>CM050171.1:96358037-96690537 GCA_027410445.1 Discoglossus pictus | reverse complement strand
GATAGCTGAGTGGCTCATGAAGACAGTGATTGATAGCAGTTTTTCCCTGAACTCAGGACTGCAATGAAAATGTTACACATAGCTGACCTGTTTAGGTGATTCCAGCATTCCATACTCACTAAACAGATTAATTTGTTAAGGGCAAATATTTTTTTTTCTTTTGTCCACTACACGGAGCAGAAGCTGTGGGTCTGGGAGTGGGCAGTCACTAACACATGTAAACACAGACTTTACTTTATTTAATTCTCAGTGAAAAATGCATGTATGTAAAAAATTTAAGTATTTCAACATTCTTTTAGTTTTTTTTTCCTGTCATGTAGTCCAGATTGTGTTGAACTAAGTGGCCTTTTAAAAACAGGATGTTTTTGCATCAACAATTCAGGACTGCACTAAAATAGCCCATGTCTGGTCAGAAACCTATATAAAACCCCTAGAGAAGCTATGGGGACACAGAATACCTCAAAAAGCCTTATTAGGTCTCCCTATCACCGGTCTTTCTAAAGAGGCTCAACTTCTCTCAAACCAAATCGTTTTAGTAGTCAGGAACACTATTGCTAAAACTTGGAAGACATCCATTCCTGTGTTTGGGGAAGTACTGAAAAAACTTAAATACATACATTCAATGAGCTTGATCTCTACCAAACTAGATGACAACTATAAAAAGTGGGCTTCCTGTTGGTACATCTGGGAACTATGAATTGGATGGTAGCATAAAAAAAGGTAATACATATACAGACCTCAGGGACGATATTATACTAAGCTTCCCCTCATCCAATCTTCCCCCACCCTCTTTACTTTCTTTCTCTTTCTATCCTTTTTTTTCCTTTATTTTAATTTGTAATGGCATAATATGGCATATTTAATTGTAATTTATGCATCAAAACTCTTTAAAAAGTTGGGAAAAGTAGACACAAGCCTTTTCTGATGTAATTGTTGTCATATGTTGTTCTTGAACTATACATCTTACTCTGTTATAACTTTTATTTCCATTAATAAAAATTATATTACAATTTTTTTTTTAAATCAGCCAACCTGCTAGGATATTTTCATGTCTCTTCACAATACTATCAACCAATTACATGCAGGTGCGTCCCTGTGGCATCATTATACGTGGTTTGGCGCTCTATTTATAGAGAAGCTATAGGTTAGAAAGAAAAAGTAAGTGGGCAGTGTCAGTCAATGATGCACTACATCAACTTGCAAATACACATTTTAGTCACCAGTGTTATTGTTTTGAGAACACTGAAGAAGCCTTGTTGTTGTTTAGTCATTCAATCGTGTCCGACTCTCCGTGACCCTATGGACCAAATCTTGTGTCTGGTTGTGATTATCCATATGATTTTCATGGCAAAGATACTGTAATGGGTTGCAAGTTCCTTCTCCAGTGGACTGTGATTTGTCTAACTTCTCTGCTATGACCTGCCCATCTTGGGTGACCCTACATGGTATAGCTCACAGCTTCATTGAGGTACAATCCACAAAAGGCAGCAATCCAGTATATATATATATATATATATATATATATATATATATATATATATATATACTGTATATATACTGTATATATATATATATATATATATATATATATATATATATATACTGTATATATATATATATATATATATATATATATATATATATATATATATATATATTAATCAGCATTTAATCTAACATTTCTCTTTTGTACCAAACCTGTTGATGAAATAGAAACTAAAATATAAAATCCAATAGGTGTATTCAGTTTGTCCATTTTATCTAACTGAAAAGCTTCAGCATAAAAGTTTTCAAACTGGCCTTATTCATGTCAAAGCAATGCTTGAATTCCTATCCATACCACTTACACTATTCCACTTACCTGCAACCCTTTCTGTAAAGTACAAAAAAGGTTTGTCTTGAATATATGAAAAGTATTGATAATTGATTACTGTTTTTCACAATGCTATGCTTATAATTTTATTCTATTTTATTTTTCATTGTTAACATTTATTTTAACCTGTTTTGTTAATTTGCTTATTTATATTATTTAATACAAAGTTAAAAGTTTAGTAAATATTAAATGGACCTTGAAATATTTTTTTTTCTTTTTTGCATCTGAAAGGGTACTTCATAAAATATAATTGTGTGTGATGTTCCCAAAGCAGGAAACAAAAACAATAATTGAAATGTTTAACTGATCTTGGGGCTTGTCTCTGCCAGCCAATCAGTAGTAATATACATCTATGAGTCATACTTCTCTGCCAGTAAAATCTACCTATCATCTATCTATCATCTAGCAAATTTCCACAATCTTTTCAAGGAGTAGGACAGTTATGCGGCTTTCATGTGATCTCAATTGGACACCTCCACTGTATCTATGGGGTCAGTCACTGAATTCTCTCTATTGGAGAACAATGGCTTTTGTAACTTTCTTTTATGAAAAGTTTCCTCTACTCAAGATGCTGTTATACTTACAAAGTTACATAATAATTACATTCAGCCCTATTACATTTGAAGCCAGTAACTCCAACATGAAGCTCACAACAGCTGCGTGCTTGTAATTTGGCCGATTTACAGAGCTTTTAAATTAGAACTGGCTACGAGCTAGAGACGCAAACCCGTAAACCATTTATCGGCTTCGGATTTGCGGGCTTGAACATAATCAATTAAGCAAGCCCGTAGTTATGGGTTTAGATGGAGCCAATGGAAACAGGGATTGTCACAATTGCGTCACAGAAAAATGGAGGTTGGATTTCAAAGTCTTACAGGGTTCAATTATGATTTACGATCGGACCCACATTCCAGTTGTAATGCAATATTTATAAAGCTATAAATATGATATTCTATCACATGCGAGTTACAGTATATGTATTAACACATTGATTGCCGGGAACCATATAACACAAATATTATACATGAAATAAAGATTTTTTTTTTTCAGGGCCAATTTGTGAGCTTGTGAATGTTGTGCTATTAATTCTAAGACCTAACATCACTACTACATTTAATTTGGTTAGTCTTTCTTTATAACTTAGCCCCTCCATTCCCCTTATTAGTTTTGTAGCCCTTCTCTGTACTTTTTCAAACTCTAATATATCCTTTTTATGAAGTGGTGCCCAAAATTGTACTCCATATTCCAAATTAAGAACTTGACCTAATAATCTGCAAAATATTTTCAAAGTATAAAAATACGTTCATTTTTAACGGCTGTGTTTAATTCTGCTTTAATGGCTGTAGGCATTTTCTTTTCTTCCTAACAGCATTAGACACCAGAAATAAACCTTCAATTCTGTTGAAGGTCTGCCACTTTACAACAGAACTTTATAGGGGGTTCCTGACCCTGGATTAAGGAAAAGATATGTTCCTGAGAATGTCTTTAAACCGGATTTATATGGCACTCAGATCCCTGACGAATAGTAATAACGATAACAATACTTTAATGGATCATATGTGGTAATAATAATACAGTGTAATACTGTAGTAATAATAATATTAACAATACCCCTGCGCTGTAATAATAAGTTACAGAAACTGTTGTGCTCCTTCTTTTAATTCAAACAAACAGAACATAAAAACAAACTTATACAAAAAGCCTTGGGAACCCGTTCTTAAATAGGGGTCGTCTGTAAGTCGGGTCATCTGTAAACCGGCGACCACCTGCATAAGAGAACAATCCCCATAAGGGTAACTACCCTCCTTGCCCTCAGGCTATAGACAGACTAGCAGTCCATGATGGAAGCCACCTTGGCAAAAGTAGAGTCAGCTGAATGTAAGATTTACACACTCATGGTTTAAGTACGGAAGATTCTAATGGTGATAGTATAATACATATTTCATGTGAAGTTCTTCTCAAACTACAGTAATTTGTTAATAAGATTTTTATATATGTATGTGTACAACTGAATGATTTTGAATGCATGCTAGTAGAAACATGGATGTACACAATTTGCTCTACACTATCCCTTATTTCTCTCAAATCCATCCGCCATGCACCGGCAACTAAGTTTTCTATTAATATGTATACTATTTGATCCTTTTTGTTGGCATCCATTATAATGAAGCCACAACCTTCCTTAACAATTCTAGAAAATGTGTAATGCTGGATCCAGAATTGGGACAGCAGAGAAAACTTTGAGGTACACATTTGGGAAATTTAAATTTAATGGTAATGTCTCTTCAAGCTAGAAACTGTGATTAGACACTAATGGAGGTTGTGGTTGCCAGGATCTGACAAGCCAGCTTGGCTTGTTGTTAAGGAACACTTTTATCAACAAAACTCAGGAAATGGAATTGAAAGTAACATATAAATATATAGGTGTAAATAGAAAGGAGACAGCACAATGGGAATAGTAGGAGTGTGGATTAAAATACTGGGATGTCCACCAATGAGCAGAACATCGATCTCCTCATCTGGGCTCCAACTCTTACCGACTCTTCCTTACTTTATCAGTTTTTCCTTTGAATCATTTTTCCACTCACTCTGTGTTTCTCCTCTCACTAGTTGTTCATGTCACCTCTGTATTTCTGTATGGTTATATCTATGTGGCATCTCTCTGTTTCACCTCTTGAACCTCTTTACATCCCAAGCTGTTCCCAAGTCTGTCAATTTAACCACTATGTACCAGTTTCCAAAGCCTATGACCTATCTTTATATCTATTTGATCAACCAATATGTGGTCATTGCATCTTAGTTTTGACCACTCTTTGAGCATTCATAATGTCGATCTAGCCATGTGAAATGTCCTCAGCTCAGGGCTTATATAACCTCAAGTCAAGTGAACCTACCTCAAGTAATATCAACCATGACACAATTAGAAAATGTAACAGAAAAGATAAATTGTGTGGCATGTGGCCCCAAGTCTTTTCACTCATGCTATGGTCATATGCAAAGCATAAGCCACCAGATAATCCATGCACCTAAACATCTGACTTTTGGAACTGTAAGATGTTCTCATTATTATTAGGACCCGTTAAGCAAATTATTTTGTTTCATATTAATATTTCAACTAAGTTTACTTAATTAATTTGATACTTTTCAGCGTAGTTTTCATATAAAATGTACACTCCACTTGCCTTGAGAGACCCTCAGTGTAACAGTTTCTCAGTTTCTGTGACCTCTCCCTTTCTTGCTTAATATTCTTCTGCAGGTTGCCATCTTGCAAACCTGTGACCTACAGTGCTGTGAGCTAAGGAAGCTTCCAAAGGGTAGCAGACAGTGACGTGTTGTGTGTTAGAACATGTTGACAGTGACATATTGTGTGTTAAAAGATGCAAAAATCATTAAATTGACAGGATTTGCATTCTTTCATATTCAAAATAGGAGAATATGGTAGAAGTGTACAAATGCACTTTTTTTATCCTATGTAATTTATACCAGTTTAGTGTTTTTTTACATCTTCTAACACACAGCATGCATGTTTCCTGTCTAACAGCATAACACAAATAGCGTGTATCACCTCCCATGCTATAGTGTCTTTGTGTAAAATGAGTAAGAGGGACAAAAGGGGAGACTCCAGAATTACTCTGGGCTTTTTGTACATGAAATATAAATTTTATATGAAAATTACATTGAAAAGTATTGAATTAAGAAAATAAACTTACTTAAAACATTTATATAAAACCAAAAATGACCAAAAAGTCGCTTTAATAAAAACATGTTTACAGAGAGCCACAAGGGTTTTGTATTCAACTTGGCAAATCATTAAAGGGCCAGTTAATTCAGCACAACTTGGAGCACACCACTGTAATGTACTCCTGAAAATATGTTGAAATACTTTATGAAGTTTTGAAATAGGTGCATTATTCACAGAAAAAAAACATAAATTAAGTTCTGTTTACATGAGAATTAGGCATGCCTCCAGAGAGAGTGACAGCAAGAGCTGTGTGCAGAGAGTAGATCAGGAAGAGGGTTAGCCCTTCCCAAATTCATCTGTGCAGGGAAATGACTGCTAGAATTTCACAAATATGCTACTTGGGGGTTAACTGCTGGCTGATGACATTCCTGAAAGAGACTAAAACCATCATTCTTTCTGTTCACAGAGTTTGGAACGGCCGTGCTGTAAATCATGGGGCAGTCTGCAGTGTGTCTGTAAACAAACCTAAGACTGCAATTTTTTAACTGTTCTTACAGCCTCATTAAATTTGGGCTATGTGTTAAAACGTAGCCTGTAACATTGAAAGTAGGACTTACAGCTATTAAATTAGCCAGGTAGCGCAGGCCGCAGATGACATGCCGGGTAAACTGCAGGACGAACAAAAAATGACTACTGTACGTGAATGTGGAACTTCGCAGCCCACAAATTCTTTGATCTGTCAAGCCCGTAACCGCTATAATTCCAGTCATGTTATAAAATTGCAACAAAGTCACCCGCGAGCTAGCCCGTAACACGCAAATGGAGCCCAAAGCCCTACGAGTGGTGGAGAGGACTCGCAAGGGGGGTAAAGACCAACACGTAGCCTCGTTAATGCAAATAAAAACATACTACTGTACTTTTATTAAAAGGGAAAGTGATGTTAGGTCTTAGAATTAATAGCCCTACATTTTCAAACTCGCAAATCGGCCCAAAAAAATACTTTATTTCATGTTTAATTTCCGTATTAAATTGATCCCAGCAATCAATGTGTTAATACATATACTGTAACTCGCATGTACTAGAATATCATATTTACGGCTTTATTTATATTGCATTATTGTGGAATGTGGGTCCCATCGCAACTTGTATTTGAAGAATGTAGGACTTTTAAATCTATCCTACACTTTTTCAGTGAGGTAACGCTAACAATCTCTTTTTCCATTGTCTCCGTCTAAACCCGTAACTACGGTCTACACTAATTCATTGCCCGCAATGCCGCAAATCCAACGTTCTACAATCGAGCTATGATTTGCGTCTCAAGCCTGTAGCTCGCAGCCCATTATAATTTAATGGCAATGTAACTCAGCCAAATTTCAAGCCCGCAGCCCCATTGCGAGCTTCACATTGGACTTACGGTCCTCAAATTTAATAGGGCTATTAGTTTAATTAAAAAAAATATACTTTCGATCACTTTAACATAGAATATTGTGCTCTTTCACACAATGAAGAGCACTTATAGTGAGCTAAATGTCCCTTTAATGTTTGAATGTGGCCAGTCAATGAGCATTTATTCCTGACTCCTTTAAGGATCATTGATTCCTACATTTATTTACTCTTACCGAACTAAACTTCACCACAGGTAAAACAAGTTTTAGAAAGTTATAATATACAACATTTAATTGACTAGCCATTATATGTAATTATGCCCTACTGAAAACATCAATTATTTAACGCTTTTATGAAAGAAAAATAGGCTTGTCATGTTCCTAATAAAAGCCATCCCACAGTATGCACTAATTTAATCATCATGTAAAAAGATGCCTAAAGCATTCAATGATGCAACTTATTGTGCTATTAAAGTACTATGGTTAATCAGCAGTATATTAAAGCAATTTATATGCTTTGTTCGAGCAATGTTTAGTAAAGCAGCCAGGTCAATATATTTTAGCCCAATTTTTTGTAACATTGGAGAATTGATTTAGTTATGATACCACCATTGGGTCTTCAGTTAATGCTGTTCTTTCTGCCAGCATTTGCGTCAAAATTGGCCTATTGTGCATTCTTGCCTTTAAACTACTTTTGAGTTTACAGTCCCACTGCAGTCTTGTAAATTTACTTGTGTTGCTATTTTTCAGTCATAAATCCACTAACTGTGAAATACCTAGCACAATCCACTTTGGCACAGGCCATTGCCAACATAAAACAGCTAAATTGTCGCTTTGTTTTACAAAATCATTAGCGTTAGTAGGTAGTAGACTATAGGCAACAGGTTGCTGTTTTTTTGGACTATCAAACAAACATACAAAATTACTTTTCCATAGTGTGTTTGTTTCCACTTTTCAAGGTCAAGACAAGAAATTAAATACATTTGTATAACCTCAAATTTCTAGGGTGTACACTTGATTCACTGACTTTTACTATATCATTTTATTTCAATGTATTAGTGTAAAAGTCTGCATGATTGTTTCTCTAACGTTTTTCAATGTATTTGTAAATAAATTAAAAGATGTTTGCTTCTGAGGAGGAAAGCTATGGCAAGCTTGGACAAGCTAGTAAAAACAAAGGTTTGCATAGTTAGAACTATGGTATTCCCAGTAGTTACATACAAATATGAGCACTGGACCATAAAGAAGTCTGAGCGCTGTAGAATTGATGCCTTTGAATTGTGGTGTTGGCAAAAACTGCTTAGAGTCCCTTGCACTGAAAGAAGATCCAATAAATCCATACTGGAAATCAAGACAAACTGTTCACTGGAAGGTATGATCATGAGGCTGAAGCTCAAATATATTGGCCATATCATGAGAAGACAGTATTCCCTTGGGAAGACGCTGATGCTGGGAAAGATTAAAGACACACGAAGAAGGGGACGGCAGAGGCGGAGATGGTTAGATGAAGTCATTGAAGCAATGGACATTAACTTGATGGAGTTCAGAGGCGCAGTGATTGAGAGATGTACCTGGCATGCTGTGGTCCATAGAGTTAAGGAGAGTCAAACACGACTGAACGACTAAACAACAACAACAATGTGATATTGAGATAGTCAAACAATTTTTAGAAAGGATGTGCTGGCCAACAATATGAAAACTATTATTAAAACAAAGTATATATCACCCCTAATTTTATGATTGCTCTGCTGCACATCCAAACCAATGGGGAAGAGTTAATGATATCATCTATTTGCCACACATGACACAAGTAGCGTATATCAAGGCTACTTCAAACAGCTGTAAAACATTTTTGAATATTTGTAATTGTTTAAATACATATTAGCAATTGTTATAAATGTAAATATATATAATGCTCATCTGTAGATTATTTGATACTAGCGTCTTGCCCGTCAAAAAATGATGGCGATAAGATTGTAAGGCAGGTAATGTTGTTTGTGTGCGACATTAATTTTGTTGGTGTTCCAAGATCCTTTGGCGCTCATTGCAAGGCTGTTGGTTGTTTGTGTGCTATGGGCAGCGTTGTGTTTTTTTTTTTGTATGCCTATGAATAATTAATAAAATAATAAATTAATATACTTTACCTATTTTCAAGTAATATATGCAGGAAGCATTGTGTTGAAGAGCTGACAATCTGTTTTCATGTTGCTGCAGCATACAATGTGTGTTTTCAGTGCTGTGGAGCTGCTGTGTAAGTGTGAGCAATGTGTGCAGTGTGTAGTGTAAATAGGCTGCGTGCGTGAGCCAAATCAGTTAGGGTAGCTGTGTACTTCCGCATTGTGTAAGTTAGTGTTGTAAAATGGTGCCTTATGTATGTGGTACGCGGGTGTGGCTGATTTTGCGTCCTTGTTCTATGTCCTCGTCCGTATTTTTTGCAAAATCCGTATGTGCTTGGTGGGGTTTTGCGTGTTTAGGGTCCTGTAGCTTTGTTTTAGTTTTTTCGGCTGCCAATTTTTCTCTCGCTTAGGTGATTTTCCGGTGTCTAAACTCTGTAATTTGGACTTAAATGGAGATGTAACTTCACTTGCAGAGGTCCTGGGTGCCTCCCCTTGCTGTGGGTAAGCTTTTTATGTGTTTGTTGTGTGTATTTATTGTGTTTCTCATGTTTTGAGGTGTGCGCCGGTCATCCGTTAAAGTCGTATCTTTGCGAGGTCGTAGTGTTTTTGTTTTCTATGTGCCGCGTCTTGTATTTGTTTGTTGTAAGTCCGTAAATGTTGCGAGGTCCGCAGTTGCTGGCTACACGAGCAGGCAGCGTTAGCAACAACCCGCATGCTCACCACTATATATGTGAATAAACGTCAGCTTTGTGACATTACAGTGGACACTGAAGCTGTACCTACACTGCTGGAAAAGCTCTAAAATAAAGCGATCCCACATTGTAGGCAAAGGTCCAACACAAGAAAGAGGTACCAGAAACCTTCTAAACATTTTTTAAGAAAACAGTTATTGAAACATGTACATTTCTGTATTCATACATTGTGGTGTATTTGTGCTTAGCCCTGCAAGGCCCATGCCCAGGGCACAGAAAATTGCTTTAGTTACCAATACATTATGAGAAAGTGTGTGTCTATTCATAGAAAAGTTTATTTGCAAATAAATCACTGTCTGTATCACAATCATAATTATGTATATGTTTGTATTTGCGGTAGTCATGATTAGCATGTGTTTATAAAGTTCTAGCAAAGTAAATACAAGAAGTAGCAACTTCCACTCTTGACGGGCTGGAGACCTACCCAGGCACTGGGTTCGGTCGGAGGGCCACGTGACCTGTGCAGGCCCGGGAGTATGGGAGAGTAGGAGGGGCTAGCTGGGGGCAGAGCCACCTAGGGGATTGGCGCCAAGTTGGCCATTATGCCCCCAGCTAGCCAAGAAGTTAGATGTGTTCTGTGGCAGCCCTTTTTCCCTCCAGTGTGGCTGCAACCACAGAGGTAGTAGGTGGTGGTGCTGCTGGGGGTACCGTAGAAGCGGAGCTGTCTGTTTGCAGCCTCCCCTCCGGTCCATATCCCTTCCGATGCAGCGCAGCCCCTGGGCTGCCGTTGCGCTTAGTGGAGGGTCCCACGGGAGTGTGCCGGGTTGCAAAGGAGCTCTGGCAAGAGTCCACATGCTGGTAGGTCCGGGTACTTACCTGTGGGTTGCGGGTGCGCCGCTGGGGGCCGCCTCGTCGCGCGGGTGACCCATTTGGCGCCCCAATCAGGTAGGGGACGCTTGGTCCCTCTGGGCCTGTTGGAGCCTCAGTCTGGGCTTGCAGGGCTCCTTGCAGGAGAGTATGAGTTGGGCCCGTTGGGAGTTCTGGGTGTGCGGGTTCCGTTTCGGGTGGCCCTAGCGGCATTGCTGAAACAGGGCACCCGGCTGTGTGGGTATGAGGGGTTTTGTCCCGCGGTTGGGTTAGTGCAGGGAACTAGATCCCCCAGGCTGCTGCCGGCTCCATGTGTGGCAGAAGCATGCCATGCCATTTATTTTCTTGGCATTTTTAAGCAGTCCAGGTGGCCCAAGGTACTCTAATAAAATGTCAGCAAGGGTCCTGGGCTTTTGTTTCGGCAGTGGGGAGCTTATTTGTCCCTCACATGGGTATATTTAGGTTGTCAGCTTCCAGGGGTAAGACAAGGGGATCTGGTTTCTCTAAAATTAACCTGGGGGGGGGCAGCCCCCCTCCCCTCCTACCCCCACCAGTTCATCCTACCTCAGCCACTGCCAGAGCATCCTCTATATCACGAGATAGGCCCTGGTATAAGGTCAGGAGGTGAGTGTCATTCATTTTGTTAAGGCTACATTGCCTGTTTTGCTGCTGGTTTTAGTTCCCCGGTTAATAGAGTTTATCTTTCTTACGTTCGCCTAGGAAGCGGTTTATCCCAGTCTTTCAGAAGTCATTAGGGCCATATGTATTTTACCCATTATATAATTATATATATATATATACGTTTTTTTTTTGGTGCGTACGTTGGTAGGTGTGTATGCGTTTGGTTTTATAATTTTTCTTATATATATGTGTGTATATATATATATATATATATATATATATAGTGTGTGGGTTTATTTGTATATCATATATATGTGTATGTAGGTGTTTAGAGCTCGTCATATATGCGTGTGTGTGCGTGCATATCTATTTTGCTGTTCAGGCGTATATGGATATATTCCTGTTTAAGGGGGTGTTTATTTATTGTGCCCATGTATGCGCGTATATGTTTATTTAGGTGAGCCATATGGGGTGCGTCTTGGTATCGTCTGCATATAGCTTTCGTATGTTTCACGATATCTGTTTTGTAGTCCTAGCGGCGTCGAGCTTCTTTGTATATCATCGTTTATATGCTTTCATTAGCTTGTCTCTTCTGGCTTGGGAGAACTGCTAGAATCCCTGGCGCACTGGGAGGAAATTGTCTCTTCCCAGAGTATATCCGCTGTGTATTTTTAGGGTCCCAGTTCTATCGGTCCTATAGAGTTAGGCTCGGCGGTATTTCGCTCCGGAATTTGGGCAAGCGCAGTGGGATTGTGCGGGGCCCATCACCAGGAGGTGTATGGATCAAGAGTTGCCCTGCGCGTATACATATATATCTTTAAAACCTGGTACTGGGAGTCTCTTTTCAATGTAATACTCAGAACTGACCTTAATGTTCGGTAGTGTCAGTCAAGCTTGGATCACCCGCTGCTCGAGAGGCATGCATTTTGTAGGTCCAGCAGCATGCGGTTATGGTCTGTTAGCTAGACATGCAACAGCGGGTCAGCACCGGGTTCGGTAGTCTTGCTAAGAATCCCAAGCCTCCGTGGAGGGAGCGGGCACTCCCCTTGGAACAGTAGCTAGGTATTATTGGGGTTAGGTCTATAGGTCTGGTTTTAGTCTGGTTGTACGCTCAGGAGTCTACCTGGCACATTTAGGTTGATAGGTCCACACTCTCTACCTGAATAGGCACGCATGGCAGTTGCCAATGTGGTGACACGCAGTTAGGGGTAGTGTAGTTTCGGCAGAAGCCCATGAGTCCCTGGCTAGGGTTAGTACTATGCCCTGTCACAGTAGGGTACCGTGGGTGTTATGTGGTTTCCGATACGACAAGGGTGTGCAATTGCGTCATCGTTAACACCAGCATTGATACCGAGTACAAGGTTATAAATGCAGTGGTACAGCACCGGGCGGGGTGATTTTGGGCCCCGTTTAATTCGTCCTATTTTTTTTGTGCTAGTGGGTCTTTTATGCACATGTTGGGTCAGCCCGTTATCCTGTCTTATGCCGGGCGCTTAGCCCGGAAGGGGCGAAACAGCAGTACGCGGATAGGTTTCCTCTGCTCGGCGTATAAGCCAATCCAAAGAAAGCTAGTTTTATGAGGTTTTACGTGCGGTTGGGCCACATTAGACAGGCCGGGCAGGGACCTGTATCTGGCTCGGGGGGCGGATGCCCTTACATACTCAATGGAATTTTGATGAATGGTGCTTTTAGTAGGTCCGGAGAGGTTTCATCAAGTATAGTGTACAGTCACATGCTAAAATGCCGCTGACTATTTGGGGGTAGACGTTATCCATACACGAATGGCGTGTTTTTCGGTATAGACTGGACTGGTCAGTCACCGGTTTAAGGTTTGCCTCGGCCCGTGGTAAGGGGACTGGCACAACATACCCGAGTTGGGGTGGTTTCTTCCGGGTTGGTTGGATGCCCTTGGAGCATTGCATTACTACAGTCAGAGTAAGGCCGCCCATGGTGTCAGAGTTGGTTACGTTTGGGCGTAGTGCCGGGAATGTAAGTTTGCGAGTTTTTCATTTGTGTGTCCGTGTCTTGGAAACAAGCACTATGTACATTTGATTATATGCTCAAAAACAGGGCCCTCCATTCTTTAAGGTGTTAAGTTTGTTTTTTGCCATGTACTAACCACCTGTACAGCGCTACGGAATATGTTGGCGCGATATAAATAAAGATAATAATAATGGAGGTTATCGTTAAAAGAATACAGGTACCAGGGCTCAATACAGGTGGCTGTCTGGTACGGTTTAATGGTGCACAAAAAACGAATGGGAAGGACATTATGTTTCACCTGGCGGGCGCGGGGTCCGTGGGTGGAACAGGCAAGGTTGAAGTTTTCTCGGTTAAGGCTGAGAGGTGGGTTCCCCAAAGGTGGGACTTCGGGTAAGAGCCGCAGCCTTTCAAAACGGGCTGGGCCGAGGGACCTGAAGTAGGAGGTATTCGTATTGCAAAGGGAGCAAGGTGTCACAGGCGGTATGGCAAAGGGATGGAAGGCAAGTGGTAGCCTTTCCCAAGGGCCAGAGATACCCCTGTGGAAAAAAGAGGTCTGTGGAAAGCACGAGGCTTTGTGGTTCTGTACGGGTATCTCTCCTTTCAGCAAGTAAGCTGGCGGGGAGAGATTGGCCTAAACAGACAAGGCGCTGGTGACCTTAGGTGTTTTGGTCGTGGGATCCTAAGGTGATCAGGTGGCCGCGGGGGTCCGAGGGGAACCAGGTGGAAAAAAGGAGGTAGTTACAATGTCCGAGGTACACTGATAGCTCTCCTTTTGTGGCAATACGGTTCTTGGACCTCAACGAGTGAGTTGGTTGGTGTTGTTCCCTACGAAGAAAAGGTGGTTCCCTATGGAGATGATTCTGCATCTTGGCGGCATGCGATCAGAGCCGGGTACATCCCTTGGTGGAACATGGTATCCGCTGGCTTTGTACATGACTGAAACGGTAACAGCGACGGACCTTTTGGCCCCAGGGCTTGGAGAAGGGACAATCGTAGTACTTGATGGATATTCGGACATCGGACCAAACAGGCGCTTTGCCTCAGGTGCCGTTCTATGGCCCAGTTAGGGCGTGGGGCCCAGGTCAGATGGTATAGTGGACATCGGACCAAACAGGCGATTTTGCCTCGGGTGCCGATTTATGGCCCAGCTTGGGAGTGTTGCCCAGGGCAGTGTTCTGGAGATGGTAATGTCATCAGTGGGATGAGCAGGTGACGAAGGGCACTGATGTCGCCTAAAGTGGAATGCTCCATGTGGTGGTAACATCCCTGATATACACCCGGATAACCGCGGGTTTTATCGAGGGTGGAAAAGAACCAAGCTTGGTAACAGCTGCCAAAGGGGCTAGCTTAGAGGATCGGTTGGCAAAGGGTCAAGTAAGGCTCATGGAAAAAGCAAATAGGCAAGCCCAGAAGTAATTTGCTGGAATAGCGATGAGCTAAGGGTCTTCCGGATTAACTATCCATATTTAGCGGGTAGAGGTCATGAGTAGCGGTAGTTTTTTAGAAGTAGGGCTCGGGAGTTAGTCGGCTGGCCTAGGCGTTTTGCGGGGGGAGTCGTAGTCCGCAAAGGTAGTCTGCGGCCTTCTCCGTGGCGGTGGTGAGGGGAGTCGCCGGGACAGTGGTAAAGTGGGGGTGATCCTACCCTACGGGGGTACGGATGCTCCATCAAGGTAGGCCCTGGACGAGGGTCAGGGCGCAGAGTGTACTGTCTCGGTCGTCAGGCTCCTCCCCTCTCTTTATGTATATTTAAACAAATGGTATTGTTATTATGTGAATTTGGGTTTACCAATAAACGCTGTGGCCAGTATCTCCCCAAAAAAGTGGTCGTGTCTAATTATTTAATTAGAGGGTTTAGGAAGTGTTTGTGCCTAACAAATTATTTCTAGGAGAAGTTATCCCAAAGGGTCATACGTACATACCCACTGGGCCTTTCACGGGTCATGACGGGCTGGAGACCTACCCAGGCACTGGGTTCGGTCGGAGGGCCACGTGACCTGTGCAGGCCCGGGAGTATGGGAGAGTAGGAGGGGCTAGCAGGTGGCAGAGCCACCTAGGGGATTGGCGCCAAGTTGGCCATTATGCCCCCAGCTAGCCAAGAAGTTAGATCCCACCCACCCATGCCTAACATTGGGAGCATAGGTGTTAGTCTATTGTAAATGGAAAATTATGTGTTAAAAAAAAAAAAGGATTGGAAAGTATGTGTAAAAAAAAAAAAAAAAAAAAAAGGAAAAATAAAGTAAGCGGTCAAGTATTTTAGTTTAATCTGTCTACGTCATTAACAGTTGTATATGCTTTCATTTTCAGTTTGATTTATGATGTGTTTGTATTTGTTGTTGTCACAGCGTGGCGGTGGTGAGGGGAGTCGCCGGGACAGTGGTAAAGTTGGGGTGATCCTACCCTACGGGGGTACGGATGCTCCATCAAGGTAGGCCCTGGACGAGGGTCAGGGCGCAGAGTGTACTGTCTCGGTCGTCAGGCTCCTCCCCTCTCTTTATGTATATTTAAACAAATGGTATTGTTATTATGTGAATTTGGGTTTACCAATAAACGCTGTGGCCAGTATCTCCCCAGAAAAGTGGTCGTGTCTAATTATTTAATTAGAGGGTTTAGGAAGTGTTTGTGCCTAACAAATTATTTCTAGGAGAAGTTATCCCAAAGGGTCATACGTACATACCCACTGGGCCTTTCACGGGTCATGACCATGGAAGTGCACACCTTGCACAATAATATAGATATGCAGTGCTGTATAATGTGCATGATTCAATCAATTGCCAAGTCCCTTTATTGATAATCCACAAATAACAAACTGATAAATCAACATACTTTGATTCCTTTAGAGAATATTAACAGCATGTGTCTATGTTATTAGCGCTACGGGATATGTTGGCGCGTTACAAATAAATGATAATAATATTATAGAGTTCAAGCATGCATTGATATTGCTATGCATTTCTCAGAGTATATAGCTGGACAATAAGTCAATTGAATCGGTTAAATATTTATATATCCTAATCTCTCTCCATTTTAACTGGGCGGATGAATATACAACACCCAGTACATTATTCTAAGGTATATAGTATAATGGGAAAGTCTGCTTTGTTCTTTCAGTAATTGAAGTTAATTTATACCAAAATCACTAGTCTTCATAATTAAAGTTTCCAAACCATTGCCTCCAAAATGACAAATGTGAAGGTCAGATATGTATTTATTTAATTTAGCATGTATACTGCTATGCTGTGCTTTCATATTTCACTTGTTATACTTTCTCCCTGTTTTATTGTACCTGTGGCATGTGAAACATTTCACTTGACTGTACCACTGTAGACTGTACCTCAATCAACTCAAATGCACATACTGTAAAATTAAAAGAAATGGAAATAATGTGTTCCATTACTAAGGTCTTTAGATTGTAAGTTTGTGAGTCTTCAATCTTGTAAGGTGTTTTAGTGCACACTAGATTTTAAACTCAAAGACAGGGCTCTCCACTCTTGCAATGTGTCAATTTTGTTTTACCTTGTACTCAACCCATGTTCAGCGCTATGGAATATGTTAGCACGTTACAAATAAAGATAATAATAATAATAAATACATTTCTGTCTTGGTGAATGTTCTCATATTACTCTCCTTATGTTCATAAAGCACAAAATAATCATACAGCAAAGTCACATCTGTAGAACCATACTAGCAGTTTAGGTATGATGCTGCCATATTAAATGGAAATGTGAGTTGGATTATGAGTGCATAGAGGAGAATTAGTAGTATATGAAAACATTTTGTTGCATGAAAAAATACCAAAATAAGCATTTAAACACTTACCTTGAAGTTAGCAAAATATATTTTAATTTCTGTCAGTTGAAACTTAGGGTTGACACCCTCCAAACCCAGGCTAAACTGGTATACAATTTGAAAAAAATGTTTTTGCCAATCAGGAGGAAGTAAAAACTGAAACATTTGTATCACAATCTGGCAGTTGCTGTCTGTTTTTTTCTCTCTGCCTGTCTCCTTATGGGAAATTTCAGCTGTGATCCCAGCAACCATCATTTCATTTAGAGGTCACAGACTGTACCCGGGAGGGTACACTTTATGTAAGCATCCTAGGGGTGTGCACATCCAGATATCAATATCTAGCATATAAATATGTAAGTACACTCAACTTTTCAGTATAATACATATTTTTCTACTAATCAGTAGCTGTTTATTAGGAAACATTTGAAACCCAGCTCACTTACATATCCTTTTAAATCTACGGTACAAACCTAGTCCCTGGCTTGTTCTAATTTCAACTACATGGAATTGTTCATTCAGCTGAACCATTGACAGCATCACTAAAATAAATATCTTATCAATTTCTCCCTCTATTCCAGCTTTGTTGTCTGGTGTTCTGCTTGCATGTTCAGGCACCATCAAAGTTGTTCTCCTATAGCTGGTCCCTTGAGCTTATACACTTTTTTTTATTACATTATACTTCTTCTATATCCACCTGCTTATGTTTTTTGAAAGACATCTGGATCATGATTTTATTTATTATTATTATAGAGAGTGTAATGTACAACCTGCATTTTCTTTTCGCATAATTCAAAAGCAGTATGTGTTGCATATCATACACATAAACAAATTAGTATAGGAGGGCTACATAGAAGTGCCTTTTTGTTCACAAGATAATGAAGCAAAAGCCTGCCAAAAAACTATGGTTTGTGGCCAGTGCATCGTCCGTGCCTCGTTGTGACAGCTTTGGGACTCTTTGATGCAAGTCAGTGGTCTCAATAATGCAAGACACATCTGTATGGAGCACATCTGTGCAAGTAAAGGATTAAACAGCCTGGTGTCTTAGAGAAACTCAATAGAAGATAACATATTCAAGTTACTTAAATTTTATGTGTTAAAGATCTGACCGTAAAAAATAAAAGTTAAGCATCATCCTTAAAAATACAAATCTTAAAATATTATGAAATAAGGATTATTGCGAAATTCTAGAAATTAGAAGGCAATTTAGTTTTTTAAAAGGGAATGGTCATGGACATACGACTATATATGAAATATTTTGTGTCAGAATGTATTATTTATTGCAATCTGAATAGGCAATCATCATTTAAATTCAGAAAGACTCAGAAAGACACTTTCTCTGCTTTTGTATAAGCAGACGTGTAGAGTTGAGTTTACTGCAACTAGAAATAAAGAGAAATAAAACAATATAAAGAGGGAACAACACTTTATTTTTCTACATTTTATTTTTGTGCTTTGATAATTCATCCATATATTTACACTTGTAAGCAAGCAATATTTTAGTGGTAGAAATGTTAATAACTTTTATTGATGGGCTGGATTATGATGATGGACACGATTCAGTTGAGCATTGAAGAGTTACCAGGCAGCCCCTGGAGACTGCATAGGGAGAAGGGGCTTTTGAGCTGGAGTAGTGCTGGGTACCCATTGGCTTGTTCAAGAAGTAAGGTGGGGTTTAGATGGTTATATAGGGGAATATATAAGGTGGGGTTTAGGTGGTTATATAGGGGAATGGTGGAGCAACATGCCATCCTATCCTCCCTCCCCTTTTTCTGACAATGTTGGTGTTAAGTTGTCACAGCTTAAGCGGGGGAGGTTGGAGCTCATTAGCTGGTAAGGTTTGGGGCAATGCCAGAGGTCTCTTGGGTACAGGATTCCATTGGGCCTCTAGTTGGGATGAGCTCCTTCCCGGGGAAGGTGTACAGCTACCTTTTGTTATATGTTCCATGTTATGTTAAAATAAATCTGTGGCATTGTACTAATAAAGAATTTTGAGTCTGTTGTTATTGGTGTATGTGGCTTTCAGTATGGTTTGGAGCATACCATGTCACGTATGTATAGTTAAAGCACTACCTCGCAGAAAGATCAATTCACTACCTAGGAAGAGTAATCAACTATGTGGGAATAGACTGCTTGGTACTACAGGATAAAGAAGATAGTATGTTTTGAGCATACAACTGGATTGTTGAAAAAAAAGAATGAACATTTTTCTGTGGATACATTTCTTCATATGCACATTAAACTGATTCAAAGAATGGTGCTCTGGGTCCTCCTCGAAGACTCACCAAGCTTAACCTAGTGAAGAACCATTTCCTGAGATCACAAATCAGAGTTTATAATAATGAGTGACTGGCACTAGAAAATATGCAATGTTTGATAGAAACAGGACAGCCTTTGGTGACTTTGGTAACATGCTAAAGGTGCATGGTGTTGAGGTTGTTCCACAGAAGGCCATCACCCATATATTACCTGTTAGTTTCCTTGCCCACTCCCTAGTCAATGATGATACTTTCAGTGGAAACAGAATGATGGTTTCCACTGACCATTATGATGTCAACTTTCACTGGAAATATAGCAAGGACGATCTCCAGGCAAATCAGGGTAATACATGGCAGACTTTGAATCTCTTAGATTTTTTTCCATTTTTCCTAGCAGTTTTTCATTCTCAAGAGAAAACTTAAAGAGTGAAGGAAGAGATCCCCTCACCCAAATTAACCAAGGAACTGTATTAGCTATGTTAATCATAAACCATGTTATTAGGAATTTGATCAATACCTCCAATCATCAACAAAGTAACACAACAGGTTGATCTGTAGGACCAAGTAAATGAAAGGGGAGATAAAGATCTCTGTGTCACTACACTGGAAGTAGCATAATTTCAGTTTCTCGCAAGGTTCCTTAGTTTAGAAAATCCCTGCATATATTTTCCATGAAGCCTATATTTCATTCAGTATTTTAGTTACTAGAATGGTTCTGTTTTAAGTCGAAACTTTTGCTTAGTTAATGAAATAATTTCTAAAGCAAATGTATTACATTATTCACGCCAATTCATGGTACAGGTCAATTTTTAACTTTTCCTTTTTAGAGCTTTTTTTAGGAGGAGCGAGCCACATTTTACCTAAGGTGCTGGATGCGAAGTGTAGTCTCCTAGCCTCAGGGACCACGTCTCAGCTGCACCTTGCAGAATGTTGCTGAGAGATGCTGAGAGTCTGCGTCGGCAAATGCTGCAGATCCATAAAGGGTCTATTTGTTTGATTTTAGGCAGAAAATAGAGCTTATAAGCACTTCGGAATGAAATAAAGCAGATACAAGTATATAGGTGCACAGGTATATTATATACCTATCAAAATCTAGAAACCTTCCATATCCCTTTAATATCTCTGGAACTCTAATGAATAGCGACTAGCCATAATGACCTTTATGTTACCGCTTACACAGTAATTACTAGCTAGGCCCATTGACAACTAACACAAGGACCCATATTCAATTGAGCAATTGTTAGTTTCTGGAGCCCGTAATGTAGCCTGCAAACAAATTGGGTAATTAATTGGCGTCTTTTAGCAACCCGCAAAACATTTGCGGGTTACAGACTGTGAATCCCGGCGGTTGTCAAAATCGAAACTCCAACCCATCTAAGCCTTTGAGCTTTCAAGCCTATAAATGTTACAATCACAAATCGCTATTCACTTGCTACAATTCCTCAAGCCTGCAAATGTTCTCAAACCCGTAAATGGCAAATATAGAAGAAAATACGAGTACCAGATAGGACCTGCAAGGTGGTTAAACACCTGTCCATAGCACTGTAAATGCAAATAAAAAAGCAATACTGCACTTTAAAAGCCGGGAAAAGCGATGAAAGACAGAATTAATTGCACAACAGTCTCAAGCTAGCAAATCTGCAATAGAAAATATATATTTTTTAAGTTTTATTTCCGTGTTATATCAATCTCGTTAATCAAGGAGTTAATACATATCAGACCACCCACATGGGCTATAACATTTCCTTCATTAATTTGTATTATTTTGTACATTGCTGGATTGCGATTCTGATCGCATATAGGACTTCTAAACGCTAATTAATTGACATGTAACCTCCATGTTATCTTGACGTCATGATGATGGTCTCATTTACTGTTGGCTGTTTCTAAATCGGTAGTTACGGCCTTGCTTAACTGATCATGATCATGCTCTGAAATGCAACTTACGGGTGCATGTTTTACGGTTTAGGCTTTCGGCCAGGTAGCTGCGGGCTTGATCAATTGAATCACTTTGTAACTGTTGCAAATTTCAAGCAATAGGGGCCAAGATGTCTAACTAACTAATAAGGAATCAGTCATAATGGAAAATGAAAGCACTTACACCATGATTGTTTTTGTTGCAATACTAAAAGAAATACAAAAATTAAGTGTTTTTAATAAAAAATATGCCTGCCCGTTATTCAGAAATGTTTTTCTTTTTCTATATATCACTGTTCTGGGTTCACCAGTTCAATCACGTTTGGCACAAACTGTTGCAGTTCATAAAAATGATCGAAAGAGTCATATTCTGAATATTTTGAATTATGATAACAATCAAAACAGTACAAAAAGCCAAGTAATATTTTGGCTGACTCAAGCAGATTTAGTCAATGCTTTACATCTTTACTACAATATCAGTGAAGGTTTTAGATGCAAGAGATTCTGAGAACATAAATGACAGAGGAGTTTTCAAGAGCATAGTTGAAATGAGAAGCGAAATTTATTGGCTTTGACGAAGGCTTACTGTGGGCAGAAGTTTTTTTTATATGAGTTTATAAATTACTATATTATTGGGGTTGCAGCAAATGAAAGTAAGAATTTGATAATTAGCCATTACTACAGTACAGAGATGCATAAAACGTAGGAAAAGTTTGTTATTAGACATTTATTCCATTTAACAAGTCAAAAACTGCTGTATATTGATGATTACCAAGGAATCTGCACAAAGTCCTTTTTTTGTTTGCGTCTTCATTTGTTTCCGACTCTCCGTGACTTCATGGTCATGCTGATCCACTTAGCATTCATGGCAGAGATAATGGAGCAGGTTGTCAGTATCTTCTCCAGTGGCCCACAGTATACAACTCCTGTATTCCTAGGTGGTCTCCCATCGCAATACTGACCAGGCCCAACCTTTCTTGGCTTTAGGGTGGTGTGACCTCTTGGTTCTCTGACTGGAACTGAACCCTGGTTTCAGAGGTGAAAGAAACTAATCCTAACCCCTGGACCACCAGGGACCCCTTAACAAAAGGACAAATGACCGAACATGGGAAGTAGGGGTGAACTAACAGCAATAAAGATGGAGTATGGGCACTATTAGGTTGCAACGAAACTACATGAAAGTCAAGTGAAACACACACCATTAATGTAAAGGACCACAGTTATCATATTTTTTTAAATGATCTATTTTTAAGAATTACACTTAAAAAGAGAAGCAACCTATTTTTATAATGTAAAAAATAATGCACTCTAATTTATTTTCTTATATTTTGCAATTTTGCTGCTCTGGGATCTACTATTTAGCTCCTCAGATCAACTACCTAAGGTGGGAAGAGACTGAATACACAGGAAGTTTCTGTGGGCAGTTAAATTTGTAAGGGCTTCCAGCAGGACCAAAGGAAGCTCATTAGTGTACAAGAAAACACCAACCTGACAAAGCAGCATGGAAAAAAGCAAAATGGAGCCATACAGTAAAAACTAACTGCATTACAAAGTTGCTAAATATTTAACAGCCTTATTAAATTGCAATTCAGCAAATTTAAAAGGGCTCTATTTAAGCACATAGCATATTTTTTTTACAGAAGTTTTTAGTTAGTGAAGACCTTGCTTTTGGATAGAAGCTCACTAACTAAAAACTTCTGTAAAAAAAATATGGTCTGTGCTTTGACCAGTTACTGTCATACCTGGGATATCCCCAAAGCCCAACAAACCTGAAATAACGACATGACACCAATCTGGGTATAAAAACTGGCCACAGCTTCTTTATTAGACTTAACAGGTAAAACCAAAACCAAATTTTAATTAACCAGTATACCAACTAGTGCTTGCCCGCCCTACTTAGCCTAATACCCCTCAGGGGACCCTGTGCCCCTAGAGGCTCCTCCTCCTTCACCAATGTAGGAGGGCAAGCACTACCGCCACAAACGCACGTCACGTGCGTTCCGCCACCGAAGCTATGGCCCTTGCAATGCTGTCCTTAATTGCATAAATAAACAAATTCAACCCAATTGGATTTAAGTGCACCCCATCTTTCATAAAATATCCCTCAACGTCAACTATCTCAAAGTCAACGTGCCTTATGGAGATCCCTCCATGCCTCCTAATGAAACTCGACATTGCCTTGTTGACTCGCTTCCTACACCTGTCCATCGTTGCCCCATCCATGGGAGCCCTCCACTTCCTACGCTGTATCATTTCTGACCATACTATCACCAAACCCGGTAAGAGAGCCAACAAGAGCTCTATATCACGCTTCATTATCCTGATCAACTCCTTGATTGGCATGTTGCCTAAGTCATTACCCCCAGCGTGAACAAACAACACTTCGGGCCCCTCAAACATTCTGGCATACCCCGCTATATGCTCCACCAGCTTGTGCCACTTAAGCCCTCTAACCCCCAACCACCGGAGTGACACCCGATCTGAAGGGAATCCCAGCTGCAAACCTCCATCCTTGATCCCAGCCTCCTTCCTGGTCCAGTAAATATACGAGTGACCCGTGAGCCACACCTGCCAGGTGGAACCTGTCATAAAGAAAGCCTTAATTACCAGTCATTAACTCTGGACGAATATATGACCTGAAGCTATTAGACCCCCATCTACCTATTCTCTTAACCCAGTCATCCCCCATACCTGACCCTGCTGCCTCAGTTGCTGCCCCTATCCTAAACGAATGCGACCCAAACTGTGATGGTGTTAACCCAATTCTACCCAATGTTAACTTGAGAACGGAAATGAACTGGAACTGAGATAAAGGACTCCCATCCTCGTGCATTAGGAAGGAACCCTGCTTCTTACCTCTAACTACCCTGAACCTAGTTACTAATTTACAAGGGCAGACTGCGAATGAAATAGGATGCAAATAAATGGCAGACCCCTTACCATAAATGTCGGTCTTCGACCGCCTAACCCATATAACCAGTGAATGACCCAAATCTTCTACATCCTGATCCTGAAGACATCCCATAATTGTCTTGTTCTGGCTTACCAGTTCGCTAATCCGAAACGCCCCAAAGAAAGCGAGCGAAAACGCTGTCTGAAACAATAGCGCCTCGTACTCAGATTTGCAAATTCCACCTAGCTCGCCATATAAGGATTGCAAAACTGCAAATGATATAGGCCTCCTCACATCCTTTCTTTTGGTCCCCCGTCTCATTCCCTTTAAAGCCTGCCTCACACAGAATTTTTTTTTGACGTCTGGCCTCCCCTACAGCTTCAACATGAAGGCCAGGGCTGTTATCTTCCTACCTACCACGGACGGGGATATCCCCCGCTCCTGGCACTGCAGCATGAACGCAATGAGGGTACTCAGATCATTTACCTCACCGCCACTCTTTCTGGCTAAGTCTTCCCCAAAAGCTTCCCACTCCAGCCACACTTTCTTATAACCCCTCCATGGGGTTGGTGCCAGCGAATTCTTTATCAACTCCCCTAGCTCCACGCTCCCATGTTCCATAAGTGGCGTGGTAACGGGATTCCTGTCTCGGACGCCGCTGGAGCCACCTGCCGGAAACGATCCCACTGTGACCGGGACAACGCATCTGCTATCACATTTTGAACCCCAGGAACATGCTTAGCCCTAAAGTTAATGTTACACTGCATGCACCTAAGAACCAACTGTCTGATCAATCTTATCACCGGCAGAGAGGAAGCCGACAGTGAATTGACCGCCTGAACCACCCCCATGTTGTCACAATGAAATATCAGCTGCTGGTCTCTAAGCTGATCCCCCCAAATAAACATTGCGATCACTATAGGAAAGAGTTCTAGGAATGCCAAATTTTTAGTTAGCCCTATTGCAACCCACTCCGGCGGCCACTGCGCAGCGCACCATTGCCCCTTTAAGTAGGCCCCGAATCCGACGCTACCGGCTGCATCCGTAAAAAGATCTCTGAGTTGCTGACGGGAACTGCCGGGATAAAACATCTCCCATTGAAAGAATCCAAGAACCTTAACCACACTTCTAAATCCTCCTTAATATCCATGGTGACCCTAATAAAGTGATGAGGCTGCTTAACCCCAGAAGTCGCCAACGACAAGCGCCTAGAAAATATCCTTCCCATAGGAATTATCCGACAGGCAAAGTTTAACTTTCCTATCAGAGACTGAAGGGCCTTAAGGGTAACTTTCCGGGCTCCCGGTGTTTCCTCCACTCTGGCCCTGAGATCGATTATTTTATCGTCCGGCAGCCGACACTCCAACCTCCCTGAATCAATTGTAATCCCCAGGAAGCTAAGAACTGTACATGGACCCTCTGTCTTTTCTCGCAATAGGGATCCCGAAGTGTTTCGCTACGGACATGAACACGTCCATCAGATCCCCACACACCTGAGAACTCCCCTGTCCGACAAAAAGGAAATCGTCTAAATAATGGACTAGGGACTTGGATCCTGACTTGACCTGTACAACCCATTAAACAAAGGAACTGAAAGCTTCAAAATACGCGCATGATATAGAGCATCCCATAGGCAAACACAAATCGACGTAATAGTTGCCTTGAAAGTGGCAACCTAGTAGATGCTGACTCACCGCGTTTACCGGAAGCAATCTGAAAGCAGACTCAATGTCTACCTTTGCCAATAGGGCGCCCCTGCCTGCTAACCGAACAAGCTTTAAGGCCTGATCAAATGGGGTGTACCTAACCGCCGACAAGTCCTTATCAATCTCATCATTAACCGATCCCCCCTTGGGGTAAGAAAGGTGATGTATAAGCCTGTACTTGCCAGGCTCCTTTTTTAGAACACGCCTAATGGCGATAACCTTAAGTTTGGGACGGGCGGCTCCCGAAAGGGGCCAGCCATTTGTCCCAAAGCTAGTTCTTTTGAAATCTTTTCCTTAACGATGCCGGGAAACTGACCTGCCGATTTTAAATTAGGGGGAACGAACAATAGCTCAGGAAAAGTCTTAAAAGGAATAGAAAAACCGCCGTCAAAACCATCACGGATCAACTCCGCCTTTTTAGCGTACCCTCTATGCCTACCGTACATTTTTAACCAAGGAAGCATCCTTTCTAGCCTGATCGGCGTTCTCGCCTTTGGAAACGGGCTCAGACTGCCCTGCAGTTCCGCGCAATTTCTTGAAACACCGGAACAATGGGTGTGGATGCCCGCATTCCGAACACTCGTGCCTGAATCTGCAGGCAGATCCCCATTTGCCTGAACTTTCGTTGTATAGGAAACAACATCCCTTCCTAACCGAGCTGGTGACCTGCTGCTGCCTATTACCGGACCCACGAAAGGACTGAGCCGCTCTGAGTGGGGTGACTATCTTCATCCATATGCCTACCTCCCTATCATCCCATCTCATTTCCTCCCTAACCGCCATCCTCTGCCTGAACTGTTCGTCGTACGCCCACCAGGCCATCCCCCCGTATGTCCTATGGATGCTGTCTATTTCGTCCTGGTAGTAGAATAGGGCACAGCAATATTCTGGCTTCCTTTCCCCGGCTATGCTTGCCAAGATTGCGAACGCTTGCAACTAATTCGCGAAGGTTTTTGGGATTCTCCTAAACCTACGCTTTCTCTCATCCTCTTCTTTTTTGCCCACATCCCGGGATGAGTCCTCCTTAACCTCAAAATACTGATCCAGCGGCAGCAAGGAAAATATTTCTATAAACTCCCGCTTCCATATTCTATCTTTTAGCTCCTGAGCTACGTGAACTCCCAGAGGGCCTATCCTGCAGAGGGTGGGGGCTGCTAGCGCCGTATGCGCTACCACGATAGATGCCGAGTCACTCTTACCTGTTTTCTGGCTCTCCCCCGCCCTCTCTGCCTGCCCCCTTCCTGCATCTACCAGCGTTGCTGGGACCCATGCCTGCGCCGCTGACTTCCCACCTTCTAACTTAGACAACACAGTCCTCAGGAGCTCCACTATAGTGTCTGATTGTGTTCCTTGTATTGATTGTGCTGTGTGTGTGCATGAGCCGTGTGAAAGGCACTCACCTCCAGAGTTAGGTGTTGCGGCTTTCCTGCACAACTCCGCCGGGATAGCATCCCACCGTGCGGCAACTGAACTTGATGGGTTGTTGTCGCCACTCCGCCGGCGTGTTGCTGCCGCTCGTGCTGATGACGCCTGTGAACCTGTATAAAAGGCCGAGGACCTATGTGATTGGTACACATGAGACATTCCTTGCCTCCCCCCCAAGGCCCTTTCCAGCCTGTGGGGCTCATCCCTGCCACTCCTCCTGCAGTGTAATTTCTGTGAGGTCTCCTCTCGCCGCCTTCCACTCCTGATCCTAACCCTAGTTCTACCAGGGGAGTAGCTTCTAGCTTGCCTTCCTCCATCTACTACCCCACTCTCCGACCTCTCGTCTGGGGATGAAGTGTCATACCTCCCACACTGCTCGTCGCTCTCTGCGTCCTCCAAATACACTGCAGCTGCCACTCCAGCCCTGGGCTCTATAGAAACTTCTCTCCTTGCCTGGCTTACCCGGCTACCAGGCCCCTCCACCAGTGGGGCCCTTTTGCGCCCATTCCCAGCTTGGGTTCTAGCCTGTAACCCCTTACCGCCTGGCCTTGTTGTGACAGGGTTAACCCGCCCCTCCCCATCAGGTTGTCTGTCCCCTGGGCTCCTCTGGGTGCTGAATAATCCATCTGCCTGGGGGGGTGCCTGCTGCTGGCTCCTAATTCTCTGTTCTAGTGCCCTGGCTCCCCCCCCAGGTAGCTCCCTTCCCAGGCCTATGACCCCCTGCTCCTAGTGAGCATACCCCCCACCCTGGGTTGTGGCTGGTCCACACCCCCAGGTGGCACTGCCTCTTCCTGGGCTTGCTGCCTCTCCGACCCAGCATCAGACCTCACTGCTGCGGCTGACCCAGTGCCTGTGATGATCACAGACCTCAGATCCCGCGGGACCCGTAACTCCCCCTTCCTGATGTCAGCGCCATCCCTGCTGGCCTCCGCCGTCCTCCGCCGAGCCGCCGGAAGTGAGGCTGACGTCACTTCCGGTCGCGCCATTCCTTGCTGCCGTGCCACAGGAAGTGCCGCTGACGTCACTGCCGGTCGCGCCATTTTCATCCCGCCGAGCTTCCTGGAGCCACGTGCCAGCTCCTGCTGCCGGACCACATGTTGTGCCTTCTCAGCAACTCCCAACCGGGGTACCTTCAGCCCGCTAGATGCTTCACCGGCGTGCCTCTTCACCCGCGACTTCCCTCCAGGCCCAGCATCGTTCAGACCAGCAGGAGGGCTGGCTCACTGAAGGGGCTGATGGACTCAGTCTTGCCGGAGGCCTGGTTCTTCTGGACGGACGATGCCAGGCCTCTTGAGGTAGGATGGCCGTGGGGGATGGGGGAGAGGGAGATAGGTGAAGGAGGGGGGATCCAGGAGGAGGGAAAGGGGGGAATTGGGGATATCAGGGGATGGTTCCCTACTATAAATAGGAGGAGGGGTAGGTGGAACCATAGAGGGAGAACTATCCCTAGCAGGGGTAACTCTGGGGATGGAGGCCACTAACGCTGACAGCCAATCCTGGCCTTTTTCAGCTGCAGCCTCCCTAATCTGACCTAGCAGAGACTCCATGTCTGCAGATGACATTATGGGTAAATGGGGGATATTAGACTGTCACACTACTCACAACTAACCTACAGCTTCAGCTTAGGCTCATGTGTGCTCAACTGCTACACGTATCCCTTTAAGAAACCTCTGCTGAAACCCCTCCTCTCTCCCCTCTCTACCAATCAGAAACCACTCCTATCCTTTGCTTCCTTCTCTGGTCACCACCCACTCCCCTTCCACTTTGCTCTGCCGTGGGTTCATAAATAGAGCCCTATTCAATTGGCCGAATCGCAATTTAATAAGGCTGGAAAGTTGTTGTTTATATTTTGGCTTTCTAAGAAGTTTTGCCCAGTATCATGAT
This sequence comes from Discoglossus pictus, assembly GCA_027410445.1. Taxonomy (NCBI): domain Eukaryota; kingdom Metazoa; phylum Chordata; class Amphibia; order Anura; family Alytidae; genus Discoglossus; species Discoglossus pictus. Next base: position 96,661,451 of record CM050171.1, on the reverse strand, counting down.
TAGTTATTCAATACAAAAACAATGTGACCACAGTGGTCATTTAACAAAATTTAGCAAACTTCACTAGTTCCTGTATTACTTAGTGTGTAAGCCACATTAAACAACTTTATAAAAATCAAATGACCTTCCAGTGCCTAATGGTTTAATTTACTAGTGTAGTTTGGTTGTTTTATAGAAGAACCTTTTTTTCTGCCATTAACGTTAGTAATGTAAAGTCAGAAGAAAGTTATTGGACAAGCTTGGCTAAAAATAATAAACAATTATGATTATACCCTTTCCCTCCAAGCCAAAAATGGTGTACAATTAATTTCTGATTTGGAGATTACTTGAATATGTCAATTAAAAGCCCTATATTTACTAAACTGTTATCTGTGTGGTCCACAGACAAAAGGCACTGGCCACTGCCATGAAAACCAAGTGGATCAGCATGACCATGGACATAAAGATGACTGGTGTGTTACGGTCCATGAGGTCACGGAGAGTCAGAAACGCTTAAATAGAAGATATGCCTAAACTATGAGAGAAAATCAATAAAATGAATAAAAAAGCATAAATACACAGTACAAATATGCATAGATACATAGATTGTGTTGATTTAAGAGCACACTCTAGAATCTGGTATATTATAGCACTCTCAATTACATTTGTTATAAATTATAATTTAAGTACCGTATTGGTCCAAAAATAAGCCGCACCTTTTTTCCGATTTTTGAGCTTGCGAGTTACGGGTGCAGCTTATATTCGCGACCGTCAAAAAGTAATTGCCGATTTGCGAACTTTGCTTGTTCGGTGTGCGTCTTCTATTCGCGAATGCAAAATTACTGCCGATTTGCGCGATTGCGAGTTAAGGGTGCCGATTATCGTGCTTTCGACTGCGGTATTGAATAGCGATTTACGGTTTTAGTGATTCTAACATCCTGTAAAGCCTGTAACCTGCAAAAAAAGCCTATTTCTTGCAATGGCTGATCACTTTGAGAGTCTTTTTCTCTCCAATTTTACGGGTGCGGCTTATATTTGAGTATTATCTTTTTTCTATTTTTTCCCCTTGCACTTTACGGGTGCGGCTTATATGCGGGTGTGGCTTATATTCGGACCAATACGGTATATACAATTACAATTTAAGCATATAGAATGAGCAGGTAAGGTTGGAGTTTTGTTCTTATCTGCCATCATATTCATATTTCTGAGTTAAACAACATTCAGGAAAGTCATTAAGTGGTCTGGAAAGACCAACAAAAGAATTCAAGGGATTCATCAAGACCCTTAGCGGTGCACCAAGAGTTTTATAAAACCTTACCCTTTAGTGCCTAATGTTAACTTTAAAAACCTTTTTTATACGTAATAAGATAATAAGTTCATTAGGTGTTCGTATGTAAAAAAATACCAGAAAATTCAAAGTTTTACATTTTGTACATATTTATGACATATGTATTTCTAGAAAAAAAAATTAGGTGTAAATGTTAGTATGATACCAAAAATATACATTCCTTTATGTACAGTGAACCTGTTGAGCAATGATATATGAGGCAATAAGAGTTTTTTGTACTATGGACATTACCCTCAAATATTCCACATGTTGCGTACACACAATGATTTAGTGGTCATATAAGGAATGCTTAAACAAAACAACAATGACAGATGTGCTTAATCAGAAAATGAACTAAACTTAATAGGTTAGTTCTATGGACACGATGACCCACTCAGAGCAGCCTCTTTTAGCTCACTTGTGCCCTTTACAGAGATAAATATCCTGTAGTATATCAGTAGAGTGTTCCACCAGTCCCAAAATACCAGGCAGTTCTACCCTGAACAGAAGAAACAGCAAACCCCAGATGTACGCTTCGGCCTTCATTTTTTTTTTTTTTTTTTTCAATAATGAAGGTTTATTTCACCAAACTAATATGTGAAAAGGAAATTATGCTGTGCGTTGTACCAAGTAAAGAATGTAAAGAGGTGGAACTTCTATAGGTAAATATCTTCATGTAAGCTCTAAATCTCTGAAAAAATTTCATTTGTGCCAGATGAATTTGCCACAGAACAAAATGTGACAACTAATAGTGTGATTTCAGACAGTGGGAGGATGTACAAATAGTGATGCCACACTGTGAGAACTGCAGAAAAGAAGGAGAAGCTAGAGGAGCTGTGACTCTCATATAGGACCGAGCCTCTAAGCATCTCTAAAATCATCTCTCTTTATGGCTTGCTAACTCTCTTTCTCTAACCGTCTCTCAAGCAGACGCACAAGCATATCGCACACAACTTTTCTTGTGCACATTCTCGCTCACATTCAGTGTGATGCACTCACTTCTTCCCATGCATGCACGCTTAATTACACTCCCATATGCGTATACATGTTCTCTAATGTTCGCAGTAATTTATTCCATCTCACTCACCTAATCTCAGACATGGATTCTCTCTTGCATGCTTGTTTATGCATGCTTATTTTATGTATGCACATACCAGTCATTTACTCAGACACATGTTCTCATTTACATAAATGTTTTCACCCATGCATACTCCTACTCAAGCACTCTCACATGCACTCTTTCATGCCTGCACCAACTTTCTCTGACTCTCATGCATGCACTCTCATGCATGTGTGCACACATTCAAAAACGTACTGACATGCACTCACATTCACATATGCAAGTGCTGCATGCCCAACTTTATTCTGATGCATGCACCCACTCTCATGCATCCACTCATATGTATGCATGCATTTTCACAAAGAGGCAAATGCATGCAGTCTTGAACACATGCACTCTAATGCATAAATATTTATTTAGGAATGAAGAACTGGCAGAAATACAGAAGAAAAAAAAGTACTATGTACTGGAATAAATCAGACAGCTTTAGTCCATGAGCCTCTGAAACATACTTTGTTAAACTTGTGGGCCAGTGAATGGAATTTAGCAGCTACCTGACAACAATATGTGCAGCAAGATATCACCCGAATATTTTCTAATTCATTTTGCATTCAACATATATTTTTATGCATAGTATTAATGTTGTGCAATTTAAAAATATGCTATATATTGTGTTCAATACTGGCATTTCACTCCTCAGTCTACTGTAACATGAAGACTAGTCGCTTGCTGGTCGCTAAAAACTCCACATGCTTTTTAATGCGTGAAGATTAATGCAAAATGTATTAAAATCCTCCTGGTTGTGAATGTTTCCTCTCTTCTACTGTCCAAGTGTCTGAATTTCAGCTTCAGATGAACAAGGCCCGCTGGGAATTGAGCTGCCAGTTTAATTAGTGTTCAGTAATTTCAATAATGAGTGACAATTCATTGGGGCTTTTAGGTTGGTCTTCTGTTCAGAAGCAAATCAATAATCCACAGTTTTCCTCCTTCTTTAAAGACAAGAAAGTGGCATGTGAGTTACATCAGATGAGAGAAAATAAATGAGTAAAGATACAAGTCCCTCAGTAACTTGAGAAGCAATTGCCTTTAATGGTGTGGGCATCGTCTTTGGTTTATTTTGATGTTATTGGATGAGTAGAAAGGTCATTAATAGCTGGGACGGGGTTCCAAGGATTCATACAATGAGCAATTTACCCGAGCTGTAACCATAGCGATTTTGGTAAATGAGCCTAGGTATAAGGATAACTGATATATTCCCTAAGCTGCCTCCATTTTGTGTCTCACAAGATATAAAAACAATTGAGGCTAATTGCGTGAGATTGACTTTATTACTCTCAAAGTAAATGAGGTAATCTGTGTATTTTTTCAGAAGCTTTATTTGGTTTGATTGTTTTTGTAAAAATGGTTCAGTCAAAAATCTAAAAATTTGAAACAGAAAACATATTATTATGAAATATGTTGAAAAAAAGAATATAACATTTTTAGTTTGAGTGGAAATCCATAAATAAGTGGTGACAGGCAGCATGGTAAAATAGTTAAAATGGCTTCCGATCTCTATTCAATAGCAGTAGTGCTTTCTTAAAACAGGGCCAAACATTCATAAGGTGTTGTATCTTGCAGTAAACTAACCTATTATAGAGGGAGAAAAAGAAACAAATAAATCCCCAGCTGAGAAGGTCAAGCCTAATGAGGTGGGCTACAGAGAGGAGAGGTAACTCACAGCATTTCCCATGTAGGCCAGAGGTGATTGCAAGTGAACAGCTGCTTATAATTATTATAATTTGACACTTTTCATCCACCTCAAGTGTTTTTTTTTCACCAGAGAGCAGATTAATTGTATATCAACTGATATACATAAAAGGATTTTGATAGAAGGCTTAATATTTTAATGCTAAATAGACAGTGTCACTGAAAATTTAACATTAAATTCTGAATTAAATTCTCTGGAGCTACGCTGTATTTCAATCACCTCATGTATCCTCGAATTCTAGACAAGGTAGTAAGGCTAGCAAGAAATGCCATTCAAAGTATAAAAAAAATAGGTTACTATTCAGCTCTCCTTTTTTCTGTATAAAAAGACTTTCAGTATAAAAATTTCCAGTAATACACTGCCCCATTAGAATTTCAATGGTACTTTACTCCCTTGTGTACAGGCAATATCCATATTAAAATGAAGATGTTATATATTAGGGAAAGCATAATATATTGCAGTCTTTTGCTGTGAATCTACAGGAAGCTGATGATTTACATAGGGTAGACCTTTGTTTTCAAGCTGAAATATAAGAGTAACCTAATCTGTGGAACTGAAACCTAATATTAATTGAGAGCAGTTTATATATAACTCACATGATTTATAATGTGTTTTTTAAGATGTGAATAAAATTTTCCAGCCCCCCAAAAAATTTTCATCTGGTAAGAAAATATTCCAATTAAAAAGCACCCATGTGAATATTTTGGAGCATGTGAAATTTAACAATTTACGTATCAGTTTTTCACAAGTAATTTAATGATTATGTGAATTTAGTAACCAACACTGTTGTCTACATTAGCCTAAACACCATAAATAAACTAGAGTAATGTTTATTCTCTATCATAACTCTTTAATCAAACAGCATGGCCATTACACTTGGCAACAAGTTTGGACAAATTATCAAATTACATTTTTTAAGTCATATTAAAATCATGTGTGCTACTTTTATTTCCCAGTAGTTCATGAACTTTGTTTAAGTCCATTGCCAAGCTGAAAAATGGGACCTCTTTAAATCCCCATGTGACCACCTATTAAATTCACAACGCACAACTACACATACCATCTAATGAGTTAACCAGGTGTTTCAGTGTTATAGTTTGAAATTCTACCTAGTTTTAAATCAAATGAATAAAAGTCAAGGCTCCAATTAAAACTCCACATTGCCGTTTTATCATGTGTGTAGGTGCAAGACATTTGTTGTAGATTTAATGACAAAATTGCCATACATTTTCAGACTTAGTTTTTTTTTTTTGCTTCAATTCTTAAGGATTACTGGCATTTCCTGTTCTATGCTGGTGAAAAAATAAATCTATATATTTTTTGGCTTTACTTAAGTAGCATCCAGGATTCTCCAGCTGAATCTGACAATCGAGTGTTGTCATGGGACATTAAAATCCTTCAGTGGACTTATTTAGGCCATTATTTCATAGTCTGTCCCTTAATCAGTTCCATCCCTCTTCTCCGCACTCATTGCCAACATATGTCTATTTTATTTAAAAGTTCGCTGTCAACAAATATATGTTGCTAAGCTCCAAAAAGTAAACGTTCACAAAATACCTTAGAAAAGAGAGTCTGCAGACATCCAACAAGCTATTACGGAATTCAGTTGTCTTCACTTGTCCGTAATTACTTCCAGATACAAGCCACCAATCTTTGTCAACAGTCATTAGTCTTACTGTGTATCTTAAAATTAGTACTGTAGCTTTGTTTGTTTTCTTGTATGTTTTTCAAGTTAAATTCTATTCAGATCCTTAACCCTATGAAAGTCTTAATTTTGTTGACCTTTAACTCGAAAATGTAAATACTTGTTTAAATATAAAAAGTAAATACGCCTCCAACTTTATTTCTCAGCACTCAGGAAAATGAATAAAATCACATTTCTTGGCTTTTACCATTTCATTCACTCCAAGGATAACAATTAGAAAAAAATATTCACTGTAGCTTTTATAATTTGTGCAGAAAAAAGAGAGTTTCATGACAAATAGGTTCAATTTTTTTGTAAAAAGGGTGGAGGAAAGTAAAATAATATATGGCAGTTACAGAACATCTGGCCACTTTTACACATTGTTGAAGATAATAATTCCTGCCAGATTTTCACCCACCCACAATAAAAACACAATTTTTTTTTCAGATGTAGGATTTCTCAGTGTCTATTCAACACTTGATTCACAACTTGAATTCATTTGTACGGTTCATTTCTTTTCTTGCATGAATAAAAGTCATCATGTTTTATAAAGTACATCTGTGTTTTTTTCCAGCTTTTCCCATTATTGATAGTTTCATTAGGTATCAGTTTTACTGAAGCTATTGTACAGAATGTAAAGTATGCTACAGAGACCTAAAGTCAATAAAGTTCATGTAGTGAACATGTTGGGTAGACAGACACAGAATGAATTTCTGTAGGAATTAAAAAAATGGATGGACCAACATTGATTTCAATATGCTTCAAACTACTGTACGAATTGCCTTGACAGAAATGTCCTTGTTGCCTTTAAATTTTCTAAAGTTACAAATCATGTACTGAAGTAACCAGAAAAAAAACTGTTACAAAGTTGGAAAAAAATACCCATCTTAAGTGAAATAATAATAATAAAAAAAAAATGTCTATTTTGCCACTGTGCATGTTATTTTTGAAACAGTTCAGTTCAATGACTATCTATTTATCTATCTATCTATCTATCTATCTATCTATCTATCTATCTATCTATCTATCTATCTATCTATTATCAATGTTAGCATCCAGTATTTTCTAACAGTAGTCGCACAAATCCTGTTACAAAATATTGACTATCTTTAGCACATGAACCAACACATCAGTTTTTATATATGGTTAAAGTACCTACAGTTAATATTGGTATATTCCCCTCAATAAATTTAGGATTTGAGATACATGGATGTTGTTAAGTATGACTTTACAGAGCAAGTGCTATGGAGGTTTTATTTCTACTCTGATATTATTGTGATACATTATGTACAACAACTATATATATATATATACTAGTAACTCCCATCTGTCCCACCTCACACCGTCTGTCCCTCCCCGCTCGCTGTGCGCAATGAGCATGAGCCGGCCACAGCGCACTCTGCGCATGCACTGTGTGTAGAGGGCTATGCGCATGTGCGATTTGCGATGCGCTATGTGCATGTGCCGTTGTCAAAGTGTGTGACGTCCCGCTGCCAATGCGCATGCGGGGGAGAGCGTTTCACACTTTGCCAACTATTATATGTGATCTATACACACATATATATATATTTATATATGTATATGTATATATATATATATATATGTATAAATATATATATATGTATATATAATACATTATTTTATATATATATATATATATATATATATATATATATATATACTGTATACCATCGACAGCCTGGCAATGCTGTTTGCCACACAATGTGAGGCTATGGGCCTTCTTGAGCACCTTCGGCGCTCATTGCAAGCCCCTCGCTGAGAGCCTTTATCGCTCATTGCTGTTTTTTTGTTTTTTTTTTGCTTTGCAATGATCACCTTCAGCGCTTATTGCAAGCCTCCCCCTGTGCACTTTATAGACCTTGCGCTTGAGGACCTTCGATGCTTATCCCGAGCCCCCACCCGTGTAGTCCTATGGGCCTTGCGATGATCCCCTGCAGGGCTCATTGGGATCCCTGAAATAAGGGCTTATTGCAGGGCCGCTACGAGCCCCGCAATATTTAACATTATGTTACCAACAACCCCCCAATTATGACAACTATATATGTGATATATATATAAAATAAATGCTAGCCATTTTTTATAAGATGCCTGGATTTGCATCTGATATGGTGTTCAAACGTATGTATCAAATGTATGGGGCAATATGTGTTTCGGATGCATTATAAATAAATAACGATTGTTTTCACTGGATTTAGCAAACTATCAAGCATATAAGTACATTATTAGTAGTACATATTTTCGTATTGCTAAAAAATATATAAGGAGATTGAATAAAGCAGGACAAGAAGCTATGTATAATAACTGATACATGAGAAACATACTGAAACGTGAGCAAAAAAATATAATTTACAAAAATCAATACAGTATTGCAACATTACTACTCTACATGGTACAAATACAAAAAAAGGAGAACACTTGTTGCTGCTTGACAAACTAATTCCAGTAACGTTTATTCCTATCAATGTAGGCTTGTTGGCCACTACCTAAAAGTAATGGATGAAAATGAAAAGAAAGAATAAAAAGAGCCCAATTGCAACCTAATATTGTGGTTGTTCTTTTGTCGTATTGGTCAGTTATGGAAACCATATGGTGGTAGCTCAATCCATGTTTACTCTGTATATGGTAGTTTCTAGAATATAACACTTGCTTTTTGTTAGGAAAAAGAATGCTATAAAATGATGTTAATCTTTAGCATGTGTTTGCATTGTGTTATATTCTTAAGGTTATATTCTATGAAATGTTCTTGTATTGTATTGTATACCGTATTTTAAATTCCAGGAAAATATTATATTTAACCATTTGCACAGTAGCTGGCAAAGTGATAATTTGTGCCAGCATGTCTTACATCTATGTGATACTTGCTACTTCTAAATGTATTTATTATACATTGCATTAACAAGATAAAATGATTTCATCAAAGTAACAAAATGTATATATAAAATACAGCAGACATTTTAATTGGTGTTCAGTGAGGGTTTTCATATAACTGTATTTATTTCATTAGGCCTCCTTGAGATCATTAGAGATTAGCAGTGGGGCCTAAGGTAAATCTATAATACTTGGTGTTAAAGATACTATTAACAAAGGCAGCAGCATGCTCCTAGCAATCAACTGTCACTGACCCTTCAAGAAGACTCAAAAGCACTGTGATTCACATATTTCCTCTTTTAAGGCAAATACAAGACTGAGCAGCAGTGTGTGGTTGGTTTTAATCGTGCCCTGTGTTGGGTGGTCTGGGGACTTATCCTACTTCCTATCTCATTTGCCTGCAAATGCCTTCACCTTGTCAGGGCCAATAATTATCCAGTCAGTGATGCTCAGAGCTGCCATTCCTTAAGATTGGATTAGATTGAAGAGGCAGAGGTTTGGCTCCTCTGTGCATTTTCTCAGTCAGTTAGTGTATCCACTAGGGGCCTTGCAAGGCCTACAGCAGAGCTACACTAACTTTCTCTCCCCTTCCTTATTATGGAGCTTAATAACAGCAGGCAGTGTATTAATATGTAAGAGATCAAGAGATTATTGATTAGAATCACTTGCCTAATATCCCCTGTCTGTCATGTAGTTCAACAGCCCTTTCATGATTTTTTGTGTCAGGCCATTTAAATATTCATGACAGAGTTGCTTTGTACCTCCACGGCTGAATTTCTAATTAATCTGTCAAAAGAAATACAATATGCCCCTAAGCCTTATTATTATAAGGGTCAGCTGAAACAAAGACGGCCTGGCTAGGCCTAAGGGGTAATTAATTATAACAATGCAGTGTTTACCTTGGTTGGTACCTGCGGCCTAAATGAGTGCAAAATTAGACTCAATATACTTCAGTCTGTGTTTGAAGCATCCTGATATGCCAGACTAAATCATAATGATTGGGAGGAGAGAGAAGAGAGCCGCTAACATGTAACAACATAATCAGCAATTATAGCTTGGAAATGGGGAGAAGGGGGAATTTTGTCTCATTAGAAAAAGCCCAAGTAGAAAGTTTTTTTTTTTCTGTCACCAGCTCCTTTCTTTAGAATTCAAATGATTCCACTCTAAAGGTGAGGGATCTCAAATTTAATTCCAATGCAGAAAAAGCTGGTCTAATTAGCGAAATAGTTTGGCTAAAATATGAATGACATTTGCTCCAACTTGCAACGTCCTATTAATAGTGGATGTCATAGTGAAACATTAAGTGTATCATTCTTCTGTCAATTTATTCCTGTCATTATTGTTTCTTTATTTCCTCTGCCACATTATGGTCACTAATTTCTTTTCACTTTTACGACATTCCTAATGCGGGCCTTTAATGAACTCCAAAAACTCAACCACAACTGTGAAATTAAAATACTAGTCTCCTGTCAGTGTGACACGACAGACTAAAACTTGAATAGTATCATTCTTCTGTCAATTTATTTCTGTCATGATTTTTCTTTATATCCTGCCACATTATGCCCACTAGTTTAATTCCGTTTTTATGTGACTTGTTAATGTGAATTTTAGGTGGCTTTTAATCACCTCCAAATTTGTAGAATATCACAATAAATCATAACTGTATCCCCTCTTATGACAATTTATTTCTGTCATTATTTTTTATTTCTCTTTCCTTATTACAACTTTTACTTTCATCTCCTCCTCTGTGACCTTTACATTGTTGCATTTTAAAAGGAAGAACATTTAAAGTTGGCTCTCTACATTGCAAAGATATATATATATATATATATATATATATATATATATATTCCTCAATGTATTTTGCTTTTTGCTAAACTGTTATAATATCACAAAAAACATACACATATCTTACAATATGGCTATGTATAAAGTGCTAATTAAATTCTGCATTTTCTTCTCTGCATTAGGTCTACTCTTTCTATAGCCTTTATATTAACCCTTGTACAGACGTACAATCTACACTCAACATGCCACCCACTATTTTCTTCTTTCAAAATCTAAATCCCCATATAATCTGTGTTTAACTTATTGATTTTTGTTCTGCTAATAAATTTATTAGTAAAGTAAAATTCATCAATCTAAAATTACTATATTTTTAGACTTCCAACTTACCTTCACAATATAGTGCCAACTTGCTGCAGTTTAACTACCAATGTGTTATACAGGGAGGCATGGCTGAACTTCGTGAAGAAGCATGGCGGTTTGACCTCTCTTGGAGATGGGATAATACGGTTTGTTTGATTGGCTCTGGTATAAAAGTAGGAGGAGTTATGCTTAGGTAGCATTTCTAAAAAGCTGTGTTTTCCTACTCTTTTTTTTTACTTGAGAGTTGGTTATTATCTATGTCACATCCTTCTAAGGAAGTATTAGATGTGGTATTTATGAATTAAATGTTATATCTTGTATTGTCACAACTTAGTAGGATGGGGGTGCTTGCATACATTATGTGTTATGAGGGGTAAGTTGTGATTTTCATGTAATGGCAGTACATTTGGGTCATGGGGTCCCCTTGAGTTATTAATATAATGTGTTGGCAACCACCGCTGGTTTTCTCCATTTTGTTTAAAATTTGATCATTTTAATAAAGAAGCTGTGACCTTATCACCCAAAAATATATGTTTCAATGTTTTTTTTTTTTCTTTAATGGAAAAATCCGTAATTGAACAATACCAAGGTCAAATCAGTTTTGGCACTTATGAGAAAAAGATACAAATATCCTTACATTTTTAGTGTATATATATATATATATATATATATATATACACACCATTAGCACTCTTTCCAGTTAGTATGATATTTGGCTGGGGTATAAGCATTAAACCAGTAATTTGCTATTGTAAGGCATTATGTATGAAATAGTTAAGTCTGCAGGACTCATACCTTAGTAGTTTCAGCTAACAGACAGCAACAATTTTGTAGCATAAACAAATTATGTTTTTCAAGCTATGCAAGGGCATAGCCCAAGGATGTACATTTAGGATGATGTACCAGGCATGGTTATTGGATATCATATATAAATAAACTGTCATTGGTTGCTAGTGGGTTATGCCATGTAGCTAGATGGGGAAAGATGGATTATTCCATTGTCTCATGTAAAAAAATATACAACAAATATAAAATCTATGTCTGGATACATTTCTGTCTGTAGATCATTAGTCAGTGATACAGTTTGGGTGTATTTTTGCCACTAATCCATATTTTTTTCTAAATAAACTCTAAATGACCAGAGGACTCTGTTTTATTTGGTGTCATGCCTAGTTTTCAGAGTATGAAATGGTATGTGAGTATGATTTTCAACAACATAGGTGAAGTGAACTGAAACAGCAAACGTGATTATGGTAAAGTGATTATGTTACAGGGAAGAGTAAGATACTCAACATTCTATGGAAAAGTCCAGTAATTGTATGGTAATTTAATTATTTAATCACTTACAAATGTTATACAGTGGTTCCCAAACTATATTTTGAAGAAGCACATAAAAGTCCAAGAGGTGTTGGGTGTCTTCACAAAACTAGAATCTATCCTTTTCATATAATTAATTTTGTTAACTTTTTAAATAAATATATATATATATATATATATATATATATATATATATATATATATATATATATATATATATATATATATTGTAATCCCAGGTGTCTGTGGATCCCTGGGATGATGCTTAGCCCCCAATGGTGGTCCACTGATCACTGTATTGGTACCTATGCTAAACAGTATAATGGGCAGTATAAGACTACAGTACTGTACATTTTGGTATTGAACTTTATGTATCAGGCTTAATCCAGATGTTGAAATCACAAATGAATGCAGTGCCGTTTGTGTGAGGGTGTTCAGAGCTAGAACACATAAGAAAGCGGAATGATGGACAGGTTGTATGGGCACCATGTTTTATGCACTTGCTATAAATGTGGGGATTCATTTCTATGGTTCTCCAGAAAGCACACAGAGTAACTGAGGAAATGTAGGGAGAAGAAAAGGTGATATCTAATGTAACAATAATTGAGCACCATGCTTTATGTACTTGATGCATATGTAAGTATTCAGTACTGGGACACTTCAGAAAGCCAATACAGTGATTTTCATTGTGCACAAGCCACATGCTTTATATAATTTTCATAAGTGTGCATATTCAGTGCTGGAACACTCTATGAAGCAGCTAGGTGACATAAATGTGAGGAACAGTGAAAAAAGTATAAATTGCAATGTGCTACAAGTGTCTGTCGCTGTAAGTTGAAGCAAATACATCTATCTTCCATTACAAGAAAGGAAAATGTACATCCATATTTGCATAAACTGCGTTTAGAGTTTTTGACTTTTTTTTTTTTTTTTTACATAATGTGGATTTAATATAAGTATTTCTAAGTGCATTCATTGCTAGTCACTGTTTTGCTTATTTTACTTCTACCTATACAGAGCTTCTTTATTTGCTCATTAAATAACAACCCAGAATTCCTAGATTTTCTCTCTCAGATGGTGTAACGGGGAAAAGTGAGAATCAGGTCAGGGAATCCATTTTCCAACAAGTTAGCATAGCTCATTTCCAGATGGCTGTCTCTTATACTGTTGCTAATCTTCTGAAGTTAATAATCGATTATATTACCTTAATGCCACATATAAAAAAATATCAAACATTTATTTTTCCAGTATTTCCATTAACTTTCATGCAAAGTTTGGAGCAAAAACACAGATACACTTTTGCAAAGTTATCAATCTTAGGAGATAAATCTCATGTGAATTTCTGTAAATGTATTGATTGCAATAGAATAGCCCATTTATTATGCTGTGAAACTGCTTCCCGGTTCTGGATGAAAAATTAGCCCTTAAATGTTCTATTGAATAGATTTGCTCAAGGCCAGATTGTAAGTATATTTAAAGTTAAGGACTAGTTGGTTAATCAAAATACCAGTAATCAGATGGTTAGATAACTGCCTGTATTTGTATTTACTAGCCTTGTCATTTTTTTAACTTAATCACTAAACATTTAAGTCAAGACTTCTATCAATAATGGCCTTTATTGTTTCGTTAGTATGGATGTACATCGTGTTAGTAATTCATCAATTAACCTATGTTAAGTCAGGCATATCCTAAAACTGACAGTTTTCCTTGAGAACAGGAGGTGAGAAACATTGATATAGATAATGAGACTATAACTGCCTACTACAACGACCTATGCCTACAACATAGATATATTTAATTTCATGCCAGAGATACACAACATGGAAACCCTGTGGCCAGATGAGCTAAAGGTCAAAGCGGTGGCAATGCTATAGAAATCTTCTGTTTCTTATCAGTCTTTTAATGATGGCAGCTCCTCCACATATTGCAGCATCTACTAAGATATGTCCTCTGTGTGCTTCCTGACTTATCTCCACCTTCTCACTTCCTGCAACTGACTTATGTTGTTTGCCAAAACAGTACTAAACAGTGTAGTGGCGATTATATTTGCCAAAAGTTTAGCCATTTCTTTAAAGTGTCTACTTTAATGTTATCTAATTGAAAATAAACACGTTCATAATGTATTTGAATGTAAATCACTGATAAAATAAGCATTTCATTTATCTGTAAGCTTTTCGCCACAAAATAGTATAAAGACACAAGTTACAATTACAAATAATAATTTCTGCAAAATGTAACTATTATAGTACTTATCTTATGGCGACTAGTGAATAAATATTAGAAATATATATTATACCAGTGATTTCCCGTAAAATACATTGTAATCGTATTTGTCTATTATTAATTAACACAAGGGCGATAAGTATCACTTTAACAAAGCCACTGGAAAGTTTGATTGTCTTCACAAACGTCAACATAATGATGAAATCTTGGTACAAACGGCCAATGCATCTGTTAGTAAGCACCATTATGCAGGTTTAATACGTGAATGAAAATCTGTTGGTTCTTTTATGCAATATGTACATTACTAGAACAAGTAGACAGATGTTTAAGAAAATCACCCACTCTAAGCTATGCAGCTGTGCTCACTAAATGACATAATTACTTCAGCTAGTAATCATAATTTTCAGTTGGATATAAACACTAATAAGTCTCTATATATATTATAGAGATATATGTCAGAATGTAGAAAATCATTTATAGAAGGCTGCAGGGGTTCCATAACTTCTGGTGCCATTCTGCTTGAATCTCTATTGATATTGGCTGGAGGGTGATTCTTTTTAGGGGTTTGCGCTATGTAGAGAATTAGTTGCAGATGATATTCAGTGACCCTTTTCCAGATATTTGGTATATATGTCATTGTTAGGCAAGCCTAAATATTGGACTGGTTACTCAAAGAAAAGTCCTGGGAATGTGCTCATAGACCAGGAAAACAAATGTGTAATTAATAGCGGCAGTTGATGAGTAGCATGCCAAATCAGAACAAGCCATTTTAGGAACTTGCCCAACTAACCTTGGGCTGTTGGCTAGCATTATATTTTAAATGCATGGGTGCATTACATTATATTGCCTGGTTGCGATAAAGCTTTCATCATTTTAGCCATGTTTGGTGTTTCTTTTTTATGGGGTCATTGACTGGATAACTTAAAATAAGCACAAATTATTGGGTGTTGCAGTCATATACTCCTATCTCCCATTATACAATATATTTGGATATATAAAGGGCAAAATCTTGATGGCCTGAGTGGTTAGCTGATAAACCCAGTTTTTTAGAATAAAAACAGATGCATTTTTTTTAAATGTAATTTCGACTCAGCTTGACAAATGTGCTACGGTGATATTTTGTCAAGGTATCCACAATTCAATAACCTTGCCATTAAAATTATCATGATCACTATTTTCAATTTTAATTAATTCTATTTTTTGTCCAACAAAAATACAAATTTACTGGATTTGACAGAAACTTACAGGCCCATGTATTCACAGAGCCTGGGAAAATTCATCCAAATTCAATTGAACTGCAAATTTCAGGGATCAAGAGGGTAATCCGGATATTCCTGTGACATGCAAATTGCCACAATTATCTGTCAATCACGTGTGCCCAAGTTACAGATGCTACCTAAGTTATTGTACCATCTGCCTCCAAAGCCTGCATTGTGGTGAGATACAGAAACCATATTGTCAAAACTTAGGCACTGATTTTACAGAAAAATAAATATTGGAATAACTGGGATGCAAATAATTCACTAAAGAAAATTATATTGTTTTTTGTTGACAATTTTACTTCATTTAGAAAATTGAAAAGGTTTTGAGTGCTGCTTTTGTCAAAGGACTTATTTTAGATATTTTTATATAAAAAAAAAATCTGAATTCTGTATTTTGTTGAAAATTGCTCCTTTCAATTTAGTCTCATACATTTTAGTAAAAAGTGAAATTAAACATACAGTATAGAGTAGAGTGAGTCAAAATGTAAATCAGCAACTACTACAGACAACAAAACTATTTTAATACCTCTGAATGAATATCTAACACTTTAATCTCAATTAATAGTTATTAATTAATAATTATTATAAAAAATGCAGGTGGAGACAGATGGAGGAAGCTGAGGATAGGGTTAGGCAGTGGGGGTCAGAGGGAGAAAGTAGTGGAATCCATTGAGGGAGGTAGGGGGTCACTAAGGATGGAAGGTAGCGAGAGGTAGAGGGAGACAGTGGGGTATAGAGATGAAGCACGGGGTAGAGGGATAAAGAAGGGGCAAATGGAGGAAGCTAGTGTTAGAGGGAGTTAGTGTGGGATATGGGGACGCTGTGATAGAGATGGAGAAAGCACGGGGTAGGTGAAGGCAGTGTAAAATAGATGGAGGCAATGGGGGTAGAGTAAGAGGTAGCAGTGGAGCAAGAGGTGTTTGGAGTACTGAGAGGTGGAGGGGTAGCAAGAGGCAATGGGGGTAGTGTGATGCCGGGGTAGTGAGAGGTAGATAGAGGTGGGTGAGGAACAGAGGGAGGTAGCGAGTGATAATGGGTGATAGGATGAAAGACAGGAATGAATTAACTGTTCCCTACTGATTCTCCCCCACTTTCTCCTCTTGCCCCCCCCCCCCCCCCCCCACTACACTACAAAATAAAAAGAAATGTTATTTAAAAAATAGTTAATTTAGTCTGGGGACGAAACCGGCACCCTTAGAGGCAAGAGTCCTGATCCAATGCATACTTGCACCAACTATAGTAATAGTAAAGATAATGGGAAAACCAACTATTTTCATAAGACGTTTTCTCAAAAAAGGTCAACTTTTGTTTAATTAATGTTTAATACTGATATTTAATACTTAAAAGTTATGAAAGCTGGGTCATTACAGTTGCACTTTAAATCATTTTTTAAAGATAATTTTTATTCCACAGTTGAATAAAAAGGTGTAAACGGTCTAAAAGAAAATACAGTATACTCTTAATGGCCAGTTCCCTTAACTTAAAAAACATAAAAATATGACAAAACAATAATTAAATGCTAATGTGCCATATCATCACATTAAGAATTACATGTCTCTTTATAAACAGCATGTAAAAGATAACTAACTTTTTAAAACTTTTCGGGGGGGGGGGGGGGTGGAGTTTACTAAGCATCTTAAGTGGCTGAGATGAAAAGAGAAGGGCTGTGATCCCAGTTTTTTTCTATAGGAAATAGTGCATAGTAAATCAAGCAACGCACATCTTGGCTGCTTGAGATGCTTGGTATATTTGGTAAATCCTTCCCATTGTGTAGTTAAGGAAGCAGTGAATATATGTTGCCTAATTCCCCTGTAAAATATCCTTTACAGGAGAATGCAATTTTTTATGACATTCCGAGGGGATCATGGTAAATTACATGTGATATAACTGATAACTGAATGTGAATCCAACATGGTATTCAAACTGTAAATGAAAACTAACAAGTGGGTGGGCATGACAATTATTCAGTACTTCAGTTTTTAAAACATTTAAAAATATGTTTTTATATTTTAACAAAATAACATATTTATAGTTTTACATATTTATAGTGAAAAGATATAAAAATGCTTTGCCATTTCCAAAAGTAAATCTTTGGAATGCAAATTCTTTCTCGCTTATTGTTTAGGTTCTGAGATTCTCTTTTGAACTATCTTTATGACCATTTGAAAAGCAGTTGTGACCTCTACGACGGACTTAAGAAGCAGAGACAAGTATAACAGCCTTGCAGAATAGAATCTATTAAGTTACCACAGTACTTCTCATAATGTTCTAATATTCTGAATGGGCAGATGTCTCACAGATGGCGAAGCTCTGTACGTCCTTCAACCTCGGTGACCTTCTGTAGACTTTTATGTTTTCCATCTATGAAAAAAAGCAGCTCCTGTAAGTTGAATATACGGCTCTGCTTCCTTCAACCTGGTTGTGAATTAAAGTGAGCAAATTACCATTGGAGATTTCTTATAGGAAGAATGACATTGTATTTCCTTTTTCTGTCTATTATTTAAAAAGCTGACAAGACATATTACAATCTTAAAACTCTAGACTGCAATTAATTAGTTAATAGTGTATTGTCTGCATATGTAGAAAGATCTTAAGTACTGCAGGAAAGAAACAATTTTAAAATGGATGTACTAAAATTTGATATTGGGAATGTCCTCTATAGGTTAACATCTTTTTCTTGACTCGAATACTGTAATATTTTTAGATGCTATAACAAAGAAATGTTCTTCTGATCAGAATTTTTGTATTAGCTGTGACTGTCCAATATGCCGTATTCTTTTTCATGCCCTCAATCGAAATGTTCAAGTTATAGTTTTTTTAAAGAATTATGGTTCAAAAAAAGTATGAGAGGTTGAGTTTGGTTGTCTCCTCGCAGGCTTCCAAATAAGTAGTAAAACAAGTTTCATTTGATTATGTGGCACTGTGGGATTTATGAGTATTCTTTTGTAAGAAAGCAATACGCTGAGATGAAATATTTGTCTTCAGGAACCAAAAGGAATTGGTGTGTGTACTGTGTATAGCGCTACGTGCAATATCTTGTAATTGCAGGCGATGGCAATGAATTGAACATGTCCAGCAGAGAGAACATACAAAGAGTTACCGTGTGATACATTTATTGATTTCCTTTGGAATACTGAACTTAAAGGAACATTGAAGGTCTAAATTTTCTATTATGCATTTTAAACATTACAAAATATATTTTGCATGGTAGTTATCTGATCTGAATTGTAAAAATAATTTGTGTTAAATGGACACAGAAAAGCTGTTTGTGCCACCCCCGTGACGCATGTGTAAATAGTACAAGTTGGAGTTAGCTCCGTATCAGGGGTGAATCTATCAGTGGTGCAAGGCACCAGGGCCCTGCCCCTCAGTCCACCCTGTGACAAGCTCACAAGGCCTTCTGCGATGACCCTGGGCCCCTCTAAATAAAAACCCAGACACAATTTTTTTTATGGCCACACCCTCTCCCATGGCAGGGGGGGGGGGGTCACCAGGGCCCACCATTCTCTAGCTCTGCCACTGCTCCATATAACAGTTACATGTTTGTTTAATTATTCAATGTGTGCACAAAGGATTATTAACAAAATAATCTACCTTTATTTTTCTAACTGCCACTTTAAGCATTTTTAAGCATTATACATACATTTTCTAAGCTTTACTTGTTTTTCCAGTAGAGATATTTTTTTAATACTATTATATTATGGCTATAATGCTTAAATACCTTTTTCATCATTTCTAAGACCAATGAAAACTCTAATGTGCTGCTAATTGAACAGTCATTGCTCAAGACCTTTATTTTTGTATACATATGCAAATAAATATTAATCAAAAATAAGTTATCATTTAATATTTTATTATTATTCAGTTTTTCATTGGATCTTCTAGTTTCCATTGAGAATTCTGGGGTGCTTCAAGCAGGATTTGGAACCTCACATAGGGCTGAGCACTATACTAAAACTCTATTCATAGGGTGACTAATGCACTTTTAAGAGACAGATCATATCTCTTAAATGTATATCTATAGACCTGTCCAAATAAAGAAGTATGTTTCCTTAAATTAAAGGTACATGGAAAGTTTCTGGATTTCAATAGAAATATGTTATACATATGTATGTATTTACTTTTATGTACTTTAATTTATTAAGAAGTACTTAAAAGCTCTGTTTATCCGGCCTAAAATCATAAAAATGTTACCTGTTTGGGTCTGCTATCTGTAGCTCATGCAGTTCATGTATACACATTGAAGTACAATATTTCAAATTGACCTGTCAGTGACCAGTCTCAAAGAGCATGCTGCAGAATACTGACATTGATTGGATGCTATGAGACATGTACAACCCCTGTACTTAGAAGTACACTGTCTTCATGAGCTGCAGAGGGGAGATTTTAAGCAGAAACAATTTTAAGCAGAAACAATAATATAATTTCTTAATAAAATAAAGTACACAAAAGTAGATACATAGGGGTTTTCTTTCTTGTGAAATCCAGTAATCTCCCATGCTCCTTTAAGGTCATTGCTATATTCCAGTCAACAGGCAGTAGAGAAGACTAGTCAGTGGCACGTTAAGGGTAGAGGTAGAATTACCGCAAGTGCAGGCGGTGCAATGCACTGGGGCCCTGCTTTGGGGGGGGGGGGACGTCCAGTTCTTTTTCTTGATTTTTTTATGAAACATTCTGAAACTGGCCTAGCCCCTGTGGCTCCTGGCTGCCCCCTGTAACCCCCTCCGCCGAACACGGGCTCCTAGGGCCCCGTCAGCTGCACTAGACCCTTCTACCTTATTATGGTTCATTGGAAGTTCTGCGGTAAATTCGCATCAGGGCCCTCCATTCATTAGCTCAGCCACTGGTTAAGGGGTTAGGGTAGATGATAAACAAGGAAGAATTACCAGGTTCTATGCAGAGGAAGTTCAAAATATTCAGAAGAGGACACATAAATAACATGGCACTATTTGTGACCAGACTCAGTCTATTTATGGTGGATTTGGCAAATTGAACCACTTAAGCAAGATCATCCATGTAATAGACAACATGCTCTTTGTAGCTAGCGGTGAGGAACACAGCACCACACTTCACATGAAGCCTGTCATCTATAGGAAACAGCCTAGATGTTTGCAAATGATAGCTAAATGGTCACACAAATATATTTAGGGATCTTTATATATTACAGTATGAATAATCAGAGTATTGCAATATACAGTGAAACCTTTTTATTAGAAAAACATTTTAGTTAGAGTGGCAAGGTTTAGAGAGTTGTACCTCTTTTATCAAGTCAGAAGCAATACTCAATACTCATTATGCAGTATTGCTTCTGACTTGATCAAGAGAGGTACAACTCTCTAAAGCTTGTCAGTCCAAACAAAATGTTTGTCCAATAAAAAGGTATCCTTATATACTGCAATACTCTGATTATTCATCTAGATTACTGAACACTCAGAGCTACTTCACTCTTCAAAACTATATTATAGTGTGCATATACTTGATAGGTTTACATGAGGATGTGACAATTTAATTAATCATACTGAGTTATATGAATGGGTGAAGAATCAACCAACTATTACTGTTTATGTTTTCTATCAAGAATGTTAACAAAGGTTTTCTTGACTATTCAAACTCTAGTACATATAGGGCTTCATTCAATTGCGATTTGACCAATTGAATAGGGCTCTATATAAGCACATAGCATATTTTTTTATAGAAGTTTTTAGTTATTGAAAACTCTGCTTTTGGATAGAAGTTCACTAATTAAAAACTTCTGTAAAAAAAAATATGCTGTGTGCTTATATAGAGCCCTATTCAATTGGCCGAATCACAATTGAATGAGGTCCATAGCCAACTGAGTTTTTAAAAAATATATAATTTGTGCCACAATTCTCATATTATTTATATTGAATGATAAAATAAGCCAAAAAACACAATGTGCCATTTTGGCATGCTAGGTGACTCTGCAGAAAAGTCTTGATCCATTGAATATTACCAAACACTTTAAATCAATAAATATGTAATGATTTTACAAATCCAATAAAATAATGGTGCTTGATGCAAAATTATCAACATCCAATATTTTGGAATATATACAGAGAAAAGCTATTTTAAAAAAGCCACATCCATTTGCAGTAGAGTAATAATTTAATAATCACCCGAAAATTAAGCTTTTGTAGCACCAAGGCCATTTGAATATTTATCTGTGCAGATGTAAGTACATTATGTCCTACTACTTTGAGATCCATCGTACAGTGATCACTGATTCATGTTAACAATTTTTACAGGGGATACTAAAATTAATTATTCACACTATTTGACATATAATCAATAATACACCTGTTGCCACCCAGAGTGTCTTAATTAAATGGGAATTGGTACATGCTAACAATGACCCTCAATTAATGTGACAGTGCAAGGCTTTTTTTTAATTTAATTTAACTTAATTAGCATAAATGAAAAAATGCTTTACTATACATTGTTTTGCAAATTCAGGAGATACTTACATTCAGTATACTAAAACCAAAGAGACAGTTGTTATTTGGCATTACAAATCTCAGACTATAAGATACTTTCTGGGAAATACAATGTGGAAGGTATTGGTTGTTTTCTCTCTCTTTTATATATATACATTCTGGGCATGAAACATTTTTTTTCATTTGTTTTAGACATTCAAATGTGAACACAGAGGTACTATTTACTACTGTACGGTGGAGGCTTCTATCGCTGAAATGTGTGTTGTGGTAAACTACCACTCCACAAAATCTACTACACAAGCTAGGAAACCACCACATGCTGATGAAACAGCTCTACATGGGTAGGATTCCTCGCTTGTGCATAATCCAACCCTAGCTTTGCTTAAAGCTGCGTGATATAGCAGGAATATGCTTAAAGGAAGCCATGTTTAAAATGGTAATGGATTGCAAGAGTGAAGCCTTTGAGGGCACATTTGCATGTCCCTGCCAATGTTCCCAGAATGCAGTGTAATAAGTGTATTTCCTGGAATTCTGGGCATGAAACTTGTTTCAGAAATGTGAACACAAATGAACTAGTTATTTGCTATATATATATATATATATATATATATATATATATAAAATAAATATTACATTTGTGTTCACATTTTAATGTCTAAAGCAAGGTCCAAGAAATACAGTTATTACACTTCATTCTGGAAACCTTGGCAGGGACATGCATATGATTTATATATATATATATATATATATATATATATATATATATAGTATATATATATATATACCGTATATATATATATATATATATATATATATATATATATATATATATATATATATATAACATTATAGAAAAAAGAACAATCAGTCATGGTACAAGTGGGTAAGTACTCACAAAGTTAATCATTAGTACAGTTAGTTAGTGTATTTACACACACATAGATACTAAAGCAATAATTACATTGCCCTAGAAAATGGTTTACTCTATTTGAATTCAGTCATTTATTCAATATGAAGAACAGCAAATAATATTTTAAATACAGTAAATAATATTTTAGACATAAAATATATTCGATTATACTGCCACTTGTTCAGAGCATGCAACCTATTTTTATAAACATTTACCACTTAATGAGCCTCCATTTCTCCATTTTACATTACTCTTTACTGTAACATAGAAAGAAAAGAGAAAATAGTAACTTGATTATAGCCCAATCAAACAGATTTCTTGCATGAGTTTTCATAAAATACTGAACAAAGGCATTTGTAGGTTGAACTCTGCTATTTTCTGCCGTTTTATTGTAATTTCTTGTCAGAGGAATATTGACTAGCTTTGCAATGCATACAACTCTAATACTTAATTAGAATGACACAGCTAATTAATAAGTTTTTTCCAATTATAAATTAACTTAGGATCAGAACTCTGGCTTTGCATGTAATTTCCTATAATAGCTAATGCTACAGCAAAACATGTCTCCTATCAACCGGAACTTTTTTTATTTAACACAGACAGACAAGTTCTCCGTGGGTTTAAATTTTACAGCAAATTATCTCTGTTGGGATTTTGAATGGGATATACTTAAAAAAAATCTATTTCTCCCCCCCTTTTACATTTCTAAACAAAAAAGCATCCTTAATGGTCAATGTCTTCTTGAGATTTGAAAGGAATTCATCTTCATATTTTAATGTTATTCCTGTTAGGTAGAAAAAGAGTGTGAGGTGATAATTTGCTTTTCTGTACTTGTTACCACTTTTCATGGTTGATGCAAAAAAATGATTTGGGAGGATCCTATGTGGTGTTCATTTATTAACTGGACAGACACTTATCTCTTTAGCAGTAAGCCAGTGTAATTAAAGGTGGGGATGTGCAAGGGTACCGTCTCTAGCAACATGTCACATAGTTGGCTGCTGCAATTCCTTAGTGGTTTATCAAAGACTGCTCCTTTAATATGGAGATTACACTTATGTACTTGTCTGAACTTGAAAGGCATTTTCCTAATTTACTTATTAATGAGATGTAAATCTATTTGTACGGCACGTCACGAGTTTCTAAAAATCTTTACAATTTAACTGGCTATAAACCCAATTTTTTTAAATGAAAAATAATAAATTTAGCTTTCCACACTCATACTGTTAAAAATTGATATAGTCTATGTTAAATTTATTAATATTGCTTGCTGTCATTCAGTTTGCAGCTCTAACTGAAATATAACTTGACAGCGGCCGCATTAAAGATGTATGCCATTGTATTCAACAAAGATTAATGAAGCCCGGTAAAAATAGCTGTAAAGGAGAAAGTGATCCGAATGTAAAATCAGTGAATTAAATGAGGCCTCGCATACCATTTGTTAATATGCATGAGGAGGGAGTCAGCAAATGAAAATGTCTCTCTGCAAAGTTCATTTGGGAATGTTTCAATATTATCTGAATATCCGTAAACTATTGAACAGCAGATTAATAGAGTTTGTGTATAGCAGAGAGTAGCACATAGTTAAAATGAAAAACAAAACGCACCACATGCAAACCGAGTTGGGCCTAGTCATAAAAAGAAACAATAACACAATAGTATTTTAGAACTGTATTCCCTGAGGTCATTTTTTTTGACACAAGCCTCCATTTTGCCTTATGAAACTTTTCCAGAAAAATTCAAGTCTCATATCGCTTTTTTAATCATTTTATTGTTATTTTCCTTTATATATAAAGCACCAAACTATCCTGTAGTGCTGAGTACAGGGGATACAGTTATTATATGACAAATATGACTGGTACAAAAGATTTAGAGGGCCCTGCTCACATAAGAGCTTGCAATCTATTCACAGGTTTCTATCTATTATTATCACTATTATTATTTATTATATTTGTTTTTTTGTGTCTTCAGTGAGCTGGAGATATGTCAATAATTACATTAAAGAGTGACCTTACGTTAATAATTATCTCTTCTAATGTGTTCTTTTGTCTGGTTATTTTTTTAAGAATTATTTTTTTAGGTTTGATTATTTCTTTGGAGAATATTTTCACTATTTTTACACACCTATATATATTATTTTTTTATATATATTATTTTTTTCTTTTTTTTTAAATTCAGCTTACCTCATCTAGCATCTAGCATATTGTCGAATTTTTTATTCTTTATTTTATTTTATATTGAATTTGATATTTAAGACAAAATAATTTGCTTAATCTTAATTTTGAGTGTTAAATAATTTCAGAGATAAAATATTATATTACAAAATTGGTCAGTGAAAGTTAATCAAGTTAGCATAAGCCTGTGTGAGGTTATACTTAATAACAATACCTTGAATATTTTAGAAAATTCTATCTTTTTATATTATTAAAACCATGTGGTAAAATTATCTATATTTTATTTCCTACATTCAGTATTAACTAACAGTTAACAGTGATTTAAAGCACAAGTTAAGCTATATGCTCTGATTCATTTTGCATTACTATTTATTCTATTGCAAGCCCCTTTACAATTAAGTCCCCGATTTACAATATGCTATTTTTACTTCATAATTGGTCAAATGTATTTTGTAAAACTCTTAGTTCACTGACCATCAAATAAAATGTTGTTACTGTGAAGGGTTGTTTTTGTTTTTTTCTACTTCTATAAGAAGGGGCTTATATTGTGATATTTCTTCTACATAAAGACTATTAAAATGAATATACCCTATGATATTGAAATTAATTATAACTTTAATTAATACAAACTGAACCTGGAGTAATGCAAGTTGGTTTTAGCGTGTTTCTCTTTTAGTGGTCCATCTAAAACAATTCTTCATTGTAGAAGAGATTTAGAACTTTTGGAACTCCAAGAAAACAAAAATAGCTCCTATAAAATGTAAGCACTTGACTTTACATTGAATCACTGTGCTTATGAATAGTTATATTTAGCAGTGATCTTAAACTGTTACAAGCAACTTAAAATGAACTATCAGTTGCTTAAAAGTCATTATTTTAGACATAACTATTTCTATACACTTTTCAGAAGGTTTAGCCAACTTCAAGATTCACATGTATTGCTCAAAGCACTTTAAACATTCTGGACTGCAATTTAATTGTTTCTACTCATATTCCTGAACTATCTTCTGTACTGTAGGTTTAGTAATTCACAAAGCCTTCAGCTAAGATTGTGGGCAGGAGTGTCCATGTATGGTTATGATAATATACTTATGGAGGCATATGGAGGCATCATAGATGTAGAGTAGATACACCTGAGAAATCTGTATCTGGGTACTAGATATATCAATCCAGACCCTCCAAGGCACCTATTTTCCCAGGTAATATGCCACCAAATACTATCAACACCTGACTGCTCTACTCCCAACATCTGGTAGTAAAAAAGCAATGGGAAAAAGAAATGACTTGGAAAAGGTCCTGTAATCGGATAGGAACACTATTCACCAAGTTATAATAAACTCTTAAATAAACTCTTAAAATCTTAAAATCTGCTTTACTTTCAGTATTTAAGACTCTTGAACTATCAACTATTTACTGCACCTGTGCAATCTATACAATCACTTTAGGTCATTAAATCCTTTGGTATAAATGTATACTGCTCTACACCATTTATATAGTTCTACAACATACATTATATTTGGAGCTCTATCTATCTATATATATATATATATATATATATATATATATATATATATATATATACTGTATATACAAATATTTACACATGCAATGTCACATAAAAAACATGCATTAACTGCTTCATCTTATACTGTAGGGAACAAGGAAAAGTAACTTATTGTATAATATATGATAATGTCCATATTGAATATTTTCAATATTTTCAGTAATTTAATACATAAATTATACTGCTTTTTGCAATTCTTAAATGCATTTTAAACACTGAACATTTTGCTCTTTTGAAAGTATTAGGCAATTGTCACTTCACACTGAGTTTTCATACTGGATTGGTGTTGATTCTATTAAAGACTTATTATAGATTCAGTCTGATGGATATCTACGTGCAAACATTTTTTTTTAGCCAATGTGTTCCTAGATTTCATTACAAAGTGGCAGAGCTGCTGCACAGAGTGTGAATGCTTTTACTTCCTATAACAAAAAATGTCACCTTTTTGCCATTTCTACGCTTAGTTACTGTGTATATCCGAAGATTTGACACATCAGCAGGAGTCCATAAAAAGAGTGGCAAAACAATATTAGAGGATGTCACATTCCATAAGTGGTGCCAATATATGGACGTCAAATTAAAGGAAACAGATATCAAATTACACGCTGAGTGATGAAAAGTGGATCCTCACATTTCTAACACATTACTTCACTATCATCCGGTAATCTTCATTATGCAGTAATATTATTACAATCTTCATTATATCATAATCATGGATACATTAATTCCAGAAATGTAAAATGATTTGACAATGTAGAAGGCATGGTGAGTGTTATGAAGTGGTTAATGACTTGTTTTATCTGATCATCTATGGATTTATTGTCAGCTGAGTGTCATGTAGAGGATGACTCCATCAATCCCATTAGAATTTTAAGAAACCTAGAAATTGTATATGAAAAGGAAATGAGAATAATATGCCCTTATCGCTTAAAAAAATCAATTTAAAGCTTAAAAATATTTAAATTGTCTTACATATCAACAAAACCCAAACTTTCCATTGGATTGGATATTGGTGAGTGAATGCTAGAATATAAAAATTGCTTTAGTAACTATTCTAGTCAGTTGGTAAGTAATCAAATATAGCGATAAATGGTTAGCCAAGTATAAAATTGAGATAGAGGGGTATCTGGATCAGTTAGACAAATTTAAATATGATGATTTCGGAAACAAAGTAAATGAAACTGTGCAGAATAGATGGATTAAATTAGAACAAGAAATCTTGGAGAAAAGCTGGTGGATGGGTAGATATGCCAGGGTGCAAGGTATAGAAATGGTATAACAATGAGGAGACAACTGTTACATCAAAAAATATACATTCTAATATTAATAATAAAAGGGCAAAATCAAGTAATTGAGGTTCAAATATGCTTATATCAGATCAACAGAAATGGCAGATATTATAAGCATTCATCATATAACAGAGAGACTAAACCAAAAGCCTTAGAACATACTATATTTCCTCATATTAATA
The DNA here is from genome assembly GCA_027410445.1 of Discoglossus pictus. Lineage (NCBI taxonomy): Eukaryota > Metazoa > Chordata > Amphibia > Anura > Alytidae > Discoglossus > Discoglossus pictus. Next base: position 96,633,241 of record CM050171.1, on the reverse strand, counting down.
AGTATGTGACTAAGCAATATACAAAACCACAAGATAATTGAAAAAGTAAACCTAAGGAGCATGAAGTCTTCTATTTTGATCATGTGAATAAATTCAATACCCTAAGAGAAAATTAACTTCAAGTTCAATATTAATATCAGGAATTAGGGGCTGTTCCAAAGAAGTGCAATAACTCATATTCCAAAAAGCTGAATTTTTAGTAACGAAACAAAGAAACGAAGACCGACAGAATTATAAACACAAACTCCCTACTCAACGACAATTAACACTGATACAACAAAACATAACAATGAGTCAATTACAGGAAAACCAAATTATAAGACAAGGGTAAAAAAGTCCATTTCAAAAAGAAGGGGAGAAAAGAGAAGAGGAAGAAAACGACAGCAAACAATGCTTAAAAAATAACTAATAGTATAGGGGCACAAAATGGGTTTAAACTCTCTAATAAAACTTTTTTTATGAGGGCAGATTAATTAATTTAAAAAAGGGTTATCATTTGCACCAACAATTGAATCTAATCATAGCCTCTTATCATCAGCATTTTACCCTTTGCAATCAAAATGTGAAAATATATATATATATATGTGTGTGCGTGTGTTATTTATTTATGTTGTAATTGTAGAGGAGGATTGGCTACAGTTGTTTAGTAAAAAAAGAATATTAATTTTGTGAATAAATGCAAAGATGATTTGAATAAATGAACGAAAGATTCTTTGTGAACTAAAGAGTATTACCATTAAATCAACAGATAAAGGAGAGAGCATAGTTATCCAGAATACAACCGATTATTTCAATAAAGCAAATATGATTCTAAGAGAAAAATCAACTTCCATTCTTCTAAATAACAAATCCAAAAATGGACTATAATAAGAAATTATATTGGAAGGAGCTTTAGATAATAATATCTTCAACAAAAAATAATTGAAATGATCTATAAAGCTCACCCCAAAATAGCCATTTATTAAAATCTCCCTAAAGCACATAAGAATCATTATTGTCCTCCACTAAGCTCCGCCATTGAGCCTAGTCCAGTCTTTCCCAAGGGAATCTCATAACATCCCTGGGCTTTGTTGTTTCCAACCAGGGGCTAAACCTGTGGCAACCATGGTTTGCCCTGTTTGGACTTTCTTGGGTCTGGAGACCCTTATCCCAGATGAGTAACCCTTATGTCGCACCCAGACAATTTGAATTACTGGCACCTTTTAATAAAGGAAATCAACCCTTTTGAAAGTATACAAGCATATCAGTTGTATTTCTGAGGAGTGGGAAAGAGCTTTTTAATCACCTTGCTCCAGACTGACAACCAAGGAATCCTTCATCTACATTCCAGGACTGCATTCCTGCTCTCCATAGACCCTGAAGAAAGCATCCTTCCAACGGAATCCCTAGAACTGATACAAAGAAACCTGCAAAGGAGAGGACCTAACCAGTGGGATCCATTCATGGCCAGTCTAGCTGGTCCTTCCTCATGACAAATGACTTAAAAAAATCTGTTAGCACCATCCATGTTTCAGACCAAAGTAGCAGAAACAGTATTTAGGTTTACATTGTAAGGGGTGTCAAAATGTTTCCTCTCTAAATAAGCGTCATCCAGGTTTTTTTATCCCAAAGAGTGAGTTCTATTGTAGTTAAGAGAATGTTTTCAACATCAACATTTTTTTGAATTTTCGAAATTGTAATTCCACACGTTTATATGATTGAATGTAGTTTTCGATTTGCATTGGAAGAACAAACTAACTTTAAAAAAATAAATAAATACAGGAATGTCTCAAAAAAGGTTTTAAAAAACATAATAATAATAATAATATTTTCTTAAAAGCCATGATTGCGATCACTCAAAAACATGGAATATAAAGCTACTATATATCTACACATGTTCAGGGCGACATTAGAGTTTTACAATTGAGGAGAAGAGAGAGATTCTGTATACATAAGCTATGTACACCTTATGGTTTTAATAGTTTTTGTACTTAACATGATTATTGTTTAAATAAGCATTGTTTAGAAACTAGGATACAATACATCTGACTATCTATGTGTTTTATGAAGAGTTTTATGCTTTTTACTGTGTAGTCTTTATATTTTAACTTTTTATTTGTTAAGAATTTTAAGTTGAATCTAGCATAATAATTGCTATATTTGTCCAATTATATTAAGTTTTGAATTATTATATTTTAAATTGTATTCTACTTTCAACTAAATATCTATATTATACATATCCTCACACACAGAGGACCATGAGCCGCTCCCTATTGGTTCAAGTGGTCACTTGGTTCTGGCTCCTGCACTGGAAGCAGAACAGATGTAACCCATATAAAGTATTATAAGTAAATCTGAGAGTAATGGAGGCAGAAATGTATTTTCCAAGCAACCAAATAAGAAATCTGATTTATTATTTGCTTGGCGCCATTAGATTTCTTTTTCTGGAGCTGGATTGAATATTATAGAGGTAAATATAATACCAGAAAATCCATAAATGGCAAATGTATCTGGTTGTTTTTAGTTATGAATCCATGGAAGGGGTGCTCATTTGCATAACAATACTGTACATTTAGATTTCAGTTTGTTTCACACATAGACCCTGCCAGGTGCCTTTAGCAAGTTCTTTGGGGGGCGGTGGAGGTGGGTATGAAGTGGCAGGCTTGCAGTATGCTGTAGTATAATGAAACAGACAAGATTAGTAAAACAGTATCTCCTGCCCTTACATGTAACATAAATCATGCTTTATATTGTGAACTGAATAAGCAAGTCCGAGTTTTTTTATATGTCATTATATTTGGTTCTATCGGTCCGGTTACCTACTCAGAAAGAAGCCTCTTTTAGCTCAATTGTGGCCTTCTCAGGAAGAACTAACCTGTAGTATATCACTTAAAAGAGTGACCCAGCCCCAAAATACCAGGCAATTCTACCCTGAACAGGAAAAACAGCAAACCCCAGATGTACGTTTCGGCCTCTATGGGCCTCGTCAGTAAGGTGCAGCTGTACTCACGAAGGGTGATAGGGGGCTCCAGACATAGACTCCTTGCTCCTGTGCTCACTGTGCCAAGCAAGCGGCTTTCTGTTGGTCCACTTGGTAATGTGGCATAGTTTATTGGGGTGCAGTCAACACCACATGTCTGTATGAATGTATAGGAAGCTGCTTTCATGTGATAGGTGCATTAGAAGATTCAGTACTGAGAATCACAAGATAGGTGACATGTAGACATTCTGAAAACATATCAGCCATCACTGTTATGGGTAAAATGTGTGATTTATCTGAATTTGAAAAGGGGATGATCATATCAAATTGGTCTAAAAGGATATTTCATTATGCTAGATGTAACTTAGACATTTACAGCCGTATTCAATTGTGATTTGGCCAATTGAATAGGGCTCTATATAAGCATAGAGCATATTTTTTACAGAAGTTTTTAGATTGTGAACTTCTATCCAAAAGCAAGGTCTTCACTAATTAAAAACTTCTGTAAAAAAATATGCTTTGTGCTTATATAGAGCCCTATTCAATTGGCCAAAACGCAATTTAATAAGGGTGTTAGAGGGCAATGGCTTGCTCTACTACTACAGTGGTAAGATACTGTATATGCATAAATTATCCATTCTTTAAAATATCCATAAAAATGTCCATGCCAATGGACAGAGAAGGTTTTTCAAACTGACAGTGTGCCACTAAAATGTAAACACACTTAATATAGATATCTTCCATTTCCTCTATTTTGTACAATATGGATGTTATTGTCTTCGTGATTAAATAGTCCTTTAGTTTGTAAAGGGAAAGATATCAGACACCGAATAAAAACTGGAAATAATTTTGTCTTTGTTAAGAATATGTTAATAATTTTGAGACACAAAAAAAAGCTAATTTATCAAAATTCCACATAGTTGCTGTGCTGGCATTGACAATCGCACCCCAAAAAATTAAATTACATAAAACTGATTTATTTGCAGTGTATTTACGTATTGTTTCTAATATATGCAAGCCAAGAAAAAATGCCTATATTGCATTCTATTTGCATATGTTTAGAGAGACAAATAAAATGTAACAAATGCTGTAGATGTACCTAAATTGTTTATTTATTCTTTCCTATATCTGCCTGCAAGCTGTTTTCAGCCTGATGAAAATGCTGATAAACATGAAATAAGCAAAAGTAATATTACAGTCATGTTTGCTTTCATAAAGGCATACACAACTGACTCATTGCCTAGTGCGTATTTAAAAGAGATGTTCTGTTTTACCGCATAAACATTTATTGAGAAGTGATCACAAAATCAATTAACTGTTTTTGTTTGTCCCTTAGATATGTTAGCCTGCCCTTCCCCAAACTATTACTCAAGCACACATAAGTGTATGTTTGTTTAAGTATATATGTACAGTGCCAAATAGATGGACATTTTAATTCTTAGCTTTGTTTCTATGTTGCTCACTATATTCTCATATTGTTTATACCTCATCGTACTATTTTTCCATTAAATGTATTATTGCTCTAGTCACACTATCACTTGAGTTCAGGTTAGATGAAGAGCAGGCAGCTTCTATTTGCATATTTTCTGTGTCTATTGACGTACATTAAGATCACTGACATATCATGGAAAAACAGTTTTGTAAAGATGCACATTTACACAAATGCTATTGGAGTTTTGTGTCTTTTTAAGGGCTAGATATAAAATATATCATGATTACAATTGTATTGTATAGGAATATTGAGTCTGACATTGAAAACATATTCAAAGCAACTGGATACTACAATAATTAAGAAAACAACTGCATTTGTTGTTCTCTACTTTTGGAGGATGTGCTTCCAAAACAATTTAATATATTATACTTGACTTTTTAATGTTTATCTGAACAGAACATTTGAGCAACAAATAGAACCATTGTAAAGCCAAAGAAAAAAAAAAAATATCGTAAGAAATATACAAGCTAGCAGTAAAAATCTTTCATTAATTTTACAGAGCAGAGTCTTGTAAACACACATGTATTTTCACATTGTTGTATTGTTCTAGAACCACTGTCGTCCCCCTGGCAATTTCAACATAAAAAGAAGTGCCTGGGTCCACTCTACAGCCTTGTGCAGCATTTCCAATTGGAGTAGGGCTTGTTCTGAATTATTCACAGACTAACACTGAACATTTTGTTTAAGAAAATAGAGCTGCTGGATTGTTTACTTCATTACATTCACACTTTCTTATTTTCTAAATTGTGTATTATTACCATAAAGGTAACAAGAAGTGGTTTTAGACCAAATGTTCTTACTTACTTTAAAATGCCTTTGTTTCCTCATAAGTAGAAAATGTAAGATTTTGTTAAAAAATGTTTTTTTAAAAGATCTGTGTATTCAGTGAAATTTTTTTGTTTCTTACTTTTCATATTCCAAATTAAAAAGCTGCATTACTCTGCACAATGCAGAGCCCAACTAGTGTTGTGATGTCAGTAGTCTCTTCAAGCTTTTCAGGAAGGGCCATCACAATCATACACTGTATACTGTAAATTCAGAGACGTACAGCATCCTACAAGCTGGTTGGCTAGAGTTGACCCCATACATTAAATTAATTCTTACCTACCCCTTTAAGCCCCTACTATCACTTTTGCCTATTTCACAGGATCTGTACTCTCTATAATTCATGTATCCTATTCTACAGATTTGACAAGACTCAGTGTGCAAAGAAACATCTCCAAAGTATAATCCTTTATTGTGATTTCTGCAAGCTTGTTTTTAAAGTGTAAATGTACTTTGCTTTCAATCTGAAATCTTATTTTTTCCTGCATTTTATGCAAAATGGGTAAAAACTCAGACACATAGATTTATTTATTTATTATATAGAAATATTTTTGTCTGCAGATAAAATTCAATAGGCTGATTTGTGGATCAATCACATTAGCCTTATATATATTCAATACAGTACTGAGCATTTTAAGAGGAACGTTTATCACAGCTTCACATTAAAGCAGACCCATTAACAGACAGACTGGTTAGACCCTAAACAAAGTCCTCTCATATTCATCTTGTTGAAGAATAGGACTTGATAACATGCTACAGGTTGTAAGAATGTTTAAAATAAATAAATACAACCAATAATATTAAACTGTTACAATCAGTTTGCTTTAATGGCAGCAAACCTTTGCTTTTTGTTCCCAACAGAATTAAAAAGCTAGGAGGAATGGAAGGAACTTTGGATACACATGCGACTTTTGTTCAATTCTGTTGAAAACTTCAACTATGATGTGTTGCTTCATAATAGGACTATATCAAAAAGCGAGTTGTAGGAAACTAATCCTATCCCTCTGGCTCTGGACCAGGCCAACATGGAAGCACCCATGACACAAGCAGGGTCTGCAGAATGTTCTCTAAAAATGCTTCTGTGCTCATAACTGTTAATGTTATTAGTTTATTACATACATCACAAACATGCTGTTTTTTCCCAAACTATACTGGTTCGTGTGCACAGCTAAAACAAAAAGGTAAGAGTAATAAATGTAATTGTAGTGAAAAAAAAGCAGGCTGTTTATTGTGTAGGTAAGGAATGTTTTCTGACTAGAATAATTTATGTTTTAAAGAATATTCATAGTCTATCTAGGTAAAATATGTCCCTGCCACTGATGGAAGGCTATTCCACCTATTCACGGCCCTCCCTGTAATAAGAATTGTTGACAAAAATTGTACATTCTCAGTGAACTCGTAATTATATTTTTCACCTTTGGTTTCTTTAGAGCAAGTGAGTTAATTGCATCTGCTCTGTTAAGCCTTTCGAAGCAAACATCAGAATTTAGACCATCATTGAATTTTATAATAATCTCTTGAATATTGTCCTCTTAAGATCATTTGGAGCCAATCAAGAAATGAGTGACATGTTCCTTGGAAATATATTGTATGTTAATCCATAAGTAACAATCATCTAATGAAACTGGCCTTACTGCAACAACACAGCCCCAGATATTCTTAGGAAATCAAGCCCAGTATCTCTTTATTGAGAAACACGAACACTATAAAATATACATTTTTATACATCATTTGAGTCTGATAATCAACAGTAAAATATTGCTCATATATGCATATCAAGTGAGAGTTATCTACGCAAAAACTCCTGATTTGAGTATACCACTTTATAGGGAGAAAACTGTACCGTTATTACCTCACTATTGGAAGCACTTTCTGTTATTTCTTGAGTGTGCAACAACAAATTTTAGAGTCTGGAGACATTGCAATGAGGAAGTCTTGTATGAAGAGTGACTGCAGGTGGAGATCATGCGAGAAGGGAGATGTGAGGAGGAGTCTGGCAGAGATGGGGGGAGTCGTGTGTGAATGCTGCTCAAGTGATGGGGGTGTGAGTAGACACAGGTATTTGGCTTTACACAGTTTGGGAGAGGAACATAATAATTTAAATTGGCATATATACTTTGGGTGGGTGTTTTAGAGTTACATATACCTGGTGGCGTATGTTTCATGTTTTTACACAGACCTTGTCCAAAGGTAAATTATTTGTGTTATTTTTGTTGTATACTGTTCTATTATTGTGATATTTTTGCATGATTCTAGACTAGGTAGACAAAATGCCAGTGGGACTGCTCTGGCAAGAGACCTTGGGGAGAATTTACTAAAAGGACACATAAACACATTGGGCTTTAGCACTACACAGGTCAACATGAGATTTACTAAATTGCAGGTATTATAATTAGATCAGTGATGGGGAGCAGTAATGACCAATCCAGCAGTATGTATCCACTGCCTATCCACCCTGGACCACAATGTGAACAGAGAAGCACAAATGTGTCATAGGAGTCAAGTACGTGCAATTTAACAGCTTGTCCCGTTGGCACAGACACAATAGTGGTTGGCAAAGATGCAATGGTTGGCAGTATATCAATAATGACATTTAATAACAACAAATCTGGCAAAATTATAACATGCTCGTGCATTGTCATCAGCAGTTCATATTAAAAACATAGTCATGCAATACTACCTTCCACCTAATGTGAACACAGTACTTATCCTAATATGCTCTCACCAATATCTATCCATCTATATAAGCACCAACCTATGGCAAGGAATGGGGTTAAAAATAATAAATAAATGTGATATTTAGGACAACTCCGCCTATGGCTCACTACCATCTATGAGCCTGAGTATCCTATCTTACAACCATGGGTACCCTTATGAAACCCTATGGCACCTACTGTAACACTAAGCCCTCTACCAAGGGGGTCTCTATGGGCATTCATTGTTTACTAACTTATAATCATTGGGGTGCTTATGAACCCACATGGCATCTAACATTAATGCCAATACCATGGGGTTATATGTGTTATATTTAGCAGCATATGTTAATGGCTGAATATTGATGATATAATTGTATTTAAGCATACAATATGCTGCTATCATTGGGTTCAAATATGTTATGCTGTAGTTAAAAGCAAGATGAGTTTTTGCAAATTTGGAAAGCTTGGTTTGCATGGTATGCAGCACATGCCCATTAAACACTCTTCACAATAATTTGCTATAGACCTTAGTTAAGCTATCTGTTACAGGGGAGGGGGCTTTAGTAAATAGCACAATGGGCTAAGAAGCTGGGTCACAGGTTACCAATGGCTATTGCCCACAATGCCCTAGAACATTTGTATCTGCCTCTATGACTGCAGTGGCTATTGTAGGCAAGCCTACACAGCCAGAAAAAAAAAATTAGGACAGCCGTCTGGGTAGATCCTCTTTCACCCATTCTACTCCTAACAGGGTGTGGAGAGAAGCACATCTGCTGGAAGCTACAATGCTCTTTTGAAATGTCAATTTTAAAAGCTACATTTATTTTTATGCTTTCAAATACTGATTTTATTGCTAATCAGCAACTAAACAAACTCTACTATATGACCACTACAGTTGCCCTTTAATAATGGAGAATTTATTAACTATTCAGATTTATTTATTTATTTCAAGTGAGTAATGAAGAAGTTGATTATATCCTAATTAGACATATAAATCAGCTAACATTTACAGATAAATCCAATTCCCTTAAGATTTCTGTTTGTACTTAATCAACAATAAATTGTTACTGTATCTCATGGTATGGCCAGTTCACAGGAATGTGTGTTCTGATATTTCTCACACATTAAAACTGTGCCAAGGGCAGCTATGCCAGGGACAATGTCATGTTCTTTTGTTTTGCAGTCGGGTGTTATTAAACAGGTAGATAAGTCAGTCAGGAAACAGCTTGCATTATGGCAGGCAGATGGCAAAGGGAAGGGTAATGTCTCATGGGGGTGGATGGATCATCATCAACACAGACACTAATTTTCTCCTTAATAGGAACTGGTACATAGGATGTATACCTGAGAGAGTAGGCTAGAGAGTAGAGAAGACACATAGTTGTCTCAGTAAGAAGGTTCAGTTTTGTGCTGACGCTAAGAGACATGTTTATTGTGTATTCATTATTTCATGAGCATTAAAATACTTTTAAGTCCCTTCACCCCCAAATCTACTTTTGACGCTGCTACTAATAAGATAAAGTGGTACCTTAATTCAAAATGAAGTCTGCATTTGGTAAGCCACAGATAAAAGTTTCTGTATTTCATTAGCAATATAATATACCTATGTATCAATTTACTTTTGTGTACTTTATTTTATTAAAACGTGCTTAAAAGTTCTGATTTTTTTTCTGCGTAAAATCATAGAAATAGCAACTGCTTGGGTCTTCCCTCTGTAGCTCATGAAGACAAAGTACGGTCGTACTGGTTGTGCAATGTCTCATAGTAGCCAATTAATGGCCATCTCTCAACAGCATGTTGCACAATGTTGAGATGGTCACTGGTTGGCTAATTTGAAGCACTGTATTTCAGAGTCTGTGTTTTCATGAGCTGCAGAGGCCAGACCCAAGCTGGTACTATTTGCATGATTTTATTAAAAAAAATCCAGAAACCTTCCATGTCCCTTTAATTTAAAGTTTATTTAATTTAAACATTTACGGGCTTGCGCATGCGCAATGAGCTCTGAAGGCGCTCATTGCGGGCCTTGAGATGAGCGTCATAGGCGTTCCTCGCGAGGCATGCACAACATTGCTGCAATGAGCGCTGAAGGCCTGCAAGGCTTCAAAAATTTTAAATGACAGGGGATGCAATGAGCGCCGAAAGCATGCAAGGCTTTGACATTTTTAAATGATGGGGCTGCAATGATCTCGAGGCCCCCAAGACTTTGAAACAGGCTTGACATGAGCACCAAAGGCGCTCATAGCAATGCCCGCGTTTGGTGCGGAAGGCCGTAGGACTTTGGCGCTGACCGTGAGGCATGCTAGACTTTTAAAAATTACGGCTTTAACGGACAAAAATGTTTTCAAGCCCGTAACTCATAAACCAGTGGAAGACTGCCAAAAGACAATAATTAATAAAACAAATTACAACCTCACACACAGCACAGAGGGAGAGCCAGGGGTTGCAAGCTAATTTGAGGCTCAATTGGTGTTTTCCCAACATCGAAAATCGGCTAAGGGAGGGAAAAAATGGCAGCCGTAAATGTTTGGAAAAAGGTTGAAAACAAGGCAGAAGCCCGTAAAATAACCAACAGCGCTCATCCCGAGGCACGCAAGACTTAAACAGGGGGTGAGAGTAGAAATACACAGGGGAGGGAGAGGGGGGACACGGTGGAAAGAGACACAGGGGGGAGAGGGGTGGCACAGGCGAGGGAAATAAGGGGAAAAAACACAGGGCAGGGAGAAATGGGGGGGGCACATGGACGGGAGAGGGGGGGGCAGACACAGGGGTCAGAGAGTGGGGAGAGGCTTTCAATGAGCACCAAAGGCGCTCATTGTGGACCTCACAATAAGCGACCTCCCCTGTGTCTCTCCCCTCCCCTATGTTTCTTCCCCCCTGTGTCTCTCCCCCATCTACCCTCCCCGTGTCTCTCTCCATCCCCTGTGTCTCTTCCCCCCCTCTCCCCTGAGTCTCTTTCCCCCACCTCTCCCCTCCCCTGTGTCTCTTCCCCCCACCTCTCCCCTCCCCTAAGTCTCTTCCCCCTCCCCTGTGTCTCTTCCCCCTCCCCTGTGCCTCTTCCCCTCCTCCCCTGTGTATTTCCCCCTCTACCCTCCCCTGTTTCTCCTCCCCCTGCCCTGTGTCTTCCCTCCTCCCCTGTGTCTTCCTCCCCCTCTCCCCTCTCCTGTGTCTTCCTCCCCTCTCCTTCATGTCTTCCTCCCCCTCTCCCCTGAGTCTTTCTCCCCCTCTCCCCTCCTCTGTGTCTCTTCCTCCTCCCCTCCTTTGTGTCTCTTCCCTTCTCCCCTTCCCTGTGTCTCTTCCCCCTCCCCTCCTCTGTGTCTCTTCCCCTCTCTCCTTTCCTGTGTCTCTTCCCCCCTTCCCTCCCCCGTATCTTCCTCCCCTCTCCCCTGAGTCTTCCTCCCCCTCTCCCCTGAGTCTTCCTCCCCCTCTCCCCTTCCCTGTGTCTCTTCCCCCCTTCCCTCCCCTGTGTCTTCCTCACCCTCTCTCCTGAGTCTTCCTCCTCCTCTCCCCTGAGTCTTCCTCCCCCTCTCCCCTACCCTGTGTCTCTTACCCCTCCCCTCTGTGTCACTTCCCTCTCCCCTCCCCTGTGTCTCTTCCCCCATTCCCCTGTGTCTTTTACCCCTCTCCCCTCACCTGTGTCTTCCTCCCCCTCTCCCCTCCAATGTCTCTTCCCCCTCTCCCCTCCTCTTTTTCTATTCCCCCTCCCCTGTGTCTCTTCCCCCCTCTCCCCTGTGTCTCTTCCCCCACCTCTCCCCTCCCTTGTGTCTCTTCCCCCAACTGTCCCCTCCCCTGTGTCTCTTCCTCCCTCTCCCCTCACCTGTGTCTCTTCCTCCCATCCCTGTGTCTTCCCCCCTCTGTGTATTTCCCCCTCTCCCCTCCCCTGTGTCTTCCTCCGCCTCTCCCTTGTGTCTTCCTTCACCCTCTCATCTCCCCTGTGTCTTCCTTCCCATTCTCCCCTGTGTCTTCCTCCCCCCTTTCCCCTATGTCCCCCCACCTCCTCATCCTCTGCGGCTTGCGGCTGTTGCGCAGTTGTTGTGGTGCAGCTCTGTACGGACTTAGGAAGTGGTAAGTGTGAATTGTGAAGTGTCAATTATAGTTGATATATACCATATATAGTATATATATATATATGTATATATATTTATATATATATATATATATATACATACATATATATATATATATATATATATATATATATATATATATGTATATATATATATATATATATATATATATATGCACATAACTTTTGTGCATACATTTGTGCATGATTTGGATGCCTAAAAACATGTTCAATAAAAAGGGCATCACTATATACTAAAATACTCATTTATTCATCTATATATATTATTATATTATTATATCTATATGTGAAATGTGGTATAAAAATTAATGTCTATCTATATATATTTTATGCACAAATAGAATATGTATACATATGTATATATATATATATATATATATATATATATATACACACACACACACACACATGTCTATCTATCTATATATTTATTTATCTATCTGTCTGTTACATTGAGCATCATGTCTGTAACACATATGAGTATCTGGCATTTAAGCATTAACAGATTTCGCAGGGCGGCAGCATGATATCCTCTGCCAGATTCTCTCATTGTTACTGTTTAAGTCCAAAACAAAACCTACGTGAGCAATACATAAATAAAAAAAATAAAAGATCAGTTGCAAATTAGATATTCTCATGGCCGCCTAGAATTATTCTTCAGGACGGAGGGCTCAATTTTCCAATCTCAGGTGTATGATTAAAATCAATTAAATCAGTCTTCCAATGTCAGAGGGAAGATTCTCCTGACAAATGAAATTATGCAAAAAAAGTGTTCTCTTCACTCTCCTCAGCACCAATCACATCCACAAATGAGATTAAAATTCTCAGCTCGGGGATTTCAAAGTGATATTTTCCATAAGAACATGAAAAGTCCCAAGAACTTTGTAGTCTGCAGTGGTGAGATTTTGATAGCCTGTGAATGTTAGATATGTTCATTTCATCACTATCTAAAGTGAAAAGTTAAACAGAGAAGTTTAACTATGCCAGAATCATACACATTTCATTGGAAATTAAAATTTTAATAGCAGAAATATAAAATCATTAATTTATATAGTCTTCTTTTGTATTTAGCTCTGAGAGCAAGAAATAGTGTTCCTTTATTAAAGCTCAGCTGTTTTCATATTTTCATATTTTCAAACCAATGCACAAACATTACAGGAGAAAGAAGAGAAGGGATTAAAAAAATCACTGTAATGATATAAAGAAAAGGTAGGTCATTCTGAGCAAACCCACAATTATCAAGTAGGCGAGCAGACCAACTTTCCACAGAATAAGGCCTCAGTTCCATGGTTCCCGTAAGAATTCTCGGAAGGCTGACTTGCAGCTATGGGAGTTTTGAAAAGCAAATTACCTGAGCTATTCTATGGCCCCCAGAAAAAAGAATCCCGTAAGACTAATTCTCACCCAGGAGGGTATGCCTGGAGCTCTGTAGCTCTAACGTGTGCTCACAGCCTGCTCACAGGAGAATCTGAGTCTGAATCTCAGTAGGCTACAGAATGGTACCCACTCCTGTATCCCTATTTATATAAACATGTTCCCATGGTAGGGAAGGGGTTAAATAAATAATAGAAACTATTGCAGAGGGTTTATGGCCAATCTATGTCAGAGGGTTTATTGCCATGACTATGACTTGCTACCCCACCAGAATTCCCCCTTAATACCCGCTACTCCCTATGAGCCATGGGATCCCACAGAATCGCTCTTCAACTACTGCTTATGAGCCACCCTCAATATCCTCTACCATCTATGAGCAAGAGGGTCCCCCGATCCGCCCTCAATACCCGCTACCCCTATGAGGTGAGGATCCAGTGGTATTTCTCCTTAATACCCACTACCCTCTATGAGTTGGTTATGCCCCAAATTAAGACCCCATGTCATCAAATATTAACCTATTAGCATTTGGGTCTCTATGAACTCCCATGGTAAATCTAAAGAATAGCAAATAACAGCAAATGATTCTGGGTAGTGAATTATAAAGGAATCCAGTTATGAATCATATATATAGTTGACATATAACATGTGGTAAAAAAAAATAAAGATTCAGCAGCCGACCAAAGTTTTTTTTTTTTCTGAGAATTTCACCCATGAGTACATTTTTAACACATTCTGTTTTTATATATAAATATATAAAAAAAAATTGTGAGATACATTTAAACATAAGTTTTAGTGATATTTCTGCAAGATACTTATACCAGCCAAACAATTCAGACTTTAGTAACCCCCACACCAAGAGCAACACAGAAGTACCTGTGTTCTTCAAGTCTTATTAAGGGTAATGTCATTATGCTCATGTGAGATGACATTGCTATATGCCACTGGTCTTCCCACTTGAAGCTCTGTTGATGTGGAAGATGACTTCCTTATATCCTCTTCATAGAAGAGGTTTGAACAATGATATATTTCTGGCAAGATCAAAGTCCAGACCTAGACCACCATATTGTCTCAAACACAAAATACTCCTCTTTGTAGGGTGGTACAATACATTTTGTTAAGCCATAGTGCCAACAAGGTCATTCCACTGTGTTGGGCATATGGTTTGAGTTGAACCAAATAATTGAATACAGTTTCTTTATGTAAACAATTTTGATACATTGGGGCATTCAGAAAGATATTAGAAGTGCATTTGCATTTGAAAATCTATTTTTGTCTGTATTTGCATTCGGTTGTATTTAAAGCCACTTTACATGCATTGCAAAATAGTACAAATGTGTTACAATCTTTGCATCACTTTGCATTCAGTGGTATTAAATAGTATAGATTAAATTGTAGGGGCTAAAAACCTCTTTGTGCAAACAAAAATCATTGATTTCAAAATTTCTTGGTATAAAATGACAACTTCACAAAAGGTGGAGGAATCCAAAGATTTGTTCATTTTAACATGTATTTACGATTTAGTTTTGACATATAAGTAGTTTACTTGGAACCTGCATATATTTTCCTAGTAGCCTTTAAAATGCAAAGGACATTGCCCCCTACTCAACTGCAAGTCTGCGGTCTTGAAATTTGCTACAGTTACAGAGCGATTCAATTAAACAAGTCCACAATGTAAGGGCCAAAAGCCTAAACCGTAAACCATGCAATCGTAAGTAACATTTCAGAGCATGATCATGATCAATTAAGCAACGCCATAATTAGCGATATAGAAACAGCCAATAGTAAATTAGACCGCCATCATGACATCAGTAAAACATGGAGGTTAAACGCCAATCAATTAGCTTTTAGAAGTCGGATATGCAATCTGCCTTGCAATCCGGCAATGTACAAAATAATAAATATGAATGGCGATACTCTTCTAGTCCATGTGTGATATGTATTAACTCATTGATTCCCGAGACTGATATGACACCAAAATGAAACATAAAAAACAATGATTTTTTTTATAGCAGATTTGCAAGCTTCAGACTGTTGTGCAATGAATTCTAATGTCTTTCATCGCTTTCCCCGTCTTTTAAAGTGCAGTATTTCTTTTTTATTTGCATTTACAGTGCTACAAATAGGTGTTTAACCCCCTTGCGAGTCCTATCTGGTACCCGTTGGATTTTCTTCTACATTTGCCATTTTAGGGTGTGAGAACATTTGCAGGCTTGAGGAATTATAGCAATTGAATAGCGATTTGCAGTTGTAACATTTACGGGCTTGAAAGGTCAAAGGCTTATCTGGGTCGGAGTTATGATTTTAACAATTGCAGGGATTTTGATCTTCTAACCTGAAATTGTTTGCAGCTAGTGAAAAGACGCCAATTTAATAGCAAATTAGTTTACGGGCTCAATTACAGGCTCCAGTAACTTACAATTGCTCAACTGAATAGGGGCCATTGTTATTTAGGAACACACTACTTATTTGTGAAGTATGTAAAAAAATAACATAAGCTTAAGCAGGTAATCCTAAAAATGTAGCTAACACTGCTTGTGTCATGATGGACTTCCATCTTGGTGGCGGAGTATTTTATGAGCATTAGCCCATTCTCTAGGGGTATTATTGTCATGTTCAAGAGGGTCCACTGAACTCTTGGGGACTGTTGGACTATTGGGGAGGACCTGGATTAACATGGACTGGGGTTGTCCTGTTGGCATGAGGTGTTTAATATTGGCTGCAAAATCATGGGAGTTTTTTTGCCATCCTGTGTGTGAGCGTTTTATACTTTATGTGATGTATGGATAGTACCCAGTCATGTGTAGTATCAAAATGCTCCATTCTCCCCAGAAATATTAATAAAGTGTTATACTGAGATTCCCTGGGCATTTGGAACAGGGGTGTGCAGGGAGGTCAGGGGTAAATGTATTTGCAGCTGGATTCAGAGTAATCTCTCTGGGGAGGTCACATGGCATCCCTTTTGATTTAGGATTGCTTTGATAGCACAGATAAGAAGTCACTCTGAGGCTGATCAAAGACCCTGTGTTATGGCATTCTGTACAAACTCCAGCAAGGAAGGAAGGCTGTCATCTGCTTGATTGATGGACAGCTCCCATGTGGGTCAGGGTGGGGCTGATAAAGATGGGTGGGTCTGTGTGGGAAATAAATTCTCTGTAGTTGATCAATAAAGTTAGTTACAGTACATACATCAGCATTGTGTATGGTTTAGTCTGATTAGGTAGTAATTCTATACAAGGGGATTACTGCAATTGATCCTATCTGATACCTTGCTCGTAAACACTGGGAGTGCTGCTGCTGACCGGTATTCCTACAATTCCTGGTTACTGGTATGCTGTGCTGGGTTCATTACTGCTCACAGGGATTTTCCAAAGAACCTCATGACCTACTGGGTGAGATTGATCTAAGATCTTCCTGAGGCCATCTGAAGCAGTAGGATCATAACAATTATAATTTTAATTATTGCCGGGGGTTTTCAGTTGGCAAGACTTTAGGTCACAAGGTGAGATAGCTGAATGGCTTTATGTGAAGACAAGGGAACTCCTTTAGTAAATCATGAGATCAGAATTTGGGTTAATTCCTTATATACAACACAACCTTAACACACCCATAGCATGCCCAGATCTGATGGCTAGCGAAGGACTGTGCGTTTCTAGAAAACAAGAGATAGTAAAGCAGGTGATGGGCTGTGATGCAGGATTGGTGCGCATTGTGACCTCTCACAGGGGCTCTGATCCTTTCATAAATCCCCCTTTAACTGAGAACTAAGAATAAGCAGAAGAAAAAAAGTGTTACTAATGTACTTTAGATCCCTCGCAGACCTCACCTAGAATTCTATGTCAAGTTCTGGAGACTGTATCTTCAAAAGGATATTAACAAATTAGAAACAATTCAAAGAAGGGCAACTAAAAATGGTGCATGGTCTAAAAGACAAATTTTAGTTCTTTATAAAGAAATTATAATAATTATTAATAATAAAACAAAAGTTTCAAGACCTAATGTGTATATGTCAAGATCCCCCTGACCACCCTTTATAGTTCTGTAATATGTTATGTTATTTTGATTACCCCATGTATGGTAATGAATGTATGTTTTGTTGCATTTTGGTTCATGAACAGTTAAATAACTTAGAATGTTGTGATGTCAGTCAGAGAGATTCAGTTATGTAATTCAGTCAGTTGATATCCTGCTGTGTGGAAGAGTTTGCTCTGAATGAAGATATATAAAGTATGTGAATGCTCCTAAAGAAAAAAAAGGTAACATTTCTTGAAGATATATAAAGTATGTGTATGCTCCTAAAGAAAATGGAGGTAACATATCTTGAAGATATATGAAGTATGTGTATGCTCCTAAAGAAAAGGGAGGTAACATATCTTCAACACATATGAAGTATGTGTATGCTCCTAAAGAAAAGGGAGGTAACATATCTTGAATATATATGTATGTGTCAGCATTTCTAGTGGAAGATATATATATATATATATATATATATATATATATATATATATATATATATATATTTATATACCCACTCGGGGTTCATGCCCTTGTATCCGGCACCACAATAAAGAATTCAGAAGCACTTTTAATACTTTAGCAGATTTTGCTATTCATTATTCTACAACAAAATAACATAAACAATGCAAAAAACAAAAACCTAGCTTCTTTTGAAGCGCTGACTAAACTCTCTGCTGCAGTTCCCTCCCTGCCCAAAATAACGTCCAAACAAATATAGGTCTTGCAACTTGCCTGCTTTGGAGTCTCCCTTGTCTCAGTGGATTCCCAGAGCTGTCTCTGGAGCCCTCTGTCCAGCTCAGACTGAGCTCCAATGCTGGGTGCTCATCAGACTTTTAAAGGCAGAACCCAGCTGGGCTTGATTAGCCTGTTGTATTAACTCTGTTATTCCCCAGTGGACAAAGGGCTCTGCTCAGTCTGTCCCCCACGTACACTCCACATATGACTGTTGCGCTCATTGCGCTGGTAGAGATCCGCAGCAGAAGGCGCTCACCGCAACTTAGTGACGCCTGCGAAATTACCGCCCATACGACTTGGGACTTAGCATGGCCGAGATACTACAGCGCGCAAAAATAAGCATTTAATGGCCGAACAGCCAAACTGCAAAAACACACAAATATTAATCAAATTTACATACACACTCACACACAGCTCAGGGGGTGTGAGGTTGCAAGTTAATTTGAGACATATTGTTTTTTTTTTTTCAAACGAAAATCGCTGAAGCAAGAAAAAATGGAGGCTGAAAAAAATTAAACAAACTGAAAACGAGGCCAAAGGACGTAAAACGCAGCCGAAGGACATAAAAACAAAAAAAACAAAAAAAACACCAGCTCTAAGCACTAAGACTTAATGCTCAACAGTAACACTTAATACAAGGCAGTAACATTTAACTTAAGCCAGTTACACTTAATCAAAGACAGTAACAATTTATCAAAGCCAGTGACACTTAACCCAAGGTAATAACACAGGGAGAGAGGCTTGCAATGAGCACCAAGGGTGCCCAAGTGCAATGCCTATAAAGTACACAGGGGGAGAAGCTTACGATGAGCGCCAAAGGTTAGCAAGTTGTGGCTCGCAATGAGCACCGAAGGGCGCAGAGGATGAGTGCAGAAGCTGCTCAGAGGGGCCATATCCTCACATTCGGTGGCAAACAGCATTACCATGGCATTCAAATTTTATTGCCGTCATTTTTTGAAGGGCAAGTCGCTAGTATATATATATATATATATATACAGGGAGTGCAGAATTATTAGGCAAATGAGTATTTTGACCACATCATCCTCTTTATGCATGTTGTCTTACTCCAAGCTGTATAGGCTCGAAAGCCTACTACCAATTAAGCATATTAGGTGATGTGCATCTCTGTAATGAGAAGGGGTGTGGTCTAATGACATCAACACCCTATATAAGGTGTGCATAATTATTAGGCAACTTCCTTTCCTTTGGCAAAATGGGTCAAAAGAAGGACTTGACAGGCTCAGAAAAGTCAAAAAAAGTGAGATATCTTGCAGAGGGATGCAGCACTCTTAAAATTGCAAAGCTTCTGAAGCGTGATCATCGAACAATCAAGCGTTTCATTCAAAATAGTCAACAGGGTCGCAAGAAGCGTGTGGAAAAACCAAGGCGCAAAATAACTGCCCATGAACTGAGAAAAGTCAAGCGTGCAGCTGCCACGATGCCACTTGCCACTAGTTTGGCCATATTTCAGAGCTGCAACATCACTGGAGTGCCCAAAAGCACAAGGTGTGCAATACTCAGAGACATGGCCAAGGTAAGAAAGGCTGAAAGACGACCACCACTGAACAAGACACACAAGCTGAAACGTCAAGACTGGGCCAAGAAATATCTCAAGACTGATTTTTCTAAGGTTTTATGGACTGATGAAATGAGAGTGAGTCTTGATGGGCCAGATGGATGGGCTCGTGGCTGGGTTGGTAAAGGGCAGAGAGCTCCAGTCCGACTCAGACGCCAGCAAGGTGGAGGTGGAGTACTGGTTTGGGCTGGTATCATCAAAGATGAGCTTGTGGGGCCTTTTCGGGTTGAGGATGGAGTCAAGCTCAACTCCCAGTCCTACTGCCAGTTCCTGGAAGACACCTTCTTCAAGCAGTGGTACAGGAAGAAGTCTGCATCCTTCAAGAAAAACATGATTTTCAGGCAGGACAATGCTCCATCACACTCGTCCAAGTACTCCACAGCATGGCTGGCAAGAAAGGGTATAAAAGAAGAAAATCTAATGACATGGCCTCCTTGTTCACCTGATCTGAACCCCATTGAGAACCTGTGGTCCATCATCAAATGTGAGATTTACAAGGAGGGAAAACAGTACACCTCTCTGAACAGTGTCTGGGAGGCTGTGGTTGCTGCTGCACGCAATGTTGATGCTAATCAGATCAAAACACTGACAGAATCCATGGATGGCAGGCTTTTGAGTGTCCTTGCAAAGAAAGGTGGCTTTATTGGTCACTGATTTGTTTTTGTTTTGTTTTTGAATGTCAGAAATGTATATTTGTGAATGTTGAGATGTTATATTGGTTTCACTGGTAAAAATAAATAATTGAAATGGGTATATATTTGTTTTTTGTTAAGTTGCCTAATAATTATGCACAGTAATAGTCACCTGCACACACAGATATCCCCCTAAAATAGCTAAAACTAAAAACAAACTAAAAACTACTTCCAAAAATATTCAGCTTTGATATTAATGAGTTTTTTGGGTTCATTGAGAACATGGTTGTTGTTCAATAATACAATTAATCCTCAAAAATACAACTTGCCTAATAATTCTGCACTCCCTGTATATATATATATATATATATATATATATAATTGAAGAGTGAAGCAGCCGTGAATGTCCAGTAATCTAGTAATTTAGTCATTATTAATCTATATATATGTAGATTAATAATGAGTATTGCAATATAATTTGTATTGGACAAATGTCTTATTTATAATGACGAGCTTTCAAGAGGTTTAACCTCACTTTATCAAGTCTCAAGCAATACTAATATGAGATGGAACATATATCAATATATATATAAGTATTACAATCCTTAAAGAAGATAAGAGCTATTACTGTCTGTCTGGATTGGATCTTATGTGTCTTGCATCTGAAACATTGTTAATGACTGTTTATACAAAACCCAGAGGACTCACAGACTGTTACAGAATGTTATCAGTTCATGTTTAAACATTCACCCATTGAACCTGTTATAAAGTTTCCACAGCGATAAAGCAGTTCCTGATTTTTTTTATAATGCTGAGCCTACATTCAGATCACTAAATACTGCATCTGAGTAAGGGCATTTTAGAGACATCAGCTATCTTGGTGAAGGGATCAAAAGAACCTGGTGGATCTGCTGGGTAGGTTTGGTCATAAAAGGCTTATGAAGCCTTACTGAAGAACGCAGATCTTCACAGTATACCTTAAAGGACAGAATAGAATAGGAAGCTATGAAATACTTTATATGTATATGGCCTCCTCTTACCACTATCAGTTTTGTGTATAATTAGATCATTGGATCTGTTGGGAAAGAGGTTTGCAGTGTTTGGTCTTTTTTTAATATTATGAAGGAACTGGCAGTTGAAGTATATCAATGTGTTTAAGCCACACAACATAATAAACCTCTCATGCTTACTTTTTTAATCTTTACACAATTAAATTACATTTTTAGGCACTCTGACAATTCCTGTACTATCCACTCCAAGTACATATTAGTCAGTGTTAAGCACCCAGGAATACTCTATTAAATATATTGAAGGATGTAATGAAGTTCTGGAGTGGCTTATTTTGTAGAAAATACGGGTGGAAGAAGATGAGGTCAGATTTTGTAGTTGGAGCGTGGAAGATTTAGGGGTAATGTGCAAAAGTCAAGTTTATGGAAAGGCTAGCGGAGAATGGAACTGCCTTATAGTGGAAGTAGTAGGGATATCCAAAATAACCAAATTCTAGAACATCTTGGGTAAAGCCTCTTGTGATCATTTGTTAAATCAAGCTTTTTAAGTAGATAAATGGGCAAGCTAGACTGACTCATTGATTATTCTTTGCTATTAAATCTATTTTTCTATGTTTATGCCTTTAAGTGTTATTATTAATAACTTTCTTTTATGTAATTTTTGTTTATCTTCATTTGAATTTCGTGTTTGGGGCACTTCCTCTAAAACAGTTATTTCCAAATCCAGACATCTTGTGTATTGCAAAATAACTGAGTCACTAATCTGACTAATCTATTAGGGGTATTCAAGGACTGTAATAGAAAACCACCACTTCAGGTGCTAGTCAAAAAGGAATTCAAAGGTAATGTTTTATTATTTCCTGCTTTCATGTATGACATGGGAACTATTAATGGCACACATGTACGATGCAAAATATTTGTATGGTTCGCATATGATAGATGTAAATATAATTTTCTTCTCACGGATAATGCACTTTGAGCACATCAATGCACTTTACATGAGATGTTAGACAGAAAGCACTGGTAAGTACATAGCCAATGTCAGGATACATTGCACATTATCATACCTGGCACATATCCTTAGGGCTATATCTCATACTTATTATTATTGTAAATTCATAGGATGCTCACAATGTAACCATTTAACTGTCATACTTAATACTGCTTCTTCAGGAAGGTGTGTCCTTAATGATCTCTCCAAACATCCTATAGAACACAGTGGCAGGTTTGGCTGCCATTCACAAGTCTCCTCTTTACCTCAAGAAGTTGTTCAGTAGAAACCAAAATGGCAGTATGGTGGAAAGCAATGGTATTTTAGCTGCCACATTCCCATTGCAGCAGTAAAAGCTGCCGTTACATTCTTGACTTTCTTCCATCTGTGCAAGTAGATCAATACAAATGAAAATGCCAACTTGCTCTGAGGCATCATTTTACAAAATAGACAATAAATTAAAGTAGAAAAAGCAATTAACATGGTGAAAACTCACCTGAAAACTGCTCCAAAATCAGTCATGTTCAATGTTTTCTCCACACCCTGACAGTTCTCCTTTACAGTGAGATGAAGGTGTGGGGGGGGGGGGGGGGCTGTAAGCAATCACTTCAAAGCTGAACCCAAGTTTGACACTTTGGCTCCTTTGAGCCTCATTCAATTGAGGCATCGGGAGATCCGGGCTTCGGAAATGAAGCACGTAACTTATTTTGCTATTCAATTGGTGTATTTTTGCAGGCTTCGATCGGGTTACAGGTTCTTTTAGGTCCGAAAAAGTTTGATGGCTAAAATCACAAAGCCCGTAGGACTTTAATCCAACCTTCATTTTTCATTGAAGTAATGATGACGATGTCTGTTTCCATTGACTGTTTCTATCTTGGGAGTTACGGCCTTGCTTAATTGATCATGTTCAAGCTCGCAAATGCTACATATGATGGCATGGTTTCCGAAATTCAATATCGGCCCCTAACTTGCGGCCTTGCCGAATTGAATAGCACCGTAACTCGAGCGACCTGCGGGCCCGCAGGAGGTCAGCAGACATTCGGCCTTTACTCCATAACTTGTAGCCTCCAAATTGAATGAGGCTCTTTGTATTTAAACATCATTTTTCATATATGGTGCTGTTTTTTCTTTTTTTTTTTTTTTACAAGCACTCCACTTCTGTAATAAACCACGTTTGTTGATATACAGTGATATGGAAAAAATACAGGATATTTATAGATTTTTTTAATTATGTGCATTAATAATAGTCAAGAAAAGTAGAGTATCCTAACTTGAAGAGGGTAAAGTTCAGGCCTTGGATGGATAAAGTACCAACCAACAATACATAGGGATGTTTGCCACTTGTTTTTCCCTCTGCTGCTACCTCTGAGAGAGAGAGAAATCCCCCCCCCCCTTCCTTTTCTGCATTGAGAGATGATGTTAAAGGGGTTAAAATACAAAACTGTTGTATTTCTTAAAGTGATATCAAAATATGACTCTTCAGCTATCACATATAATAGTTGTCAAACTATGAATCTTCATCACGCTTTGCGAGCTGGTGGAGGCTCCAACGTCGGCTGCAATGAGCCGGAGGTGGAGGCTCTACGCTGCCTCACAAGCGGTTACAAACACCCATAGAAGCAGCACTTGGAAAAAAATGAGACTTGCACACAAAAAAACGAGCTGCAGGACTTCGAAAAAAAAACATTACGAACTCTCAAAAATACACAAAAAAAATGATAAATACACACAAAAATGACATAAAAAGCTTACCAACAGCAGGGGGGGGGGGGGCACCCAGGACCTCTGCAAGTGAACTTACACCTCAATGTAAGTCCAAATTACTGATTTTAGACACAAGAAAATCTCCTAAGCAAGAGAAAAAATGGCCCCGAAAAAAACTAAAACGAGTCTACACGACCATAAAGCCGAAAACACCACCACGCACATACAGCTTTTCCAAAAAGCTGTACGAGGTACAAGATACACTCTTAGCAAGGACGCTAAATCATCCACGCCCGCGTGCCACATGCACATTCACTGCCATTTTACAACACTAACTTACACAATGCGGAAGTACACAGCTACACTAACTGCTTTCCCTTGCGCCGCACGCAGCCTATTTACACTACACACTGCACACATTGCTGACACTTACACCTCAGCTTCACAACAGTGCAAACCTACATTGTATGCTGCAGAAACATCAAAACAGATTGTCATCTCTTCAACACAATGCTTCCTGCATATATTACTTACAAATAGGTAAAGGCGCTCAACGAAAGCCTTGCAATGAGCGCCAAAGGTCCTCAGGGTAAAAAACGGTTTCCATTATGTCTCAAACAGCATTTCCTGGCTTACAATTTCATGCCCGTCATTTTTTGACGGGCAATTCGCTAGTATTGAAATATTGTTAGACAATTTTGTTAGACCCCTGTTCCTCTTTCATGAATATCTTTCTATGTTTGATGTACATGGTGTATTGTGATTTATTTATTTGTATGTTTTTGTTTTTTATAAACAATAATAATATTTGAAAAAAAATAAAATAATAGTCATATTCATAATACTATCTATTAACTTTATATGTATCATTATGCTTGTGAAAAAATATATTTTATGAAAAGGATAAAAACTCAAAATAAAGTCAAAAGTTATTAAAATCAAAGTTTTTGAGTAGTTACTTATCAAACTTCACGATAAAAGGTGTTACAGTTCTTTGTCTAGAATCAGATCTCCTATTAAAAACAAAAAAAAATAATTTTGAATCCAAACATAGGTTTTCATAAAAAAAAACAGCAATTAAAAAATATCATAATTTAATTTTGTTGACACTTTTGTTCAGTACATATATAATCAAACGTTTTAGAGATTTTCTCTGAGATATGTAGACAAGTCACAGGTGTCCTTCCAGCTTCACATGATACCCTATGTGTCTTGACACCCTATCCTTATTGATACCTGCTGATATGGAAACAAAGAATTGTTATTTAAGCTGATTTTACTGCAATCAATAGTGTAATTTTTTTCTCATTATTCTAATATTAAAAGCGTTATGATTGTAAATTCAGAATCAGTTTACCTTTTGAAAACACTAATGTTCATGATTATATACCGCATTGGTCCGAATATAAGCCGCACCTTTTTCATTGCGAGTTACGGGTGCGGCTTATATTCGCCACCGATTTGCGAGCTTGCGAGTTACGTATGTGGCTTATATATTGCGAACGTAAAATTACTGTCGATTTGCGCGATTCCGTGTTAAGGGTGCCGATCTGCGCGACTGAGACTGCGGTATTGTAGCAATTGAATAGCAATTTACGGTTTTAGTGATTCTAACATCCTGTAAGGCCTGTAACCTGCAAAAAAAAGCTACAGTGCTAATTAGAAAGCCTGTTTCTTGCAATGGCTGATCACTTGGAGAAAGTCTTTTTCTCTCCAATTTTGAGGGTGCGGCTTATATTTGAGTACTATCTTTTTAAAAAAAATTCCCTTGAATTTTGGTGCGGCTTATATGCGGGTGCGGCTTGTATGCGGACCAAAACGGTATCTATGTTTTTCAATAAAAACAGCAGATGAAAGACAGAAGGCAACATTATATTTTTATACCATCTTACAGCATTTTGCCTTTTATACAAAATATGAGAAAGAAAAAAAGCTATTTAATTCCACATCATAAAATGTGTTTAATATATATTTACAATTATATTATACAAAAATCCAATTTCAAAGAGGGATGACTTAACTACTTCTGGCATCGTGTCTGTACTCAATCCCCATAGAAAGAGAAAATATGTGAGACATTTGTCTTTTTTACTTACACAAATCTATCATCTTGTAAATTTGTGTGAAAAGCTCTAAAATGCATCCTTACACTTTACCACTTTCCTCCAAATGTATAATTACGCACAACACATATAACAAACACATTTAAAATACTTTTTGTTTGAGGTTTTATTCCATCCTTTCATGTAAGTTTATTGTTAGTTTATGGGTTCAAACATGGGTGGAGGGGAAGCGGGGGAGGGCATTCAACTCCCAGGACAGGAAGCAGGGGCCGATGCATCCTGTGCAATACATAAATAAAGGGGCAAAGCTTACATGGGAAAGATAAACTGCATAGTGGCTAAGTCTAGTAATGCATGATAACGTTTAATTTTGCTATTTTTGTGTCCCCTATTCATTTAATATTGGGGGGGGGAGTTCCCCCCATCCCCCTCCCAGTTCCTGCTTTCCTGAGTTCAAATCATAATGACAATTAATTGATCTTAATGTATTGAATATCACTAACAGCTTTTACATTACCATTTTTTACTGCCAGAGAAGAAAAAAATATTTTTAGAATTTTTTTCCCCATGCCTTAACGAATTCATATGTGTGGAAATATCTGTAAAACACACACATATTTAAAAAGTCTAAAACATATCAGTGTTACAAACTTTAAGAACTATAATTAAAAGTCCATTTAAAAAAAATATTTATCACGAGTCATAGAGTACAAAGATATTTTATTGTGCATTTAACGCCAGATAAACAGTTATTCTTAAGTGGCACATTTGGCCTTAAACCAAAATCATTCATTTTTTAACATCTAAAAGCATGTTTTGACAATCTAATGATGGAAGGGGAATTAGCTGATAACCTATTAATAGATACAATTACACCTAAATTGTTCAAGTAGAAAAACTATTTTTTTTTATTCTTAAAATATTCATCCCAAAGCTCCACTGCAGCCCTGATAGGTGATAGCTCTAGGAAATCACAGAAAGAATATGAATTGGCTCAGAACTAAACCAGTCCTCAGGGCTATCTTCATCACACCAACTTCCAGCAAAAAAAAAAAGTCAAATCCCAGCAAACCAAACACATGAATAAATAATATAAGGTCAGAGTTAAAAACTTCTTCTGAACATATCAAAGTCCTCCCATGAAACCGTTCTATAAATGACTCCTAAACAAAGACATCATTATATGTACAATAAATGTGTGCATGTATCCTGTGTTTGTGTGTTTATTCTTTTAGGTTATATTTATTTATCCTGCTCTGTTGTACTTTTTATGTTTGAGTATCCTGCTTTTTTATATTTTTCTTATGTATCTATGTCTGTTCTGATGTTACCAGTTTGATATATTATGACAATCCTTCCGTGTATAAGTGAGTTGACTGATCAGAAATGAAGCATGTGCCAAAAAGGAACATGATGAGGCACTATCAATTTCAGGATTGCATTGAAGGGAGGCAATAGTGAATGTATGATGGCGGCTTCCATTTGCATATCATTGATTTCTCCAAGGTAATTTACTAAGCATCTCAATTAATTCAAATGACATGTGAAGGGCTGTGATTTTAATTTTCTCTCAATAGAAATAATGTATAGAGAATAAAGGGGTGCACATCTCACCCACCTGAGATGTTTAGTAACCCACCCTAAGTTAATTATTCCATGTAGACCTTCCAATAGTATATACAGTGGATATAAAAAGTCTGCACACCCCTGTTAAAATGTCAGGTTTCTGTGCTGTAAAAAAATGAGACAAAGATAAATCATTTCAGAACTTTTTCCACCTTTAATGTGACCTATAAACTGTACAACTCAATTGAAAAACAAACTGAAATCTTTTAGGTGGAGGGAAGAAAAATAAAAATAATGTGGTTGCATAAGTCTGCACACCCTCTTATAACTGGGGATGTAGCTGTGTTCAGAATTAAGCAATCACTTTCCAAATCATATTAAATTGGAGTCAGCATACACCTGCCATCATTTAAAGTGCCTCTGATTAAGCCCAAATAAAGTTCAGCTGCTCTAGTTGGTTTTTCCTGAAATCTTCTTAGTCGCATCCCACAGCAAAAGCCATGGTCCCCAGAGAGCTTCCAAAGCATCAGAGGGATCTCATTGTTAAAAGGTATCAGTCAGGAGAAGGGTACAAAAGAATTTCCAAGGCATTAGATATACTATGGAACACAATGAAAACAGTCATCATCAAGTGGAGAAAATATGGCACAACAGTGACATTACCAAGAACTGGAGCTCCCTCCAAAATTGATGAAAAGACGAGAAGAAAACTGGTCTGGAAAGCTACCAAGAGGCCTACAGCAAGATTAAAGGAGCTGCATGAATATCTGGCAAGTACTGGCTGTGTGGTACATGTGACAACAATCTCCCGTATTCTTCATATGTCTGGGCTATGGAGTAGAGTGGCAAGACGTAAGCCTTTTCTTACGAAGAAAAACATCCAAGCCAGGCTACATTTTGCAAAAACACATCTGAGGTCTCCCAAAAGCATGTGGGAAAAGGTGTTATGGTCTGATGAAACCAAGGTTGAACTTTTTGGCCATAATTCCAAAAGATATGTTTGGCGCAAAAACAACACTGCACATCACCAAAAGAACACCATACCCACAGTGAAGCATGGTGGTGGCAGCATCATGCTTTGGGGCTGTTTTTTTTTCAGCTGTTACTGGGGCCTTAGTTAAGATAGAGGGAATTATGAACAGTTCCAAATACCAGTCAATATTGGCACAAAACCTTCAGGCTTCTGCTAGAAAGCTGAACATGAAGAGGAACCTCATCTTTCAGCATGACCACAACCCAAAGCATACATCCAAATCAACAAAGGAATGGCTTCACCAGAAGAAGATTAAAGTTTTGGAATGGCCCAGCCAGAGCCCAGACCTGAATCCGATTGAAAATCTGTGGGGTGATCTGAAGAGGGCTGTGCACAAGAGATGCCCTCGCAATCTGACAGATTTGGAGTGTTTTCGCAAAGAAGAGTGGGCAAATCTTGCCAAGTCAAAATGTGCTATGCTGATAGACTCATACCCAAAAAGACTGAGTGCTGTAATAAAATCTTAGTTTAAGGGTGTGCATACTTATGCAAGCATATTATTTTATTTTTATATTTTTTTCTTCCCTCTACCTAAAAGATTTTAGTTTGTTTGTCAATTGAGTTGTACAGTTTATAGGTCACATTAAAGGTGGAAAAAGTTCTGAAATGATTTATCTTTGTCTATTTTTTTTACCGCACAGAAACCTGACATTTTAACAGGGGTGTGTAGACTTTTATATCCACTGTATGTTTTTGTGATGAGATTGGTGGGAGAAGAAAGGGATAACGATGTTAGAGAGAGATAATACATTTGCATGAAGATAGAAGAGTATGTGAGGAAAAGTATAGAGAGTATTCAAGAGAAAAATATGGAGAAATATACCTTAGAGGTAACAGTAGTTCATTTTGGATGGAGAAAGAGGTAAAGTGAATAATAATAAATAGAGTAAGAAGGTGTTTTTTTCATGGAACATAATTCTTTGTTTTTATGCATTTAAACATGTGTCCATTAATCATGACCAAGGTTGTCTCTCATTGGCAGTAAAACTGTGCCTTTATGCCATATCAAGTTAGAGTTAGCAGCTTTGTACACAGAGGAACTGAGATGTTAACATTCTAAACAAACAGTGACTTTACTATCTATCTGTCTGTCTATCTATCTATCTATCTATCTATCTATCTATCTATCTATCTATCTATCTATCTATCTATCTGTCTATCTATCTATCTATCTATCTATCTATCTATCTATCTATCTATCTATCTGTCTATCTGTCTATCTATCTATCTATCTATCTATCTATCTATTTATCTATCTATCTATCTGTCTGTCTATCTATCTGTCTGTCTGTCTGTCTGTCTGTCTATCTATCTATCTGTCTGTCTGTCTCTCTATCTATCTATCTATCTATCTATCTATCTATCTATCTGTCTGTCTATATATCTACCTGTCTGTCTGTCTATCTATCATTCCACCTACTTATAATGCAAATTACGAAAAAAAAGATATATTGTATAGAAGACAATAGAGAAACATTTGGGCATTAAGAGAGAGCTGTAAGTACTTTAAGGGGTGAGTAGATAGAAAGCAATATGTCTGGCGCACTGAGGTCCATAGGGCCACAGAGAGTCAGACACAACTAAACGACTGAACAAAAACAAGATAGAGATATTAACAAGTGGATGGCAGTAAAGGTCAGTGGGAGAATAAATTGTTTTAAGTTATTGGCAAATAACTACCATTAACACAGAGTAAATGACCACTAATATACAGATTATTTTACCCCTTAGATTGTAAGCCTGTGAGTTTCTATCCTAAGTACTTTGGGAATGCTCCATGGACATTGGATTCCTAGCTCAAAGACAGGGCCCTCCTTCCTTTGCTAAATGTTAATCTGTATTTATCACTGTCTGAACCTAATTTATGTACAGCGCTAGAGAATATGTTGGTGCGTTATTATTATTATTATTATTATCCTTTATATATAACGCACCAACATATTCCGCAGCGCAATACAGAGGTTAGGTACAAGTATAAACAATACCCCACAATGAAAATAATGGAAGACCCTGTTATTGAGCTTTCAATCTGATATACACTGTGCTTTCCCTAAAGCACCTCACAAGATTAAAACTCGCAAACTTACATTCTAAAGGGTATGGGGGAGGTACAGGAGAGTGAGATATGCATAGTGAATGAAGAGGCTAAAGATGATAGGCTTTTTTGAATAGATGTGTTTTTAAAGAGATTTTAAAGGATCTGAGGCAGGAAGATAGTCTGGTGGTGCGAGGTAAAGAGTTCCAAAGAATAGGGGCAGCACGTGAAAAGTCTTGAAGATGGGAGTGAGAGGAGGTGATGAGAGAGGAGAAGAGAAGAAGGTCATTAGCAGAGCGAAGAGGGCGGGTGGGAGTGTATTTTGGGATGAGAGCAGAGATGTAGGAGGGTGCACTATTGTGGAGGGCTTTATATGTTAGGGTCATGATTTTGAACTGTATTCTAGACGCTATGGGAAGCCAGTGGAGTGCCTGACAGAGAGGTGCTGCAGACACTGATCGTTTAGTATGGTAGATGAGTCTAGCGGATGCATTCAAAATGGATTGGAGTGGAGACAGACGGGTGATAGGAAGGCCAGCAAGAAGAGTGTTGCAGTAATCGAGGCGAGATATGATGAGAGCGTGAATGAGAATTTTTGTTGTGTCTTGTGTGAGGTAGTGGCGTATTTTGGATATGTTTTTTAGGTGAAAGTGACAAGATTTTGTGAGTGATTGGATGTGGGGAATGAAAGAGAGGGAAGGGTCCAGTAGGACCCCAAGACAGCGGGCCTGAGAGGTGGGAGCGATGATGGCATTGTCAACAGTGAGAGATATTTGCGGAGTGAAAGCTGTAGTAGAGGGTGGAAAGATAAGGAGCTCTGTCTTAGACATGTTGAGTTTGAGTTGACGGGCAGACATCCATGAGGATATGCTCGAGAGGCAATTTGCAACATGAGCTAGCAGAGAGGGGGATAGTTCAGGTGCAGAGTTGTAGATTTGGGTGTCATCAGCATATAGATGATACTGAAATCCAAAAGATTGTATAAGGGCACCAAGGGAGGATGTATAGATGGAGAAAAGGAGGGGGCCAAGGACTGAGCCTTGGGGTACACCGACAGTTAGAGGGCGAGGAGATGAAGAGGTGCCAGAGAAGGAGACACTAAATGTTCGATTTTCTAGATAAG
Organism: Discoglossus pictus; assembly: GCA_027410445.1. Classification (NCBI taxonomy): domain Eukaryota; kingdom Metazoa; phylum Chordata; class Amphibia; order Anura; family Alytidae; genus Discoglossus; species Discoglossus pictus. The sequence goes on along the minus strand of CM050171.1, from coordinate 96,601,332 downwards.
ATGTGAACCAAGAGAGAGCAGTGTCACGGATATAAATAAACTATAATAATAATACACTAAGGTCAGAACTCTTTCAGATATAATATCTCAATAATTGCCACACTAGGATAACAAGAGAACTAGAGAAGTTTCCCAAGAGCACTCAAAGCCTTAGTCCATCCAATCAAATGTCAAGCTATCACATAGTAAGGCTAGCAATAGTAAGGCTAGAAAATCTAATGGACCAACCACCAAGTCTATAATGTCAAGTAATAATTCATATGAAATCATTTTCATGTGTGGTAATACCTTCTTTTTGAGGTCAACACTGTCATTTATAGAAAGTACAATTTTTAAAAAATAATGTGTTAATAACTACAATCTGATACTAGTTGCAAGGGTTGCACTTTAAGCACAACATTTCACTATGGGTGTTAGTGGTTTGCAAGAAAAATGTCCTAATTTGCTATGTATACAAATTGTTCTTATCTTTCATACACCACTTAGAACCTCTAAAGTAAAATGTATTTCTTATATTATATTTTATTTATTATCTTTAATTAGCATTAAGTTTCTTCTGCTATTCTATGGTCTATTATTATGGCGATCTTTATTCCTTTTAAAACTTATGTTCAGCCGCCTGTATTCCCTTGTGAACAAATAGGCCAATAATCCACAAGAGGGAGCTTAAACTCTAACAGTTATACTTTACTAATTTTTGGACACTTTTCTGGGGTTGGGGTTGTTTGAACAAATTGCTTTTGTTTTATTTTTTTGGAAATATTACCCATCAAATTTCTTTCTCTTTTCTGTGTTTTCTACTTCCTTGTAAATATTTCATAGCATAAAATGGAAAGCAATGCTTATACCTAATTGCTTGTGATTAAATATGCTAATTACATTTTGGAATATTAATGACACATACGGCACCGTAATACTAAGTGTTTTAATTATGCAGTGACACAACATGGCGAAAAATAAAAACAAATTACTCTGAAAGTAGTTTATATAAATTTACAGACTTCAACAGTATGTAATGAAGGTTAAAATAAATCAGAATGACAAATCAATATTCATGTTGGGTCACAGTGTTCATAAAACTGTTCTTCAGTATGCCATTTGACTTTATGCATTAGAGTGAGTTAATTAGCTTTTATAACAAATTCAAGTGTTTATTCAATAAAAAATTCAGGTTGTGTATACGATTTTTCATACAGCTGTACCAGAAAATTGCCACTTGCCTTGGATTCGGAAGCAAAGCATTACCAGCGTTTGTACTCTTCATGCACTTTCATTCAATCTCATTCATAATTAACTAATTATACCCACCCATACAAGACCATATATTTCTCCAACATTCGCATATGCTGGACTGGAGACAGTGGCTGCATCATTAACATACCGTAGGAATATTTAACGCACAGAAGCAGAGGGTGAATGTATGTGGTATGTAGATGAAGAATTAAACATTTCACGTTTTAATTATTTCAAGATTGTTAATTATTTACCACCAGAAAGTTGCCTGTTTAAGTTTTCAAGAACAATTTAGTTTTCGCTCAGTTATTTTTTGTGAGTTTGTTTTATTACACAACAGTGCAGCGCAAGCAAGAACAAAAGCATAGCAGCAAAGTTACTGTATAACATAACAAATGAGACACTGGTCACTGTAAGATATTGTGAAATATAATTATTAATATTTCATTGTAAGATATTTTTAAGAATAATATTGTGGTCTGATTGTATTACTGTGTCTCTGTGCCAACCAAATTATCAAAGAATAGCTGGTACTTAATGTTACTTTATTTTTGGTTTAGAGTTTTAAGTAGATACAGTGTACTCTTGGTACTCTTCGTTAATTAGTTCCAGAAGGCGTGACAAGTGGTGAAAATGACGAGTACCAAACTCCCATAAGGAGTAATGTAAATTGGTTTTAGCAAGCATGGCGAGTACCAAGGAAGTGTCGAGTGCCAAAATATTTTTTGCTCATTGAGACATGTTGAATACAGAGATCAATGTGTTTTGAGGTAGTTGAGTACTGAGGGTCCACTGTTCTAGAAGGAATGCTTAGTACCTCGTAGGCAGAGCTAACAGTTTTAACATTCTAAACAAGCAGTGAATTTACAGGACATTTAAGCTATTTCCAAGTGTTTGTCAGAATGCTGAGTTCATTCGAAAAGCATAAAATGACATTTTCAAATGAACATATTCCTTTATGAATGTTTTTGTCATAAGGTGACCAGACCTCCACTTTAAGGAGAATTTGTTTTAAAAAATGCAACTCTCCTTGCTGGCTTCCCCATCACTCGTCTTTCTCCACTCAAATCCATAATGAATACATCCTCTAGACTCATCTACCGTATTCAACGCACTCCTGCGACTTCCCTGTCAGTCATTCCACTTGCTTCCCATAGCCTCCTGAATCAAATTTTAAAACCATGACCCTAAACTATAAGGCCCTCAACCATAGTGCACTCCCTTATATCTCTGCTCTTATCTCTAAGTACACCCCTAACCGCCCTCTTTGCTCTGCTAACCACATACTCTCAGTCCCACCTTCAGGACTTTTTTTGCGCTGCTGCTCCTATTCTTTGGAACCCCATTATCTTGCTCCACTAGACGATCTTTTTGCCTCAAATCATTCAAACACTCACTAAAAACTCCTCTGTTTAAAGAAGCTCATCAACTTCAGCCTTAATATACACATCACATCTATCACCCTTCTATATCTCTCCCATACCCTTTAGATTGTAAACTTGCAATTTTTCAATCTTTTGTCGGTGCCTTAGGGAAAGCTCTGTGTAAGGTTGATTTTAAGCTCAAAAAGAGGGCCGTTCATTATTTTGCAATGTGTTAATATTGTTTTGAAAATGGAATATGTTTTATTATTTTTATTATTCATTGAAAGATTGGGAATTTTGGAATTTCTGATAATGTTGAAACATAAAAACATAGAAACATAATTTTGCAGTTGAGCAAAATAAGAACTGAAAGCCCCATCTAGTCTATCCATATTATATACCTTAAAGGGATATCTCAGTTTGCTGGATTAATACATTTCTGCACTCTGTAGGCAAAAAGCAGTCTATGTGTATGCAGCACATCTCATAAAACATTTCATTTTTATTAATATCTAAAAATCCCTCCAATGATTGTGTTGACACCCCCACCCAATCAGCATGCAGCATCTGGGGAGCAATATTAACCCACTATTTACCTGCTCTTGCCTGCTCAGCCAATAGTAGAGCAGTGTTGTCAGCCTCCCAGTCACTGCTGGGATATGACTCATCCCTGCTTCCTGTGTATGCTGTGTGCTGTTGTCATAGCAACTAACAAAGTGCTATTTCTCAAATCTTTCATCTAACCGGATTGGTTAAAACAAATTATAGATTTTAAAACTGTCAGAAATTAGAATATATTTTGATAACTTCAAGGTAAGTGCTCAAATGTTTATTTTGGTATTTTTTCATGCAAACATTTGTTTTTCTATACTATTAATTCTCCTCTATCAGATGCATTCATAATCCAGGAAACTTACATATCCCTTTAATAGCCTTATTTAATTAAACCTCAGGATATCTTTGTACTTATCCCAGTTGGATATTTGTTGCTTTAAGGGATATGGAAGGTGTTTTTCAGTGTATCTGATAGAGATATGTGAGTTAAACATTGTTAAAGGGATATTGAAGGTATGGAAAATACGCAAAGTTTTCAAGCCCTTAACCCATAAACTGTCCGGAGCCCGCAAAAAGACGCCAATTGAATAGCAAATTAACTTACGGACTCACTTACTGGGCTCTGGTTTAGAGTTTTAAGTAGATACAGTGTACTCTTGGTACTCTTCGTTAATTAGTTCCAGAAGGCGTGGCAAGTGGTGAAAATGACGAGTACCAAACTCCCATAAGGAGTAATGTAAATTGGTTTTAGCAAGCATGGCGAGTACCAAGGAAGTGTTGAGTGCCAAAAGATTTTTTGCTCATTGAGACACGTTGAATACAGAAATCGACGTGTTTTGAGGTAGTTGAGTACCGAGGGTCCACTGTACTAGAAGGAATGCTTAAAAATTAATTAAAATTTAAAAACCATGACCCTAACCTATAAGGCCCTCAACAATATGGAAGGTATGGAAAATACGCAAAGTTTTGAAGCCCTTAACCCGTAAACCGTCCAGAGCTCGCAAAAAGACGGCAATTGAATAGCAAATTAACTTACGGACTCACTTACCGGGCTCCGGTTACTTACGGCTGGATTTGCAGTGTAGTGTCCTTGCCTATCACGGACCACATCTCTGAAAAAATGCTGCTGCACATCTAGTCCTATAGAGTCTGTGTCTGCATATACTGCAGTGCAGACCCATGTAGGGACTATTTGTTTTATTTTAGGCAGTAAAAACAAAGAGCTTGATTCAATTGCAAGACTTGCAGGATCCTGGCCGTATGCGGGCGTGTGGCGGGCACCCGATTCCGGTGCTATTCAGTTAAAGAAGCTTGCAAGTTATGGACCCAAAGCCGACTCCGTAAACCATGCAATCGTTCCTAGCAGTTCAGGACTGGAATAGGATCAATTAAGCAAGATCGTTGTGAAGATTCCAGATAGGGGCGCTATTCAGCTCCAACACTTCCTGCCTTTGAATTACAGGAATCCCCCTCTTACAGCTTGCAATCTTCTCAGAAGGAATGGGCCTCTCTGTGACTGGCAGTCATGTCAGGATCAATAGCATATCAGGAATACAGGCTCAGCATAGCAAAATGATTTCTAGCATAGCAAAATATTAAACGCTTCCCTCTTACACCAGTCCCTATGTATTCCAGAAAGCATGGTTTAATATGGACTCTCTCACAACATTTAAAAAAACAGCAACTCCCGAAAACGATTTTTCTACAGTCTCACCATGGTGGGCCGCACCAACTCCAATCCCCTGCCCAGATTAGCATCACCCAATAATAGCCATGCCTCCTCCGGTATGTGTCCGGCTTGGCTTGCCAGGCTTTGGGGGGTGGATCACTGGGCCGCACCCACAAAGAATCAGAGCGGCAAACAGAACAAAGGACCTGTAATTACCCCAACGTCCTGTGACATTTTGTGGACAAGAATTGGAATTATGTGTCCTTTCTGCAAGAGAAACAGCTCTATATGACATGGGCTGGTTTATTTTATGAAACTATCCTTTAAAACATGACAGTATATTAGTTCAGGGTAAACTGATCTTCACAAACATAACCCCCTGCGTCTCAGCGAAGAGGGGGTCAATTTCCCTGGATTGCCCGTGATGAGCTGACTGCTCCGTTCTCTTGTAAGTCATTGTCAGTTTTAGGAAAACAAAAGTCTGCAAGAGTCCATAGTCCAGTGTCCACAGGGTAAAAAAATATTTAAAATGCTTCAATCGGACCAGTAATGACCCCCAACCCACACAATTTTCATGCATAGTAGGGTGTCAAGGGTATCCGGGGATTTGTGGGAACAACTTACTCTTAGGCCCCCAATTGTAATCCAAAAGCTAAATGCGGGTAGCACCAGGGGTGACCACAGAGTATCAACTTCCCCCACAATCTCCCAAGGCAAAGGCAATGAAAGATTGTGTCCCTCTGAAGCCGGAGCGCAACAAATAACAAACAGATACAGGTTATCAGGGTCTTGGCCTCCTCCACGTGGCCTGATTCTGGGTGTGCAGGGAAGATTTTTGTCAGTCTTCTCTTCTACCCATTCCAGGAGAGTAAACAATCCTGGTGGTGAGTCCAGCACAAACCCCACAGTCAAGGCCAAGTGTCCCTCCTTGGCTGATAGGCCAGGAGCGTATAGTCGCTTCCAGCCAAACTATTTGCTTGTCCTGGGTTCTGCCAACAGTTCTCTGTGCCAGGGTAATCAATATAGTCCAAGGGTGTCATTGCCATCCCACCCCCCAAAAACCAGGGTGATGCAATCTTCAGCCCCACTGTATGGTTAAAAAAACTCCCTGGGGAGCCCAGAAAAACAGTAATTCCAAGGGGGAAGTACTGGCTGGTTCTGGAAGCCGGTAACCAATATTGTGGCTTGGTCTAAAGGCTCCAATGCATCTGGATCAGCATATCACACCCCCCTCTCTCTGGAACTACTGCCTGGGCATAGCACTCAGCTCCTTCTGAGTCCATGATCACGGTGTTCATTTCAAAGTTTCTGTAGTATCACCCCTTTCTCTCGACCTCCAAGCTAAACATAATATAGTCATCAAGGGAACATTGACAAGAGGGCATTTGATTATGTTGAACAATATGTTTCTTTTTAACAAAAATGACTATGCTGGAGCAGAATAAACAGCTTTGAATGTATAACTGACTTTGGAAGTTTGTCCCTTTCAGCCAAAGTGCCACAATACAGATATACAGCTGTCATAAGTGTCTGCCAATGATATCTATAGTCAGGGGCAGAGCTTCTAGTGGTGCAGGTGGTTCAATGCACCAGGGCCCTCCTCTGAGGAAGAGGGGGGAGGGGGACAGTGCTGTGTGATTATTTTTTTTTTATTTTATTTTTTTATATAGAACATTTCTACGGAAGCTCCAAGTGGTGGCAGCGTGGAGCAGTTCAGCATGCTGAGGATGTGTATCAAGGAAGAGGTGAGAAAGAGCTAGGGCTGAATGACAGCAGAGCGCACAGGGATGGATTATGTGAGGTGGGTGCAGAGAAATGTTGGGTCCTGTGTGGATGGATTTTAAGAGGGGATGGCTGCCGACAAGGACTGGGTGCTATGTAGAGATTAATGCAAAGAGCGGTGGGTGCTGTGTGGAGATGGATATTGAGAGAGACTGGTTGCTAATAGTATATGTATATTTGTGTATGTATTTGTGCTTTACGCAATTGGGAGGTGAAGGAAGGGCTGGAGCTATGGAAAGGGGTCTTGTGACCCCTGGAGGAAATTTTAAGGGGAGGAGGCATGATTTGGCTGGAGGGGAGCAAGGAGGAGGAAGATAGGGAGGAGCTTAAAGACATTATATGAGGATCATAGCATTCTCCCTCACTTCCTATCAGTGTCTACTCCCCTCCAGAGAACATCTCAAAAAAATAAAAGCTCACCCACCTTCCTGTTTTTCTTTTAATTATGCTTTTTGCTGTAGGGTGTCCAGTTAGGGAGGATGTCTGGGGCACTTGGGTATGGCTCTGGCTTAAGTGTCTCCCCTTGGTCGATTGGATTCAATCCCTTTTATGGTTAGTAGGTGAAGTGATGCCTCTCTCAGGTCAGTCCTAAAGGTGGGGGCATCCCAGCAACAAAGGGGCTGGTGCCTGAACCCTATAAGTTGGTCATGTGACCTATGGTATGTTTGTCATGTTGATAAAAGTTAATAAAGTGGCTTTGGCCTTATTTCCCCAATTAATGTTTCATGGTCTTTTATTGGTGGGAGTGGTAGTGGTAAATTGGGCTGTGTGTAGTGGCAGAGCCAGTGACCTTATGACAATGCCAGGTCATGGGGGGGAGTAGCTATGGATAAGGGTCATGGAGAGGGGTGCTGTTATTGGAAGTGATCTTAGGGTGGTACACTGAGTGAGTTTGCAATGCATGGGGTCTCAATGCAAAAAAATATTACAACCCTTCCATTCTCTAGCTCTGCCACTGCCTATAATCATACAAACTCCCTGCTCACACAGATATATTTCCTGAGGCATTTTTCTGTTAGGTTACAATAAGTTTAAACAAATGTTACTATTTTGTTCATGAAAATAATGCCTAAAACATGCATATTTCAACTTTTCATTTGATTTCCCTTAAGTTTTGTCTTTTAGACCATCCAGCTTTTTAGTTACTGCTTCTAAAAGATAGTGTGAGTGGATAAATGTGCCTCCTACAGTGCCCGATCCATGACTTCAGGGATAGATGGGTTATTACCATACAATATGTGATTGGAATACAAGAGATAAGCACTCAGTGTTTGGTTTCTATTGATGAGAATATGTTATGCCACTAAATAGCAACATTTACATTAAATAATTTGGGTTTTAAATGTGACCATTTGTACATTCACTGTAGCTGTATGATTATGATACATAAATAAACAATTGTGTGTTCAATACAGCACATTTTGTATTATTATAATATCATGTGTGCATAATGTTGGTAAGATGGTGCTCATTATATTCTAATTTAATCACACATATTATTTCCCTCTAATATACTGACTTCCAAATTCAAAGAGCAATGCTATACAAAGGGACTCACTGAGTAGATGTACTAGTAACATAATAGTTTGATGCAGAGTAATAAAAATGAATTGAGCATCCCTATAAATGTTTATACTTTATAAATCAACAGAATGCTTTTGGTTTTATCTGATACCTGTAAGAGAGCATAGAGGGAGGGAAGGACCTTCGGTGCTCATCACCTGCTAGCCTCGCAAAGCGAGGCGAGCTGTTGAGGCATTGAAACACGCGGGACTTATAAAGAAATGAGCGCCAAAGGCGCTCCTGCGAGCCTCACAAAGTTAGGAAACGCGGGATTGTCTTAGGCTGCAAGCAGTTGAGGAATGCAGCATTTTGGAAAAAAAATTGCTAGGCACCGGAAAAAAATACAAGGTTGGAAAGATACGAAGTTAATGGCTGAACCGCTCAAATAGAAAAACACAAAAAATTAAACGAAAAATACAAAAAAAAACTCACACACACCACGGAGGGATTACCAGAACGTCTGGAAGTGAGGTTGCACACAAATTTAAGCCGAATTTGCAGCGTTTCGGCACTCAAAAATTGTCTAAGCAAGAAAAAAAGGCAACCGAAAAAATTTAAAACGAGGCTACACAACCCGGACTGCGCAAAACAGCACCAGACGTGTACCACTTTTACCAAGGAACGTACGAGGTACAAAATACACTATTAGAAAGGACGGAAAATGCTTGTGAGCTGCGTAACACATAGACAATCGCCGCTATTTTACAACACTAACTTGCAACTAATACCATTACGAATCTAAAATGGGGCTTTACCTGACTAAACCAACGGTTTGGTCTCGCGCATGCAGCCTATTTACACTTCACAATTGGCACATTGCTGACACTTTCTCATCAGGGCAGCAACAGTCCAATTATGCTGCTGGAAAATCATGAGATTGTTAGTTCTTCAGGATATTGATTGCTGGATATATTAATAACAAATAGCTAAAGTATATTAATTTATTAAGTAATTAATGTATTCATTAATTATTATCAAAAAATATATATATATATATATATATATATATATATAAAAAACGCTAAATGGCATATTTCACACTGACATTACTTTAAGAATACATTAATTCTTCGCACTTCCTAATACATTTGTTCATTCAGAATTAATTATTAACGTACATTAATTTAATAAGTATTAATTAGTAATGAAAAATAAAAATGTAAACTTTCCACAGCACTAAAATGTTTTAACTTTTTACACTGCAGTTATAGATATCTGGAGTACTGCTCATTGGCTGCCAGCGATAGCACTATTAAAGCAGTTACAAAGCAAGAGGCACCACTAACCAAACACTGCCATGAAAAACAAGGAACTCTCCAAACAAGTAAGGGACAATTTTGTTGAAAAATACAAGTCAGGGTTAGGTTATCAAAAAATATCCAAATCTTTAATGATCCCCAGGAGCACCATCAAATCTGTTATAATCAAATGGAAAAAACATGGCACAACAACAAACCTGCCAAGAGACGGCCGCCCACCAAAACTCACGGACCGGGCAAGGAGGGCATTAATCAGAGAGGCGGCACAGAGACCTAAGGTAACCCTGGAGGAGCTGCAGAGTTCCACAGCAGAGACTGGAGTATCTGTACATAGGAAGACAATAAGACGTACGCTCCATAGAGTTGGGCTTTATGGCAGAGTGGCCAGAAGAAAGCCATTACTTTCAGCCAAAAAAAATGGCACATTTAAAATTTTCAAAAAGGCATGTTGGAGTCTCCCAAAATGTATGGAGGAAGGTGCTCTGGTCTGATGAGAATAAAAATGTAACTTTTCGGCCATCAAAGAAAATTCTATGTCTGGCACAAACCCAACACATCACATCACCCAAAGAACACCATCCCCACAGTAAAACATGGTGGTGGCAGCATCATGCTGTGGGGATGTTTTTCAGCAGCCGGGACTGGGAAATTGGTCTGAGTTGAGGGAAAGATGGATGGTGCTAAATGCAGGGATATTCTTGGGCAAAACCTGTACCACTTTGTACGTGATTTGAGTCTAGGAATGAGGTTCACCTTCCAGCAGGACAATGACCCCACACACACTGCTAAAGCAACACTTGAGTGGTTTAAGGGGAAACATGTAAATGTGTTGAAATGGCCTCGTCAAAGCCCAGACCTCAATCTAATAGAAAATCTGTGGTCAGACTTAAAGATTGCTGTTCATAAGCGCAAACCATCCAACTTGAAGGAGCTGGAGCAGTTTTGCAAGGAGGAATGGGCAAAAATCCCAGTGGTAAGATGTGGCAAGCTCATAGAGACTTATCTAAAGTGACTTGCTGCAAAAGGTGGCACGTTGACTTTTTCTGTTATTTTGTCTTACTTGTTGTTTGCTTCACAATAAAAAAAATATATATACATCTTCAAAGTTGTGGGCATGTTCTGTAAATTAAATGATGCAAATCCACGTTAATTCCAGGTTGTGAGGCAACATAACATGACAAATGCCAAGGGGGGTGAATACTTTTGCAAGGCACTGTATACATCTGTCTTTGTGATGAGAGCTCAAGATGATCGTTGCAAAGCACAAAACTTGAAGGACACGAGGGGAGAGGCTCGCAATGAGCGCCGAAGGTGCTCAGAGGAGCAAAAGTACACGAGAAGAGAGGCTCTCAATGAGCACCAAAGGTCCTCAGAGTAGCAAAAGCTTTACATTGTGTGGCAAACAGCATTGCCATGGCTTCAAATGTTATTGTCCCGTCATTTTTGATGGGCAAGTCGCCACTATATATATATATATATATATATAAATTTATATATATATATATATATATATATATAGTTGCTGTTTAGTTGTTCAGTCATGTCCAAGTCTCTGTGACCCTATGAGCCGCAGCACAACAGGCGCATCTTGTGTCTGGTTGTGCTAATTCATAAGATCCATAAGGTTTTCATGGCAAAGTGGAGTGGGTTGCTATTTCCTTCTCCAGTGAACCACAATTCTGTAGGCTCTGTTATGACCCACCCATGTTGGGTGACCCTACATGGTATAGCTCACAGCTTCATTGAGGTACACAAACCCCATCACCACGATAAGGTAGCAATCCAGAAGGGGATATATATATATATATATATGTATACTGTATATAGTACAAACAATGAATAGTACATTTGTGATTCCATTTGAATGTCTAAAAAATAAGTTAATAAACTTATTTACTGTTCAAATTTATCAGAAATACAGTTGATGCACTGCACTCTAGGAAACTGGGTGTGGACATGCAAATGAGACCACAATGCACGCTCACTCTGTTAATCCACAACAACTATATACATGGCTCCTTTTAAGCTTATGCTTGCTGTATTTCACAGCTTTAGGCACAGCAAGGGATGGAATATTCACAAACCAGGAAACCAACCCACAGACTGAACTGCTCATCAGTGTTGAGTGGGAAATACGTTTATCAACTTATTTTTTAGACATTCAAATGGAATCACAAATGTACTATTCATTGTTATTACAGAAAGGTGATCTGACCACCTACATTTATTGACCTCGACAGGTACCAACATTGTATACAATGAGAGGTCGCAAGAGGGTGTCTCGAAATGATTTTGCACCAGGACCCTCTATTTACTAGATCCTTCACCGAAGCAACTTTTCATTTTTTGCAATTGAAAAGTTCATTGTTTCTGAGTAAACTTACACTGAAATTTGAAGATTGCATTGAAAGAGTAACTATGCAAGCAGCTCTGATTTTCTTTTATTTCTTTTTTGGAAAACGCTTGAAGACAAGCATTGAGTAAAAAACGAGAAACTAAGAACTAGATGCAATAACAGAGTAATGCTAAGTGTCATGAAGGAGCAGTTAGTGATAGTCTTCATCAGGTGATGCTGCTTAATTTTAACTGCACAAGAAAGTGCATTGAGGTGGAAATTACAGAGGAATTACACCATCTGCTGCTCCAGTGATGGACACAAGCCAGATTTCCTGTTTAATATTAAGATTTGTTGATCCTTATAGTGATGTAAATATTCTAGTGTACAAGATTTGGAACAAATTGCTAAAACAAAGCCCTTGAAAAAAAAAAAAAATAGTAATGTTAGAGAGTTTAGATGGGAGGCAATTTTTGCAAAGCACATGTATTCAACAATTGAGTAAAAATCTCCCTCGTGTCTGCTGTGATTTACCTCTATGTAAAGAGTCGGTATGTAACATCTACCTAATTTATTTCATCTAACAAAGCATGCCTTAGAAAAAGTGTATATGCGGAGATCATGTCAAAGAGTTTGTTAGCATCACAGTGAGTGACTTGTCCCACTCAGGTTTGCATTGTATAACAGACAAGTATTCTGTCCCATAAGAAATCCCACAGAATTGTTATACATTATGATTTCCTGTTGGTCACCCCAAGATTGACCTTCCTCCACTTAGACATGCAACATGAGCCATTTGGGCACAACTGTTCTTCAGTTACCAAAACTTCTTGGAGTTCCTTAATTGTGGGTATTATTTGACGTATCGCCAATATGAGACTGGATATTCCATTTTGTGTGAACTGGAAGAAAATATTATATAATTTTCTGCTCACCCAATATAAGTTATGAAAAACAACTTTATGGTCGTACATTTGCACTAATCATAATAAGATGCGGCTATCTCCATGTCTTTACCTGCAGGACAAAACAACAAAGTCATAGGTGCTCATCAGAGAACGAACTAATCTTAATAGGTTAGTTTTATGGACATGATGACCCACTCTGAGGGCAACCTCTTTTAGCCACTTGTGCCCTTCACAGGGAGAAATATCCTGTAGTATATCAGTCAAAAGAGTGACCCAGCCCCAAAATACCAGGCAATTATGTGGGAAAACTATTGGTTTGAGATTAGGCTTAGATATAATCTCTATACCTATAGCATTATATTTTTCAAGAGAGTTTTACTAATATTAATCATGAAGAAATATAATTGTTATAAATTCTAACTTAGAGTTAGTCCTCTATATGTTTTACTTCTATTTTATGTCTATGTTTTTTAACATTATTTAAAAAAATATATTTTTTTAACATCATTTTTTCTTGTTAATTGGCTATAAGGGATTAAATTAGATTAACAGCCTTATTAAATTGCGATTTGGCCAATTCTAACGGGCTCTATATTAGCACAGAGCATATTTTTGTTACAGAAGTTTTTACTTAGTGATCTTCTATCTAAAAGCAAGGTCTTCACTAACTAAAAACTTCTGTAAAAAAAATATGCTCTGTGCTTATATAGAGCCCTATTCAATTGGCCGAATCACAATTTAATAAGGCTGTGTCTATTCGTTACCTCCTTTTTTCTTGCTTAAATATTGTTAGATCATATGATCACGCCCCCTGAAATCCTACTTAAAATAGGATCCACATGCAAGAAATATTCAGATTACAGAAAAAACAATCAAATATTATACTTTTGGTACAAATTCTCAATTATAATAAATAAGTACAAGCCACATATATCACAAAAAGTTAGAGATATAAAGAAATGAGTGCATCGATAGATATATGGTGGTAATGCCCTGAAATTCAAATGACCTGGAGAACATTGCAAGAAATGATAAAAATTTGTTAGCTTATGAATTAAAGTCAGACACAGTAATGATGTTACTAAATGGGCCTTTGGAAAGTGTAGGGAAAAACTGACAAAAACTGATTATTCAAATATTACCTGCGGCTCAGACTATTATACTGGCTCACTGGCTGCAAAAACAACCTCCAAACATTAACCGCCTAGAAAAAAAAGTTTGCCAAATATTGCAAATGGAGAAAATGTATTATGTTGGAGCAGTAAGACCAAGTTTAAAGTATTTGGAAACCATGTGCACAGTATAATAATTTAGACTTAACAGCATTTTGGTAATAATTGTCTGCTTTTCTATAAGGTTAAAAATAAGATATAGAGATTGAGGTGTAACTTTATAAATGAATACAATTCTATTGCAAAGCAGCATTTAACTATTTTGTACTATTATGTTTTATATTTATGTATAATTATATGCTTGCATTTATGATCTCTATGTATTAATCTCTCTCTCTCTCTCTCTCTCTCTCTCTCGCTATATATATATATATATATATATATATATATATATATATATACTAGTAAATTGCCTATCAAAAATGACGGGATAATATTTGATGTGTCACTTCCCCCCCTCCCCTGTGTCTCTCCCACCCCTGTGTCCCGTTCCCCCCCCTCTCCCTCCCCTGTGTCTCTATCCCCTCTCCCACTCCCTCCCCTGTGTCTCTTTCCCCACTCTCCCCCCCCCCTGTGTCTCTTCTCTCCAGCTCCACTGTGTCAGTTCCTTCCCCCTCCCCTGTGTCTCTTCTCCCCTCTCCCTCCCGTGTCTCTTCCTCCCTCTCCCTTCCTCCCCTGTGTCTCTTCCCTCCCCATCTCCCTCACCTGAGTGTCTCCCCCCTCTATCTCCCCTGCCTCTCTCCCGCCTTCTCCCCTGTCTCTCCCCCCATGTCTCTCTCCCCCATTTCTCTCTCCACCCATGTCTCTCTTCCACCCTCTCCCCGTCGCTCCCCCCTCTCCTCATCTCTCTCACCTCTCTCCCCCTCTCCCTGTCTCTCCCCCCTGATGCGGTGCATTGCTCATATTTGCTTATGGGCATCACACAGTGTGTAACCTCCCGCTGCCAATGCGCATGAGTGGCGGGAGCGTTACACACTATGTCAACTATTATAGTGATTTATAGTAAATAAATAGTACATTTGTGTTCATATTTGAATGTCTAAAATTTGTTTCATGCCCAGAATTCTGAGAAATATGTTTTTTACACTATACTCTAGGAACTCAGTGACATGCAAATGTGCCCACAAAGGCTTCACTCTTACAATCTATAACCACATCAACATGGCTTCCCTTAAGCATATGCTCGCTGTATCAAACAGCTTTGAGCAAAGCTAGGGTTGGAGATATATATATATATATATATATATATATACTGTATCCCTAGAATGAACATAAATCCTAATAGACAACATAAACATTATTCTAGGATGATAACTATGATAACTTATGTGTTTCCATATAATAGTTTTTACCAAACTGCTTTCTAATGAATGCTATTAGGTGAAAACATTGACCCATCAGGTGAGAAAATGTGTAAAACTCTCTGTATGGTGCAGAAGGATAGCTGCTGTGGCTATGAGTAGGGTCTTATTGTGTTTACAATAGTGGTTACAAGTACAAAGGAGGAGTTTTGTGGTCATGGTTTGTGTGTTCATTTTTGGGTCATGGGATTCCACCAAGACTTTTGCAGGCAAAAAATATCCCCTGGCCGAGTTAGTTTAGAAATCACTGTAATATAGTAACACAACTATTTCCCATATAATGGTCAAATTGTGAGTGCCATTTAAATAAATGGAATTGAAAATCTCTCTAAGGTAAATAAATTGAACATCAGATCGAATAAAGGCCTCATAAAGGCAACTGGGAAGGAGACCACTCAACATTGCACATACAGTTATGTCATTCATTTACTTAGGTGAAATCAAATTCTCATATGCATTCTTCTTCACTTTCCCTCATATACTATTACAATACAAATAATAAATTCCATTTCCTCTGTTATGTTTTTCTCTTTAATTTGTTTTCCTTCAACAAGGGTTTGCATCTGATGATTTATACAAAAGCCGTAACAGTTGCCAGATGGTCTTTTACAATTTTTCAGTATAAGTGAATTTGGCCTCTTCACAATAAGCATGTTTAACCACTTTTGTAGTGGGAATACATTATTTGGCCTTTTACATTTGTTAAAGTAAAGTTATTTCAGTCTATTTCAAGAATGTGATACTTACTGCCAACATGTTTTTTCATTTAAAAAAAAAATATGATTGTGGGAAAGGCAATATAAAAATGTAATAAAATCACTAGGCAACCCAGGATTTTCATGCAAAAACATATATGTATTAGAAAGATTACCGGTTTAGTGAACCGAACATCTTCATCAGGATCCAGCTTGCCAGAACGTCTTAAATTTAATTTTGGCAAAGAAGAACAATGGAAAAGGACTTTTTGTATAATTTTAAATACCATCTGATTTTATAAAACTGATACACTATAAGCAAAATAATCCTATAACTTCAAAATCTACCATATATGTGCTTTGTTTCAATTTGCAAAAGCTGAAAAAATCCTCTTGTTAGTCCAAGATCAGCTTGATACAAATCCTTTAGTCTTTATTTTTATATGATTTACCTTTTAAATTACTTTTTTGTTCCAGGAATAGAAAAACCAGAAACCATTTCTCGAAAAAGTACAGTCTCGATCTATACCATTAAAATTGTTACATAATTTCTTTATTATGCAGAAAAAGGGTTTCATATTTCACCTCTATATGTAGTGTTTTACAGTCCACATTAAAGTTTGCTTCAGTCCTGGAATTTTATAGCAGTTACATGGAGCTTGGAAGCAGTTTGTTGACCTTAAATGTGCAATAACCCAGATCTGTATATTATATTGCCTTTATAGAATTCCAAGACAATAGAGAAAGGCTTGGCCCATGTTAACTAAATTATGTTATGTGAGAACGTACACAAAGGACACAAGACATCTAGCAGCTAATTTAAAGGATGGACTAAAATAGACCAGGACTTCCAGTTTAAACCAACTGTAAACAAACATTTGCAAAGACAGATTAGCCTAATGCCATGTCTCCTGAAGTTGTTTTTTTTTTACCAAGGGAAGTATTCTGCTACTAAAGTAGAGCTTTCGTAGGCTGACTGGCCACCAAAGCTGCTTCATGTGTTGTAATGGAGAGTGTTCAGAATATTTTAAAGAATAATGACATAATTATCTTACAGTCTGACAAGTATTTGGCTTCAAGCTTCACCCACAATGTTGAGATACAGGATAATAATGGACAAGGCATGAGGTCATTAACTTGTCAGGCTAGTCAGCTTATTCATACAACATTTTTAAGTGGTGGGGCTAAACAATGGAGGGCTCTGGTTCAAAAAATAAATTGCCCCCCACCCCAAGGGAGGTGGGGTAATAAAAATATGTTTGCGCTGGGCCGGTCCTGTACCAGTTTACTCTGTGCCCTTCGCCATGACCCATACCCATAACAGCTCCTATCTCTAAGGCCCCTTTACTTAACAGTTCTTCTCTCTAAGACCCCCTCCCATAACAGCACCCCTCCACAAGACCCCTTTCCAAAGTTGCTCCGCTTACCTTACCTCCCGCCTGGGTTAAACTCCTCTGCCTGCAGCATAGCTCTAGGACTTGCACACGTTCTGGGGATATCTTCTACGGGGGGCTGGTGCAGTTGATTAAATGCAATTAACTGCAACAACTGCACCACCGGTAGCACCATTCATGTTTTTTCAAAAGCATATTTAATTTTTCGAAGATTTCCCTTTCTTTAGATTCAAAGATAAAAATAGCACATGGCTTTTTGTCTAGCGGAGAAGTCAAAGTTCACATGTAAGTAAATAGTTTCAAATGTATATGCCACTTTCTTTCAGACTACAATTCTACAACAAATATCTCAGTTTGTTTTTAAACAGGATGCAATTCTAAGTGATACTAAGTACTTTATAGCACAGTAAGAATGCATTTGTATTTAATAAATGCTGGAATGGACGTGTAGCCTATTGAGAAACACTGTTGAACCCAACAAACCGGAACAGTGTGTTCTATAAGTGTGATTATGACTCTGCCTTGTATATATGAAGAAAAGAGATAAACAAGGGAGTTGTAATGATTACAAAAATTAAGTTAAATTAAAAATATTAAAGGTATATGTAAGTGAGCTGGGTTATTAATGCATCTAATAGAGGAGAATTTATAGTTTGTGAAAAAAAAAATTGCATGAAAAAAATCCAAAGTAAACAGTTAAAGCCTGAAGTTTGCTGAATTTCTTGCTTTTGCAAAGAGTTTTCTCTCAATGTTGACAACCCCTGAAATTCCCAGGGATAATTACCATATCTTATACAATGTTTCTTTTTGGCCTGGGGATTGTGTAGGCATGCTGTGTTAGCTCCTGTTGTCTGCCCTACTGTGGGAAGTCACATGATCTCAGACACTTTCCTTTCCTTTAGCCAATCAGCATGCGCATGTGTTGCATATTGGATATCTCATTAAAAATGAGATATCCATTTTGCAAATCACAGTTGCTGGGGTTGTCTACATCACCCCCAGCACATTTTTTTATATATTACAAAAATTGTTTGCATGTTTTCATGCAAATTTTTTTTGCTAAGGGGGTTATGATGCATTCTACAGGATGCATTCATAACCCACCTCACTTACATATACCTTTAATGTAGAAAAAAGGAAGAATGTGCACTAGGAACTTACAGTTTGGAAGATAGAGGATTTTACCCATTACACCACATTTCTGTATGATAAGCAATGAGATTATAAAGCAATAAAGCTAAATAAAACAGACATAGCCTCAACTGCATTATTTGTGCAAATTGGTATGTTAGAGCTTCATATCTAAGTCAATTCTTGATCATTTTAACAAAAATGAAATAACTTGATTTCTTCTCTCTATCTGATGGTGCAAAATACATAATGTGACTTCAGTGCCCATTTACATTTTAATTTAAATCTCAAGCACTATGCTTTGGGAGATGTTCAAGCTGGAGGTAAAGAGAGTATCTGTGTTCACGTGCAAAGTATGTACAGTAATATAAGAGGAACAATATCGTAAATCTACTTTTACTTGTTTATATTGAGTTTGAATCTGAAACAAAAATAAAACATTTTCTATTTCTCAAAGTAAAAAGAAAATTTACAGCAGATTGTTCTGCAAAATACTTTGTCCAACAGCCCTTTCAGTGGGTTTTGATATTCTCCCCTTGGGAGACCTCTCCTCTAAAGCTTCATCAATTCAGTTTTGTTTCAGGAACCCTCTGCCACATCTCAAACTTAAGAGTGATGAATTAGTGAAGAAAGTGTATTGTTGTGTATGTTTCCACAGTAGGGTGAATTGAGAATATTCATTTCATTTTCCTTGTGACCTTTTGCTCGTCTGAAAATCTGAAAGGTCTGTGCTGCATAATCATGTTTTGAGATAAAAGTAAAGTCAACTAACAACATATTATTTACACTTTAAAGGGACATTGCTTCCACTTACAAACCTCAAAAGGAGACATACAGTAATTGAGACACAATGGCCCCTATTCAGTTGAGCAATTGTTGGTTACTGGAGCCCGTAATGGAGCCTGTAAACTAATTTGCTATTAGCTACCTGCAAACGATCTCGGGTTACAGGCTGAAAATCCCTGCAGTTGTTAAAATCATAACTCCGACCCATCTAAGTCTTTGATTGTTCAAGCCTGTAAATGCTACAATTGCAAATTGCTATTCAATTGCTACAATTTTTCAAGCCTGCAAATGTTTTTACACTTGTAAATGGCAAATGTAGAAGAAAATCCTACGAGTACAAGATAGGACTCGCAAAGGCATAAAACACCTGATCGTAGCACTGTAAATGCAAATAAAAAATCAATACTGCACTTTAAAAGATGGGGAAAGTGATAAAAGACATTAGCACAACAGTCTCAAGCTCGCAAATGTACAAAAAAATATATTTTTTAATGTTTTATTTTCATGTTATATTGATCCCAGGAATCAAGGCGTTAATACATCAGAGTACCCACATGGACTAGAACATTTCCTTCATTCATTTTTATTATTTTGTACATTGCCGGATTGCGAGTCTGATCGCACATTTGACTTCTAAATGCTAATTTATTGATCTTTAACCTCAAAGTTTTAATGATGTCATAATGCTGGTCTCATTTACTATTGCAGTTTCTAAATTGGTAGTTACGGCCTTGCTTAAATGATCATGATCACACTCTGAATACTTACGATTGCATGGTTTACAATTTCACATTTCGGCCTGTAAATTGCTGGCTTGTTCAATTGAATTGCTCTGTAAATGTAGCAAATTTCAAGCCCACAGATTTACGGCCGGTATAACGTAAACTGCGGGCTTGCAATTGAATAGGGGGCTATGATTTTTCATAAAACAGGACATTAAGGGATTATTCATGTTAATGGGTATAAGGTACTTTCACTTGCTATATGCCACTGATAAAAAAGCAAGTTAAAATAGTTTTGATAAATTGCATTTAGCAACAATAAAGCCAGCATGGACAGGTTACCTGGGATTTTCGGATGTGTCCACAATGTTGTCAACAGATTAGATGTAGCTGCTGTGACATAAATCTCTAGTCTCCATATAATGACATTACAGGGGACATGTTTCCCTTATGTGTCCCAAATGGACATCTAAACTAGAATATTAATATTTTGTGACTGATATGTAATAGGGAATTTGTATGTAACATGTTATATAGGCTAAGTGGAGTTTGCTAAATCAGCTGACTAAGTGGTGACTCAATATACCAATCTAATCTTAACAAAAGAAGGGCACAGACATTGATGACATTCTGAGGAGATACCCGGATACAGTAGCTCTAATATTACAACACACTGGTCAATCGGTTACAGCCAGCGATAAGTTTTTTAATAATGTCCTCTGATTGGTTTCCATCTTTCTTAGTCTAACCCTGATTTATTGTATGTTTGCCCCCCATTTTAATCCGTAATTAATTTATGTATATGTCCGTTGTTTGATCATGTAAATATTTTATCAGAGAACTTGGTCAGGTTGCATATATGTTTCTAAAACTTACAAAGATTCCTAGCCTAGGTCGAATTGGGTGTTAGATTTTTTGCTGCAGTGGTTAAATGGGATTCACTGGAAGCTATTGCCAGACTGGTGCAGCAGAGACTCATTGTCACGATCTGCTACTTCAGTTGAACTTGGTAAGAACCTGGTTCAAACCTATCCAGCAGAACAGTGTGGCCCTTTTACACATCTGAGAGCAGAAGATGGACCAAACACCAGTACCACGCCCAGGAGCTTTCTTCAAGGATATCAGGAACACCAGGATATCTGAACCACCATATAATCCCTTTGAATTAGGATTAATGTACAGAATGACACTTACACCTTGTTTTATGTGAGTCCAGACACAACTGTCATACTTTTATTAATTGTCACATTTTATACAATTTTCTGGCACACAGGCTGGCCAATCACAGTAAGCCCCATAATTAGAAACATAGAAGAGGGACCAATTAACATAATAGGCTGCCCCTGCTTACTAGGAAACCCTGTATATCTGATGAGTTTATCCTGGTGATTATATTACTTATAATCATTTGCTGTAAACACTCAGACTGTTTATCTGCTCAAGAACCCCTGTGTTTGTTTATTTAGGTGGGGCTGATTGAGTCATCACCAGATAACCACACTGTAACATAATCAAATGACATACAATTTATATGTAATTTTAACCAAAAGTAATACAACATACATAACTATAACAATAAAACAGGGTAACTTCTTGACAGCTCAGGCCCAGGCCATGGTCCAAAACGGTCCAGTCAGGCCCTGGGCATGAAACTCATATTTGACGAAAACAACAAACCCTGCACTGTCAAATAAGGGTGCAAAAAATTAGATGGCCAACAATTTGTATTTCATAAACCTTTTTTGTTCAACACACATAAGAGAAGCAAACACAAGGCTAGAGACCACTGTCCACACACTGTCCACAGAGCGCTGTGAATTTTAGCATTTGCTGTCACATAAGGGTAGCCTGGTCCTCTGTTATAAGGTGGTATGAACTAAAGGGCAAATTATTGATTTTGTATAAAACATAAACATTTACAAAGAAACATAACAAACATAAAAATACATTCTATACACCTTGTATCTTTAATAAACAGATTTCCTGTTTTAATATTATACAAGATGCAACCCGAAACAACTTTCATTCTTATACTGAAGTTGCAGAAGAAGAAAAAGGAGAGAAGCTATTGGTATCTTACAATTCAATGAAAGGGAAGCAAGAAAACATCATGTTTATTTATATTCCTTTGTGTATTTTTCCCATATTGACCAGTCTATAAAGGTATTACTTTTAATAGGGCCTATTTGGGTCCAGTCTTTTTCTAGTTCGTAATTTCTAGAAACTATATTTACCACCTCTGACCAGGTGGGCAACTGGGTATTTTTCCAATATTTCAAAATATTCCTCCAGCAAGTTGTCCTCCAAGCCTGGAAGGTGAGCAGGAGCATTGTCCATTATTAACAAAGCTTATAGAGGCAGTTCTTTCTCCTCCAAAAATGACAGTGGGCCAAGCACTTCAGTCATCCATTCAATGAAGAACAGCCTGGTTACCCAGGCTTTGCTGTTGGCACTCCACATTACACTTACTGTAACTTGCTTTTTATCACATTTTCTCTTTTAAAACTCTGAGGTTCTCACTGTGATAGAGCAGTGGAGGCTTAATTTTTAACTCCCCACTGTGACAATCTGCTTTCTTCAGTCAGGCTTGATAAGGCTGTTATGGCCAAACCTACGCAGCAGATCTTTCAAGTTATTTTGATCCCTTCACTAAAGCAGCTGATATCTCTAAAATCCTTTTGCATTAATACATCATTTAAAAATATGAACACAGGATCAGCCTATAAAAAAGAATCAGGAACTACTTTTATTGCTGTTGAAATTTGTGGCAGGTTCAGTAGATATTACATAGTTACATAGTAATTGAGGTTGAAAAAATACTTTTAGTCCATCAAGTTCAACTTTTTAAGATCTCCTCTGATCTTCAATATGCAGTTTAATTGTTAATTGATTCAGAGGAAGGCAAACAGAAAAAAAAGTGAAAAACAATAATTCCTTCCTGAACCCAGATACTGGTGATCAGATTCCTCCCTGGATCAATACTCTCTCTCTCTAATTAATCAGGATAACCTTAAATGCCCTTTTTAAATTAAAAATATATCCATTCCCTTCTTAAAGTTATCTATCGAATCCACTGTCACCACCTCATTTGGTAGATAATTCCACAGATGTACCACCCTTATTGTGAAGAACCCCTTTCTTTCTTTAAGGTGGAATCTTTTTACTTCTAACATCAAAGGATGTCGTCTTGTCAGCTGAAAACTTCTTGGCACAGAAAGCTCACTTGACAAAGCTTTATACTGACCCTGGATGTATTTATTTAATGTAATCATATATCCTCTTAGACGCCTTTTTTTCTAGAGAAAATATGTTTAATTTGGTCAGTCTTTCGTTATAACTTAGCCCCTCCATTTCCCTTATTAGTTTTGTAGCCCTTCTGTGTACCTTTTCCAGCTCTAAAATGTCCTTTTTTTATGACAGATACCCTTTAGATTTGCTCCCTTAAGATTATAAATTGCATGGCTATTTTTCCTTCCCAGATGCATAACTTTACATTTATTTGTATTAAATCTCATCTGCCACTTAGATGCCCATTCCTCTAATTTATGTAAATCCCTTTGGAGGGAAAGTACATCTTTATCTGATTTAATTACCTTGCACAACTTAGTGTCATCAGCAAAAATGGAGACACTACTTTCCAGTCCTAGTTCTAAGTCATTAATAAATATGTTAAAAAGGAGAGGACCTAATACTGAACCCTGAGGAACCCCACTTACCACATTAGTCCAATCTGTGTATGTTCGATTTACCACAACCCTTTGCTTCCTGTCTTTTGTCCAGCTATCAATCCATGAGCAGATATTTACTGCAATTCCTGTATCCCTTAGTTTGCACAAATCTTCCATGAGGCCGAAGGTGCTCAAGCTCAAGGCCTATAAAGTACACATGGGGAGAGGGTTGCAATGACCGCCGAAGGCGCTCATTGCGAGCCTCACGATGAGCGCCGAAGATGATCCATACAAAGCAGGAAAGCTGCAGCTCGCAATTAGGCCGGCGATGTGCTCAGAGGGGCCATAGCTGCGCATTGTGTGGCAAACAGCATTGCCATGGCTTCAAATTTTATTGCCATCATTTTTTAATGGACAAGTCGCTAGTATATCTATATTTTGTTAACTAATAATTAATTAATTACTTAATAAATTAATATACTTTACCTATTTCTAATTAATATATCCAGCAATCAATAGCCTGAAGAGCTTACAATCTTTTTTTTTATTTTCTTGCAGCATACAATGTACAGTTGGACTGTTGCTGCCCTGAGGAGAAAGTGTCATGAATGTCCCAACTGTGCATTAGAAATAGGCTGCGTGCGTGAGGGCACACCGTTGTTTTAGTTGTGTAAAGTGCCATTTTAGATTCATAATGTTATTACTGTATATACTCGAGTATAAGCCGACCCGAGTATAAGCCGAGGCACCTTTTTACCACAAAATACTGGGAAAAATGAGTGACTCGAATATAAGCCGAGGGTGGGAAATGTGCTGCCCCCTGTGTCCCTCTTGTGCCCTCTGTGTCCCCCTCTTGTGTGCCCTTTTCTTGTCTCTCCCCCCTCTCTCTCCCCTGTGTCTCTTCTCCCCTCTCCCTCCCCTGTGTCTCTTCA
This sequence comes from Discoglossus pictus, assembly GCA_027410445.1. NCBI lineage: Eukaryota > Metazoa > Chordata > Amphibia > Anura > Alytidae > Discoglossus > Discoglossus pictus. The sequence goes on along the minus strand of CM050171.1, from coordinate 96,576,803 downwards.
CCCCTCTCCCTTCCCTGTGTCTCTTCACCCCTCTCCCTTCCTTGTGTCTCTTCCCCCTCTCCCTTCCCTATGTCTTCCCCCCCCCTCCCTTATCATCCTCCTCAACCCCCCTCCTCATCCTCAACCGCCCTCCTCATCCTCAAACCCCTCCTCAACCTCCCTCCTCAACCTCAACCCCCCCATCCTCAACCCCCCTCCCCATCCTCAACCCCCTCCTCAACCTCCCTCCTCAACCTCAACCCCTCATCCTCATCCTCAACCCCCCATCCTCAACCACCTCCTCAACCTCAACCCCCCTCCTCAACCTCCCTCCTCATCCTCCCTCCTAAACCTCCCTCCTCAACCTCAGTTAGTGTTGTAAACTGGCAGTTAGTTTTTTTGTGTGTTTTTTGTGTTTATTGGTTTGCTGCTGTTAAGTTTGTATTTTTTGTATCCCATATTTTTTTTTTTCTAAGTCCCTCGTCTCGTAACTTTTTTTTCCTAAGTCCTGAGTTGGTCAACTGCTTGCAGCCTAAGGCGATCCCTCGTTTACTAACTGTTTGGTGGCTAAGTCCCGCGTGTTTCAATGTGTGATCGGAGCACATTTGTTGCTAAGTCCTGCGTGTTTCATTGCCTTCACTGCTCGCCTCGCTTCACCAGTCTCGCAGCCAATGAGCGCCTTCGGTGCTCATCGCCTTTGTGCTGTGAATTTTAGTGCCCTAATGTATTGCCTCGCTACGAGTGCTGCGAGTTAATGGCTCACCTCGCTACGCGTGGCTCGTAGGCGATGAGCGACTAAGTGCTCCAAGTTAACGGCTAGCCTCGCTACGCGAGGCTCACAAGCGATGAGCACCTTCGGCGCTCATCGCCTAAGTCGTACGCACCACACAAAGTTCACGTCTCTTAGTTTGACAACTATTATACAGTATGTGATCCAGTTAGACAGTGATAGCTGTTATTATCTTTTATAGGGATTCTGACACATATATATCTTCCAGATATCTTATTCCATATCTATATTAATCCTTATCATCTTCTATAGGTATTCACACAGCCTTATTAAATTGCGATTCAGCAAATTTAAAAGGTCTCTATTTAAGCACATAGCATATTTTTTTTACAGAAGTTTTTAGTTAGTGAACTTTTATCCAAAAGCAAGGTCTTCACTAACTAAAAACTTCTGTAAAAAAATATGCTCTGTGCTTAAATAGAGTCCTTTTAAATTTGCAGAATCGCAATTTAATAAGGCTGACAGTATGTATCTTCCAGATATCCTATTCCATATATATATTAATCCAGTCAGACACTGATAGCTGTTATCATCTTCTATAGGGATTCTGACACATATATATATATTCCAGATATCTTATTCCATATTTATATTAATCCTTATCATCTTCTATAGGGATTAAGACACATATATATCTTCCAGATATCTTATTCCATATTTCAGTCAGGTGCATACTACATTTTTATGTATCAACCATCAGTGCAAAACTTTGCTAACTGACTGACTCTCTACATAACAGTTACACATTACATTATCACATTCTAAATCAGTTAACTCTTCATGAAACGAACATGCAACATACAGAATTTAACATCATAAGTCAAACACACATAGAGAAGCAACATAGCATACAGTAATTAACATGCATAGGGTAATCAATATAGCATAACATTAAATAACTATAAAACATATTGTAAAACTACTGAGCCCAGTCCTACAGCCACATAAATAAGAGTCCAAAGGGGTAAGGTGGTAAGGGGATCATAACACCCACTAGCTTTCCCACACATCAACAGAGCTAGCCTGTCCTTCATCGGCTTCACTTCTTCATTAAATGTCTTCACTTCTTGAATAGATTCTGCATTTTCTTTCAAAATAAATTAATCTCATTAGTTGAAGACTTGTTGGGGTACAAAAGTCCCAGTCTCTAAACTCCCTGATAAAGGTTTCAGCAGACTCTTTGTCGCCACTAAATGCCTCTCCATGCCTCATCACGTTTTGAATGGCAGTTCTCTTTTTAACATTTTCAAACCAACATTGACTGACTTTAAATTCTTCACTGCTCTCACCACTTGTTGTAGGCTTGTCTTTTACCAGATTGTCATACAACTGTTTTGCTTTCTTGCATATTAGTGCCTGGGAAATACTATCACCCACTAACTGTTTTTTGTTAATCCAACTGTACAACAATGTCTCCACTTCCTCCAATGTCTGTGACCTTTGCTTACTCACAACCTTCACACCTCTAACCACTTCGGTTCTTTTAATAGCTTCTTATTTTTCAGTATCGTAGAGATTGTTGATTTAGGCATTTTGTACTCAGCAGCAAGATCATACATGCAGCTACCATGCTCATACATGGCTATTATCTCTTTTTGTCTGTCTATGGACGTTCTCACTATTTTTCTTTTCTGCTGAGTGGTATCACTAGCCTTCTTCAAACTCATGATTTAAGCACATGCTAAACTTGCAAGCACAGTGTACACTTTAAATCTTATAAGCAAAGGCTGCACTTTGATTCTTGTAGACACAGGCTGCACTTTATGCTTATAGGCACAGGCTGCACTTTGATTCTTGTAGACACAAATTGATCTTGGGATAGCGCAGGCACTAACTACACTACGCCACAGAACAGAACTTTATTCCACTTCCTGAGAGACAGGATGCGGGGTGGCACGAGCGCATAGAGTTCTGAGCCAGCATTGAGTTCCGAGCCATTGTCGATAACCAAGGGCCCACTGTATTTGATATTTGTAACACAACTATGATATTTTCTCTTTTCGTTTAACATACATATAACAAAATATATGTAATCATTTAAACATCATAGAAACAATAATGTCATGGGAAGAAAGGTGTTTAATTTTAATTCCCTATGGAGAGCTAAGTTAAATTGTAACATGACAATCATCCCAGTACTCATCTCAGAATTAGTAAACTAATAATGGTAATATTTTATTGTCTAATAAACAACATTATGTGGGAAAGCAATCTGACTGAGCAGGGAATCAGACAGACTTATGGCCTGGTAGGGGTGGAATAACAGTAATGGATGAGAGTGACTTCATCTGTCCATCAACTGTGCGAGAAAAATGTTTGAAAAATGCTTGGCTGCTACATGGGACAGAGAGATATAGAGTGGTCTGACTTTGTGTATTGCTGCTCCTCTGCAGTAAGAGGTGGTATGAACTAAATGAGTTAATGGAATGAATGAATGAACTGAAGTGGCAATACAGTTTATTAAAAACTGATAACAGTTTTATATTATACTAGCGACTTGCCAATCAAAAATGACGGGGCAATACAATATGAAGCCACGGCAATGCTGTTTGCCACACAATGTAAAGCTTCTTCTACTCTGAGGACCTTCGACGCTCATTGAAATCCTCTCCTCTCGTGTACTTTTGCTCCTCTGAGCACCTTCTGCACTCATCACAAAGACAGATATATCTATATCTATATTTTGTTAACTAATAATTAATGAATTAGTTACTTAATAAATTAATATACTTTACCTATTTCTAATTAATATATCCAGCAATCAATAGCCTGAAGAGCTAACAATCTGTTTTTATTTTCCTGCAGCATACAATGTACAGTTGACCTGTTGCTGCCCTGAGGAGAAAGTGTCATGAATGTCCCAACTGTGCATTAGAAATAGGCTGCGTGTTTGAGGGCAAACTGTTGGTTTAGTTGTGTAAAGTCCCATTTTATATTCATAATGCTATTAGTTGCAAGTTAGTGTTGTAATCTGGCGTAGTTTGTCTATGTGTTACCCGGCTCGCGAGCATTTTCCGGCATTTATAATATTGTATTTTGTACCTCGTATGTTCCTGTGTGAAAGTGCTATGCGGTTGGCTGTGTTTTGCACGGCCCAGGGTCGTGTAGCCTCGTTTTCATTTTTTGGGGCGCCAATGTTTTTTTAGTCGCTTAGTCGAATGTCGAGTACCGAAACTCGGCCAAATGGACTTAAATTTGCGTTCCACCTCACTCCCAGATGTCCTGGCTTTTCCCCCGTGCTGTGTGTGATGTTTTTGTTGTATTTTTATTTTTATTTTAAATATTTAAGTGTTTGGTGGCTAAGTCCCGTGTGTTTCATTGCTATCACTGCTCGCCTCGCTAAGTGCTGCGAGTTAATGGCTCGCCTCGCTATTCGAGGCTCACAGGCGATGAGCACCAAAGGCGCTCATCAGCCTTAGTGCTCCAAGTTAACGACTCACTTCGCGAGGCTCGCAAACGATCAGCGCCAAATGCGCTCATCGCCTAAGTCGCACGCACCACGCAAAGCATAACGACGTCTCGTAGTTTGACAACTATTATATGTGATATATACTCCTTTGTGCCTTGCATGTTTTCCTGAGAAAAAGCTCTTGTACCTCGAATATATTATTACTATTTTAACAATACACTATTGATCACCCCAGTGTATGTTCATGTTATGTTTATCTTGATTGTCATCCTTTGGATGAGACTCCTTCTTCTTATTAGCAGCATAGGTTGAAGTGCTTGTCTTACCTCTGGTCATTTCCAGCTAATCCTCAGTGGTCACATCACAGATGGCATTTGATGCTCTAGGACCAAAAAATCACCCATCTCCCTTTAATGCACAAGCTTTGAGCCATAGACTACAATCACTCAGCCGGTGCAGCTCTTGATTGGCTGCATAACTATATAGTTGCATATACTATTATAGAGCATGCATATATACATACTTACACACATACATGCATACATACTGTACATGCATGCATACATACTGCACTGGCTCCTATCTGACTATGCTCCTGCTGTTTATCTGATACAGGGCTGACCTATATATGACAATACATGCTGTTTTTAATGGCTTGGCCAGCCTGACCACCCTCCCTTGCAATCTTGCCTGGTATAGACTCTAGTCAAGCCACAGACACCATATAAAAATCTTTATACTATACCTTAGACCTAATCTACTATTTTAAACAAACTTGCATTTTCCATTGCTATGTACAGATCAAAAATAATTTAAGCAATTCACTGAACAGAGCATGCTATTAAATTTATATTTAGAATTTATGATGGGAAAGAGCCTTCACAAATACATTACTAATCAATCATCCCTGTGACATCATAGCATTAAATCTCCAATTCTCTGCAATGTCATTGGAGACTTATGATTGATAAACTACTTTCCCCAACAATCTTATTGCCTATTTTATATTTTGTGTGTGAATGATAGCAGGGAGCTTTCTGCCTTGTTATTATTAATTTATTTTTGTTTATTTAGTCTCATTCTCAACATGTTTCACTTAAAATAATTTTTCATCAACCTAGCTTTATTTTGCTTTAGACCTCTGTGCCTTAATCTTAGTTATCTATGAGTGCGTCGTTCTCTCTTTTTTAATTACTTTCCTACACTTCTTTTTCAAAAGAGAAATCACAAAAAAATGTGCAATCATATACAGTAACACAACTTGTATACTTTTACTTTGGTGAGTAGTTTGAATATTTAAAATTATGTTGACGTCTAATGCACAAATAGCAAAAACATATACAGGGCCAAGCCAAGTGTGAGCCTCCGGCTGAACCACAGACGGGTGCCATCAAAGGTGCAAAAGTTTGCACAAAACTTGCGTCTAAGATCAAACCTGAGTTCTCTGTGCTGTAACAGCCATTGTTGTTGTTTAGTCGTTCAGCTGTGTCTGACTATCTGTGACCCGTTGGACCTCAGCATGCCATGGAACAGTTGTTATGTCTCTGACTGTGCTTATCCATAAGGTTATCTTGGCAAACAATACTGGAGTGGGTAGCCAGTTATTTCTACAGTGGACCATAATTTGTCTGATCTCTCTGCTTTGACCTGCCCATCTTGGGTGACCCAACTTGGTCTACCTCACAGCTTCATTGAAGTAGACAAGCCCCTTTGCCACAGCAAGATAGCGTTCCAGAAAGGGGTAGCAGTTATACATGCTTTATAATAGGTTCTTCAGTCAGTACTTTATTTGCCTTATTGAATCTTTATATTCTAGAAATTAATAATGCAAAGAAAGCAGAAAAGAAAATGGTTTATCGTAAAGAAAATTCCCCTATTCTTACCCATATTCAACCATTACTTTACAGCTTACCTTTACTACTATTTCCTTATGTTGCCAATGTATAGAGTATTGTGCTACTTCTATCTTATGATTATAATATCTTTGTAATTTAACTTTTTCAACAACCCAAGCCAGTTATCAATTTCCCTGTGCTTGTAATATATATAGGGTACAATATCTAAGCCCTTGCCCAGGGTGCCAAACCGTCTTGAGCTAGGCCAGTATAGAACATACAGTGCCTTGCAAAAGTATTCACCCCCTTGACTTTTTACCTATTTTGTTACATTACAGCCTTAAGTTTAATGCTTTGTCCATCTGAATTTTAAGTGATGGATCAGAACACAATAGTCTAAGTTGGTGAACTGAAATGAGAAAAATATATTCAGTGGATATAAGAAGTCTACACACCCCTGTTAAAATGTCAGGTTTCTGTGCTGTAAAAAAATTAGACAAAGATAAATAATTTCAGAACTTTTTCCACATTTAATGTGACCTATAAACTGTACAACTCAATTGAAAAACAAACTGAAATATTTTAGGTGGAGGGAAGAAAAATAAAAAATTAAAATAATGTGGTTGCATAAGTCTGCACACCCTCTTATAACTGGGGATGTAGCTGTGTTCAGAATTAAGCAATCACATTCCAAAATGTGTTAAATAGGAGTCAGCATACACCTGCCATCATTTAAAGTGCCTCTGATTAACCCCAATAAAGTTCAGCTGCTCTAGTTGGTCTTTCCTGAAATGTTCTTAGTCGCATCCCACAGCAAAAGCCATGGTCCACCTAGAGCTTCCAAAGCATCAGAGGGATCTCATTGTTAAAAGGTATCAGTCAGGAGAAGGGTACAAAAGAATTTCCAAGGCATTAGATATACCATGGAACACATTGAAGACAGTCATCATCAACTGGAGAAAATATGGCACAACAGTGACATTTACCAAGAACTGAAGCTCCCTCCAAAATTGATGAAAAGACGAGAAGAAAACTGGTCTGGGAGGCTATCAAGAGGCCTACAGCAACATTAAAGAAGCTGCAGGAATATCTGGCAAGTACTGGCTGTGTGGTACATGTGGTACATGTCACAACAATCTCCCGTATTCTTCATATGTCTGGGCTATGGGGTAGAGTGGCAAGACGAAAGCCTTTTCTTACGAAGAAAAACATCCAAGCCAGGCTACATTTTGCAAAAACAAATCTGAAGTCTCCCAAAAGCATGTGGGAAAAGGTGTTATGGTCTGATGAAACCAAGGTTGAACTTTTTGGCCATAATTCCAAAAGATATGTTTTGCGCAAAAACAACACCGCACATCACCAGAAGAACACCATACCCACAGTGAAGCATGGTGGTGGCAGCATCATGCTTTGGGGCTGTTTTTCTTCAGCTGGAACTGGGGCCTTAGTTAAGATAGAGGGAATTATGAACAGTTCCAAATACCAGTCAATATTGGCACAAAACCTTCAGGCTTCTGCTAGAAAACTGAACACGAAGAGGAACTTCATCTTTCAGCATGACAACGACCCAAAGCATACATTCAAATCAACAAAGGAATGGCTTCACCAGAAGAAAATTAAAGTTTTGGAATGGCCCAGCCAGAGCCCAGACCTGAATCCGATTGAAAATCTTTGGGGTGATCTAAGAGGGCAGTGCACAGGAGATGCCATCGCAATCTGACAGATTTGGAGTGTTTTTGCAAAGAGTGGGCAAATCTTGCCAAGTCAAAATGTGCCATGCTGATAGACTCATACCCAAAAAGACTGAGTGCTGTAATAAAATCAAAAGGCGCTTCAACAAAGTATTCGTTTAAGGGTGTCCATACTTATGCAACCATATTATTTTTATTTTATTTTTTTTCTTACCTCTACCTAAAAGATTTCAGTTTGTTTTTCAATTGAGTTGTACAGTTTATAGGTCACATTAAAGGTGGAAAAAGTTCTGAAATGATTTATCTTTGTCTCATTTTTTTACAGCACAGAAAACTGACATTTTAACAGGGGTGTGATGACTTTTTATATCCACTGTACATAAAACTATTTTTTTGACATATAAAACAGAAAATTGGCATGTGCGTATGTACTCACCCCCTTTGTTATGAAGCCCATAAAAAGCTCTTGTGCAACCAATTACCTTCAGAAGTCACATAATTAGTGAAATGGTGTCCATCTGTGTGCAATCTAAGTGTCACATGATCTGTCATTACGTATACACACCTTTTTTGAAAGGCCCCAGGGGCTGCAACACCTAAGCAAGAGGCACCACTAACCAAACACTGCCATGAAGACCAAGGAACTCTCCAAACAAGTAAGGGACAATGTTGTTAAGAAGTACAAGTCAGGGTTAGGTTATAAAAAAATATCTAAATCTTTGATGATCCACAGGAGCACCATCAAATCTATCATAACCAAATGGAAAGAACATAGCACAACAGCAAACCTGCCAAGAGACGGCTGCCCACCAAAACTCATGGACCGGTCAAGGAGGGCATTAATTAGAGAGGCAGCACAGAGAACAAAGGTAACCCTGGAAGAGCTACAGAGTTCCACAGCAGAGACGGGAGTATCTGTACATAGGACGACAATAAGCCGTACGCTCCATAGAGTTGGGCTTTATGGCAGAGTGGCCAGAAGAAAGCCATTGCTTTCAGCAAAAAACAAAATGGCATGTTTTTAGTTTGCGAAAAGGCATGTGGGAGACTCCCAAAATGTATGGAGGAAGGTGCTGTGGTCTGATAAGACAAAAATTGAACTTTTCGGCCATTAAAGAAAACACTATGTCTGGCGCAAACCCAACACATCACATCACCCCAGCATCTGTTTTTCAGCAACTGGGACTGGGAAACTGGTCAGAGTTGAGGTAAAGATGGATGGTGCTAAATACAGGGATATTCTTGAGCAAAACCTGTACCACTCTGTGCGTCATTTGAGGCTAGGACGGAGGTTCATCTTCCAGCAGAACAATGACCCCAAACACACGACTAAAGCAACACTTGAGTGGTTTAAGGGGAACATGTAAATGTGTTGGAATGGCCTAGTCACAGCCCAGACCTCAATTCAATAGAAAATCTGTGGTCAGACTTAACGATTGCTGTTCACAAGTGCAAACCATCCAACTTGAAGGAGCTGGAGCAATTTTGCAAGAAGGAATGGACAAAAATCTCACTGGTAAGATGAGGCAAGTTCATAGTGACTTATCCAAAGCGACTTGGAGCTATGATTGCTGCAAAAGGTGGTTCTACAAAGTTTTTACTTTAAGGGGTGAATAGGTATGCACATAGACTTTTTCTGGGGGGTTTTATCTCTGAGGAACCCCACTTACCACATAAGCCCAATCAGAGTATGTTCCATTTACAACAACCCTTTGCTTACTAACTTTTGACCAGCTCTCAATTCATGAGCAGATATTTAGTGCAATTCCTGTATCCCTTAGTTTGCACAATAGTCTCCAATGTGGCACTGTATCAAAAGCCTTTGCAAAATCCAAAAAGACTACATCCACTGAGTTGCCTTGATCTTTGTTCCTACTAACCTCCTTATAGAAAATAATTAGATTTGTCTGGCATTACCTGTCCCTCATAAATCCATGTTGACTCCTAATTATAATCCTGTTCAAATAGACATATTCTATATTTATCCCTTATTAACCCTTCTAAAAGCTTTCCCACTACAAAAGTGAGGCTCACTGGTCTATAATTCCCTGAATTTGCTCTTGTTCCTTTCTTAGGTATCACATCTGTTTTTCTCCAGTCATCTGGTAGAGACCCTGTGTTGAGTGAATCTTGAAAAATTAGATATAATGGTTTGTCTATTACAGAGCCCAGTTCCCTCAGTACCCTTGGATGTATTCCATCAGGACCCGGGGTTTTATTAAAAACAAAAATTGGATTACTTCCTGTGTTAACCAATTATTTGGCAAAGATAGTGTAGCCCCATTATGTTGCAGTGTCCCAACCACTTGTACCTCCCTTGTGTATACCGAAGAAAAGAACCTATTTAGCTCATCTGCCTTTTCCTGGTCACTAAAGTTCAGACGGCCTGTGTCACATGGTAATGTTCCTATAGCTTCCTTCCTCGCCTTCTTCCTATACTTAAAAAAATATTTTCGGGTTAGTCTTACTCTCTTTTGCAATAAATTTTTATTTTTCTATTTTAGCCACTCTAATCGCCCTTTTGCAAGCCTTGTTGATTTCCTTGTACTTACGTAAAGCAGTGTCTGTCCCATCTTGTTTGCATAATATAAATGCCTTTTTTTTTACTCTGCATCTTGATCTTTAAATCATTGATATTCGACATTGGATGTAATTTACTCCTTTTACTTTTATTCCCAGTTGAGTGCTGTGATCAGTATTTATGTGTGTGGGATGCCTAATAATTTAATTATATGGTGTAATTGTTAAGATGCAGAAGTATTTAAGAGTATTGGATGTGTATTGTATATTATGTGTGTGTTAAAGTTTTTAAGTGTGTTGGATGCTGATGTGTATACTGAAGCACTGAAGTACTCCAATCTGTTATTTGCTGATGTCGATGATTGAGTGCAGTATTTTTGTATGTAGGATGCTAAAGGATGTAATTGTGTGGGATAATTATGTGGATGATGAAGTATTTAATTGTGTGGGATGCTGATGTGTATGCTGGCATATGTAAGTATATGAGATACTGAGCTGGATTTTGAAGTACTTAACTGTGTAAGATGCGAATGTGAATTCCAAAGTATAGTGTTTAATTGTGTGGGTGTTGTTGAAGTATTTAATTGTGTAAAATAATACAGATGCTGAAATACTTAAATGTGTGGGATGCTGATGTGTTTGCTGAAGTACTTATGTCTGTGGATGTTGAAGTATTTAATTATGTGGGATAATTATGTGTATGTTGAAGTAAGTTAGTGCATTGGATGTTGGAGTATTTAAGTGTTTGGGATAGTTATACAGATGATGAAGTATGTTAGTGTATAGGATGCTGAAGTATTTAATGATATGGTATAGTTATATGGATGCTGAAGTATTTTAGTGTGTAGGCTGTCCATAAAGATGTGGATGTATTTTAGTGTGTGGGATGCTCATGTGAATGCTGAAGTATTTTAGTGTGTAGGATGTTGATGTGGATTGTTTAGTATTTTAGCGTGTTTGATGCTGGTGTGGATGCTGAAGTATTTTTCCATGTGAAGGATGTTGGTGTAAATGTTTAAGTATTTTATTGTGTTTGATGATGATGTGTATTCTAAGGTATTTCAGTTCCATGGGATGCTGATATGGATGCTAAAGTATTTTAGTGTGTATGATGCTAAGGTGGAATTTGAAATATTTTAGATGCAGTTGATGCTGATATCGATGTTGAATTATTTGAACAGACATTGAACAATTTTACATTTTACCAAAACAAAACTCTTCGATATTTTTCATAAACATTTCATTGAATTATTTGAAATATTTTGTGCTTACTTGCTTAATTTTGCCCCTGATAAAGCTCAGTAAAAGAGCTGCCATTTTGTCTCTCACATTTGCCCTCAATGTTATATTTCTTTATATTTTTTTGCAACATAATAAGCAGAGATGAGTCAATGGTGGGAATGAAGCCATCCACACAGCTAGGTTGGCAGAGGTTAGGAGTGGGATTTGTCCCCCTAGTAGGAAAGGAACACTTTATCAAATAAATAAATTAAAATATTTATGTAGAGCACATAAAACTCTTTCATGAATAAAAACTAAGTATATTTACATACAACTTCTGGATTGCTACCTTGCCATGTTGAAGGGGATTGTGCATCTCAATGATGCTGTAAGCTGTACCATGTAGGGTCACTCAAGACGGGCAGGTCATAGTAGAGAGGGCAGACAAATCATGGTCCAATGGAGAAGTAACTGGCAACCCGCTTCAGTATCTTTGCCAAGATAACCTTATAGATAAGCAGAACCTGAGACATGGTGTGCTGTGGTCCATAAAGTCACGGAGAGTTGGACACGACTGAATGCCTGAACAACAACAAATACTTACATAACATATATATGTAATTATTTAATAAGATGTACATGCAATGAAACCCAGCCATCTATATTTATTTGAATGATGTAAGTATAATACGTTTTTATTCATTGAAAAGATTTATGTGCCGTACAATAATATGTATTACACTTTTTGAATAGATGGCTATATTCCTGCTAAAGGTTGAATTACACTAACAACTCTCATTGCCTTGTTTTAAGTATAACCTGCCCAGCTGTATGGATGTCTCCTCTCTCAGCAGTAGCATTATCTCTTCAGATAAACAAGGAGGAGGAGTATAACAGTGAGGAAGAATGTGAGCGGCAAAATGGAAGCTCTTATATTGAGCAATATGAGTGGCAAAATTTAGCAAATAAAGCCAAATAATTTCATATATGTCATTTTAGTATCTATTAAAAGTATAGAATAGATTAATTATGACAAAAGAAAACAGTGGTCCTTAAAGTGTATGTGAATTATTAAAAGGGACATGCAGATGCATAGTTCAGTTTTAAACATATCTTTTTGTAAATTACTTTTATCACAGCTTTAATTTTTCCATTAAGATACCAAACTATAATTATTTCAATTATTTTATTTATTAAAATACTTTTTACCTCACATAGCATTGTTTTGATCAAGGATTGCCAAAGAGGATAAGAGAGCTGTACCATTGCAAGGGGGTGATCCAACTGGTTCTGGGGGGATAGTAAAATTACATGTTTTAATAGTATTTTAAATGTTTGAAGGCTAATGAGTCATTTTGTACACAATGGCACTCATTTTTGTTGACTGCAGTACTGTTTTATCTGTATTTTTTGGTGAAGAATCACGCACAATCCTGCAGCAATGTCCAATTTAATCAATATTAGCGTTTTTAGTAATAAAAATAAAGTTCTCCTCTTATTGCAATTTAAGCACAAAGAAGCACAAACCCAAGTATACAAATTCTATGATATAAAATAAGGCAGGAAAAAAACAATATACTAATTTTAGAAGAGGTCACATTCTGTGGGCAATATTACCGAATGCTGAGATAACACTGAATCAATAAAGCACAATTTGTTCCACTTACATTTTTCCAAGAAAGAAAATGCTTTGTAATTGTTCTTTGACTTTATAAGGACCAGGAGATTCTAGAGCATTACTTAGCATGTCTGGCTGTACCGAGACATGAATAATGCAAACAAAACACCCACCTTTTTCCCACAAGCCCTCAGGCTGCTATAGGCAAGTTCAACTGTGAATGCTAAAGGGGCATTTTTGCAAACTGCAAACAATTATCCAGTGTATTTCTACCCTTTATTGTTACAAAAAATGTTTAAAACATGCATTGATTAGATAAATATTTTTATATTTATAGAAATGGCATTTATAGTAATTTTGTAAATGACTTTAATCATAGCTTTATTTTTTTCCATTCAGATACCATGTTAACATTATTATAATTAGATTCTGTATTAAATACTTTTTACCTGATCATTTTGACCAAGAATTGCCAAGCAGATAAGAGAGCTTTAACACTGCAAAGGGATAAGCCAACTGGTTCTAGGGGGTTGTGGAATGATGAGGGAGGTAAAGTGCCTATTTTATCTAAAAAATGGCTAATATAGTCCAAAAACTTCCAGGATACATTTAAACGTTCATATTTTAAACATAACAAAAAGTTATTATTTTTTTTTAGTATAAGAAATAACTGATCTATATTGTAAAAAAAATACTTTAAATATACGGTGGGTATGTTACACTAAACAGAGGTGTGGTGACAGTTATGGATGTCTGAACTGGATCATCTTGTGCTTTTGTTCCCATAGTATTAATGCAAATCAGATAAATGTTCTATTTTACATTTTCCGTTTGTTGCTTTAGAACTAATTTTCTTCAATTAATATCATTTATTTTCCATGGAAAAATGTTTTGTTATGTACAAACATACTCCTTTAAATGAATGACAGAAGGTTTTGGACTATGTTAAAGTTAAAATCCTCTTTTATGTTCCCATTTACTAATATGCTTTGACCATTTGGCGTTTTAATTGATCTGAGGTAATCATACTGTGATATTTACATTAAATGGAGTAATAATAATGACCAGGTTTCCAATGGGCAGAGTAGACACCTGTCTAGAGGAACCTTCATACAGTGGATGCCTTTTCCAACAAAGACCAATGCATCAGAACACAACTAGATGTTTATCCTGTCTTCAGAATAGCAAAGGTCCTCTCTGATTGCCTGCATTGTTTGGCAAATCTGCACAGCATGCTGGGATTTGTAGTTTTGTATTGATATATACAATATAAATTATAGGCAGATGAACAATGGCAACCAGTATTCCTTGGGAATCTGTCATCACTCTGAGGTCAGTCCCTCAGCTTGTTCTGGAGAAGATCAGAGGCCTTTCCCAAGTGCATGTGAGGAGCAGCTGAGGGCAGCATTATCTGTACATGGTAAGGGTGGTACTGGGACAGAGGGAAGAAGGAGAGTATTCAGACCATTCGCAGAGAGTCAGTAGTGTATGGATTTTCATTATGTGGATTGAGCTTTACTTTAATAGTGTAAGTAACATTGCTTTTCAGAATCTCTCGTATTGGGAAACGGATATGAACAGCAGTCACTAAGGAGGGTCAAAAAGTGAATTACTAATTACCCTACTATAGTGAAAATTATACAGATTTGTAGGATTTCTATCGCTTTCTATTTTGCAGTTTATTTGTTCATACTATTCCAGAAATATATACTTCCTTTATATCTGTATTTTTCCTCTGGCTAACAGATTGAAAAAGACACAGAATATATTAATTAACCTAAATGGCATTGCGTGAAATATGTATCTATTTTCCAATATAATGTGATTACAGATTTTTGGTCCGATTCATAAAATAAGTTAGAGATTAATATAGAAGTAACTGAATGCTTACAGTATTTTGACAATTAGTCAAAAGTGCTCAGTAACCGAAAACAAAAACCGTCAGTTCTACTGATCTCTATTTATAGCAAAGAGGAAAGAAGATAAAGAATTGGCCGATGAACCAATTTACCTATATACCAAGTAAAAAAAACAAACAAAATGAATTATATATGGAGTACACAACACAAATAAATATTTATTCACATTCAGATTACACTGTAGCTTCATAAGTCTCATAACTGAGACATTTTCTTGACGGTTGCTGTGTCTATTTCTACCAGGAAACACAGCTCGGAGAAGCATCGGCCAAACCTTGCATAGCTTAGTGAATCTACCAAATTATATAAAGTGAACAAGACTCACTTTCAGATTGTGTGTTTCCCACTAGTAAGTCTATAAGTTAAAAAGAAAATACAATCATTTGTTTAATTTGCAGTGGATGTTTGCACTATTTCAGGACAAGCTTAAACTCTGCTCAAATGTGGAGATAATGATTCCTGTGCCATCACTGTAGTTTTAAACTGTAATAGTGAAGATTTAAAGTGTCAGTTTACCTTTAATTCAATACAAGTTTGTGACCAGAAATTAAATGAAACAAGACGCAGGTGCAGCGGTTTGCAAACATAGACCTAAACTCTCAAATCTGCTATTCGAAGATATCCACAAAGAAATAAATGAAACAAATGGTGTCTTTCAGTTTTCTTAGAATTCCTGGGCTTTTGACGAGCTTCACAGGTCAAGACTGAGCTGTCTGATGCCATTGCTTTATGTCCCTGGAAAGTCCACAAAAACATGCCTCAATCTTGTTATAAATAATTCATAAGCGGATTTCCTTTACCAGTAGCTATACCTTTTAAGCAACAAAAACACTTTAATGTAAGTTATGTATACTGTATAATGAAGCAATGTCCACACAGAGAGAAATACATAGTATAACACAAGCATGCTTAAAAGGGAATGTACTTATTTTTATGAAATAAATTAGTTTACAATTAAAATATATTGCTTTTATCACAACTACTTTAACTTTATTTCTACCACTCCTCTTGAATAACGAAAAATAGAAATTCTATTTTAAACATCATATCAATAATGTAAGATACACATATACCACAACATACTCAAAACCTGAAGGTAACATTAAAATTCTAGAACCACCAAGTGCCACCAGAAATAATAAAACCCCTCATTCCCAACTGACGAATCTTCTGTACCTCCTGTATAACTTACAATTGCATGGCTTCAAGACAGGTCTGAGATTGCCACAATGTACCCTGGTGATAATATGTGACCATAATACAACAAAAGATCCCCTAGAAGAAGTTTTGCACCCTGTTAAGTTTTTGGAAGAATAAACCCCCTACAATAGTTCTCTCATCCTACATGTTCACCACGACTTAGACACCATACTTAAACCTAAGCTTGGAGAACTTGAAATGAATGCATTGTGTCTATCTTAATTTCAAGAAAACATAGGTTGTGACAAGGCTCTCTATTTTGCAAAAACTACCCACAACTACTGGTCCTAATCTGAACAGAAACATAACATTTCATAAGGAGGAAACTGCACACACACACACACACACCTACATACACTGCTACGGCTGGGCTAAACATATTAGCGCCTTCCATACCCTCAGTTACAAATAAGCCTTCCATACTAGACATAAGCCCACCCATAGTCTGTAAAATGAAGCCACTAGAACTAACTTTCTTTTTGGAGCGAAGTAGCATTAGTCTAATCCTCTCTTCTCGTGCTAGCAAGATAGATGTCAGCTCTAGTGGGAGCAAGTTTGCTGCTAAGAATCTCCCCGCTGAGTCTTGTGAGATGTAGGGGTTGTTATAGCTTTCAAAGCCACCCTTTCTAGCTGAGAAAACAAAGGGGCCGAGGTATCCCAGGAGAGTCAAGACTTCATTGATTGACTTATCTCAGAGTGATGGGATACATGACCAATGGATTCTAGAAATAGTAGTTCTTTTGTTTGTAATTCATTTCTCAATAAATTCAAGGACTACAACTCCCAAAATATCATGCGGAGCTGGCATGTAAATTAACAAACACTCATCAAATCAGAGCAGGATTTTGCAATTCCTTCCACTTATCCAATATGGTTACTATACAATAGCAGTAGGAACCAATAATTTTATTTTAAAACTTTTTTCAATGGTGGCTGATGGTGCCCACTACTGTTTTGACTCTTTAGGTCCTTGTCTAGCTTCATACAAACAAAACTTATTGTAACAGAAAATGTTGTCAATATAGTGAATCTTACTGCAGCTATGCTCATACAGACCCCAATAACGCTTGCTAAGTACAAATGTAATATTTAACTGAATTTAGCTTAAATGTTTATCATAAATCTAAACATATGCAGAGGTTTTTGCAATAAACCCCATATTGTCTATCTACAAAGGAATTATACTAATCATTTATAATTGTAATCAGAAAAAAATATTAAAAAAAGGAATATCTAATGTGTGGGCATATTTCCGACATATAAGTAGTGATGATTGAGAGTTATAGAGTTCCAAGCTGCGGGAGACACTTTCAGATTTGCATGCTAATATTCTCAGGTTACCCATGTATTTCGTACCTGACAAGATGGTTGGGTATTTGCTGCATTAATCAGATATTCAGGGGCATAATGGTTTTTCTTTCCCATAACCAAGTGATTTATGTAATTTGAATGCATGGTATCCTAAACCCAGAAATCATCAAAAAGTGGTAAAATCTTTTTGTCTCACTCCATATTTCTTTACTGGAATTTAATGCCTGAAATTTATTATATAAAAGTAATGGTCAGAAGAAATGCGTTACACATATGTTTAAATTGAAAATTATATTTCCTGCAAATGCTCACTTTGATCTATAATCACATGTATTGCTAAAAAGTAGCATCTTTTATTAGGAAAAAATATAGTATAAGGATAACAGTGCAGTATAAAGAGAAAACTGGAATATTAATTTGGATGTAAGCCATATTATATAGTTTAGCTATTATAATAAATAGTTATTTTGTGTTAATTAGCACTGTGTTTTCTATATTGCTAGGCAAATATGTAAATTATTGTCATGTTTTATCAGCCATATTCCTTGTATACAGTATATATCAGTTTTGTAGCATGTTTCGACTTAATGGTCACAGCAAAGGTCCCAATTATGATAAAAATGAAACTTAACTATAACTGAAGATATTTGCAAGTGGTTGCTATTAAAATAATACATTAGTATCTCATTACAGATGATGAAATTTGACTATTTTAGGCAAACATTAGCTTTTATAATCATACTACCTAGCCGGGTCTCTTATCTCAGGTCATTACTTACCACTGACATTGGCGGGGCATGAGCATGTGCAGTTTGTGAAATCAAAATAATGACAGATCTTTAAAGGGCCACTTAGTTCAGCACAATTTCTCCTAAAGACATGTTGAAATACTTTTTAGAATTTTTTAAATACGTTAATTTTCATTGAGAATTCAATAAAGTCTGTGTTTCCATATGTCACTGACTGCCCCCTGAGTTCAATCAATCAGTGTTCTCACCCCACCACTAGGCTCTCTGTTATTAATCATGAAACTGTCAGTAGGCAGGATACACTGTGTTTGTAAATAGACATAACATTTTAGCTGTAGTTAGTGTAGTTAAAAAAATAAATAATTTTAACATACAATTCTGTGCTCTTTTAAGCCATGAATAGCACTTAAAATTAGGAAAATAACCCTTTAAACTCATAAAAAGCTTTGTGATTAAGCATGCTCCTCCTTCTAATCTACCATAATGTGAGTGTTAATTGATCACCTGATATAAGAGACCATGCCAGGCAGGAATACCGTATTTATCGTCGTATAACACACACCAGAGTATAACACGCACCTCATTTTAAATAGGAAATTACAGGGAAAAAAATAATCCCCCTCCTCAACCTCAACCCCCCTCCTCATCCTCAACCTCCCTCCTCATCCTCAACCTCCCTCCTCATCCTCAACCTCCCTCCTCATCCTCACCCCCATCCTCAACCCCCTCCTCAACCCCCCTCCTCAACCTCCCTCCTCATCCTCAACCTCCCTCCTCATCCTCAACCCCCCGATACTCAACCCCCTCCTCAACCCCCCTCCTCAACCTCGACCCCCCTCCTCAACCTCAACCCCCCTCCTCAACCTCCCTCCTTATCCTCAACCCCCCTCCTCATACTCAACCCCCTCCTCAAGCCCCCTCCTCAACCTCAACACCCCTCCTCAACCTCAACCCCCCTCCTCAACCTCCCTCCTCATCCTCAACCTCCCTCCTTGTCCTCAAACCCGTTTCTCATCCTCAACCTCCCTCCTCAACCTCCCTCCTCAACCCCCCCCCTCAACCTAAACTAAAAACATCTGTAAAAAATGTTGCAATATGCTTATATAGAGCCATATTCAATTGGCCAAATCACATTTGAATGAGGCCCTAATTCTCTCCATAAATATTTCTAATCATAAAGCAAATACATAAATTATATGTACAGTTTTTGAAATATATAGAATTTCAACAACTCTTAGGAGAAGCAGAGCTATGCTAAATAAATAAAAACAAATAATTGTATTCAAGTGCAGAATTATAGAAACCACTAAATTCTATTGCTTTCTATTCTAAGACAATTTTAATATATTATTGTAGCAGCAGACATTACTGCTGTGTTGAATCAAATTTCATTAAGATGTGATTAGTTTGGATTTAGCATTATTTATGCAGGTTCTATGCAAATATTCACAGAAGAGCCCAAGAAACTATTGCATTTTCAGCATTTTTAAATCTTGTACTGTGCATAATATTACCTCCTGGCTGATACTCATTTTTACATAAAATATGTCATATCTTAAAAAATTAGGCAAAACGTGTTGCATGTCAGATGACTGTATATTTACTTTAAATATTATATGAGACACTTTCCTCCAAATCTACTTTTCTAACGTAGTTTACATTAGATATTGTTAACATATATCTCTGTGAGAACTATGTTATATTTATATTTATGGGGAGTTATAATTTATTTATGAACAAAGCTAAATGTAATGTAGGGTAAATAAAGTTGCCATGGTGTTAACCTTTACAACAAATGGAAGAATAAATATATTTATAATAAAAGTATGACAAATGTGATATAATGATTGACTGAGAAGAATTGCTAGAAATGTATTAACACTGAAATATTCTGTGGATTCAAACATGGTTATGAATGAGGTGTATGCTGCCCAAGCTCTGGAATAAATCTTTGTATTGTAAGGAACAAAAGCTAGATTTATAATAAACTTAGGGCCTTATTCAACTGAGCAGTTGTTGGTCACTGGAGCCAGTAATGTAGCCCGTAAACTAATTTGCTATTCAATTGGTGTCTTTTAGCTAACCACAAATGATCTGCGGGTTACAGGCTGAAAATCCCTGTGGTTGTCAAAATCGTAACTCCGACCCATCAAAGCCTTTGATCAAGCCCTTAAATGTTACAATCGCAAATTGCTATTCAATTGCTACAGTTCCTCATGCCCGCAAATGTTTTCACACCCATAAATGGCAAATGTAGAAGAAAATACCAGATAGAACTCGCAAGGGGGTTAAACACCTGTTCATAGTACTGTAAATGCAAATAAAAAATCAATACTGCGCTTTAAAAGACGGGGAAAGCGATATAAGACGTTAGTATTAATTGCATAACAGTCTCAAGCTTGTAAATGTGCAACCAAATTATTATTTTTTAACGTTTCATTTCCGTGTTATAGCAAGCTTGGGAATGAAGAACTTAATACATATGAGGCCACCCACATGGACTAGAACAGTATCTCCATTCATTTTTATTATTTTGTACATTGCCGGATTGCGAGTCTGATCGCAAATCGGACCTCTAAATGCTAATTGATTGATATTTAACCTCCATGTTGTAATGATGCCATTATGATGGTCTCATTTACTATTGGCTGTTTTTAAATTGGTAGTAACGGCCTTGCTTAATTGATCATGATCATGCCCTGAAATGCTACTTACGGCTGCATGGTTTACGGTTTAGTCTTTCGTCCAGGTACTTCTGGGCTTGATCAATTGAATCGCTCTGTAACTGTTGCAAATTTCTAGAATGAAATTATACCCTTATGGTCCTATACCAGCAAAAGTATAGCTAGAATCAAATGATACTCTTAGGGCCTTATTCAATTGCAAGCCCGCAGTTGCCTTCATACCGGCCGCCTATCATTTGATTCTAGCTATACTTTGGCTGGTATAGGACCACTGAAGTGTCATATTTACAGTATGTGCTCATGAGGATCATGTCTTGATGATGTGGAAAACGTTTTACAAGTATTTAATTTTAAACTATTGGATTCAATGATGGAAGACATTTTGCCTTTCTTACTAAAAGGGTTAAATCCTAGAGAGGAATGAGATCTGTATTCAAACCTGTTTAAAGTTGATTTTCTAAATATCAAGCTTGACAGTAGATAAAACACTACATGAAATTAATTGTATATCAAAGAAACGGGATTTTGTATTCACCCGTAGTTCTTAACACATTTGGCTATACTCTTTATAAAGACAAAGGTGAAACTCAACTTCTATTTCTTTTCATATAGACAGCTGCAAATTTAAAAACAATATGAAAAACACTTTATAAACAACTGAGATATTGCCATTTTTGGTACAGTCATTTTAGGTATTTTCCTGTCAGATACCTGTGCTTAGCTAAACTTGCACTCCAACGCTCACTATGTCCCAATGGATATTACTTGATTGCTTACAGACAATAAATTACTATTAATCGTGCCTTATCATTGCCACCATACATACTGTTGCTTCGGTAAATTTAAAAGGGCTCTTTTTAAGCACACAGCATATTATTTTTACAGAAGTTTTTAGTTAGTGAACTTCTATCCAAAAGCAAGGCATTCACTAACTAAAAACTTCTGTAAATAAAATATGCTGTGTGCTTAAATAGAGCCCTTTTAAATTTACCGAATCGCAATTTAATAAGGCTGTTAGTCACTATAAGGACATCTTGTCAGATTCCTATGACCTCAATAGATTTGTCTAATTGGGCCCCCCAAATCTGGGTCCCTATAAATATAATATTGTTCCTTGCAGAATATCTATATATATTAAATGTACTTCTAATTTCACTTAAATCCTGTGGTTTTAAAGATAAGGTAACAAAAAGAAGTGATCAATTTCTCCAGATATCCTTGTGTTACAATACCGTATTAGCTGACAACAACAATACTATGTAATTGCAACCTGTCATTAGCAACAGTTACTAGTTTCTAGCAAAATAGCTCCCAAACAGCAATTTAAAACTAATATTTCCCATGTACTCAATTCTTATTCTGTATTTTAAACATATATAATTGTTTTTCTAATTTGTTTAAGCTGATACATGTACTGTAGTTTATGATTTTAGTAACAATCGTTTGTCTTCTTTTTTTTTTGTCCAGATGGCTCACTGTTCTACGTATAGATCAGCTAATTGCATTAATAATGGAGACAACCTAAGCCTAACAAGGCTAAATAGGATATCTGAAAATAAGAGGAGAGTACTGGTTCTAGTCTGAAATATGCACGTACGTTCATCGCTCCATGTCGGCTTTTTCAAAATCAGAAGAGAGCTCCCATCGCAATCACTTCCCAAGGGGGCACTTCTAGTAAGCCAGGTGCAAGCTGCCCTGGGACCAAGACACTGTCTTAACCAAATCTGGTGCCATCCACTTTGATTAGTATTTTCGGGACACTTGTTCCCCAGACCGCTTAGTGCCTAGTATGCCAAAGGAAATAGTTACACTGGGGCTAATTTCAATATTTTGATTTACTGCATTTGGTTAGCCCTAGGGTTGCCATTATGGAACTCAGTATCGTCTTAACTAAGGAGTATGTTATTGGACTTCAAGGTCTGTTACTACCTGTTGTTAGCCAGACCCATTGTGTATTGAATAGATTGTTGTTTTCTGCATACTGTATGGATCTGAAAGAGATTAGACTAAGATGGCAACAGCCCACCAGTTACTATGGGCTCCACAAACCCACCAGTAAAATTCAATCAGCTAGTGACAAAAGGCAATACCCATGAACCTCCTGTTTTTTTTTTAGATTTTTTCTTTTTTTATCGGTAGTCATACTGAAATGTTTATTGTATTTCACTGTACAAAATGTCAGTGTAAATGAATAATAGAAATTGGCCTGGATACATAGTTCTGGGCTGCACTACTTGATCTCTGGGGATCATGTTCCAAATGTTATAGCTCTTTTAAGGGTTTAGTTATTTGCAACTTGATGACACTGGTGGCTCCATTTGGCTTTTCTACAAGGAATCGGGTTAACAGTTTAGGAAACGGTATCCAATCAGTTGTTCTCCAGCTCCGGTCCAGCCCACTCCTTCTGGTGGGACCCTCACAAACTTGTGGTAGATTGTGTGACCTACACCTCACAAATCCTGGAAGCTATTCCTTGTATAAATTGGATTCCATTTCAAGGAGAGCCAAGCTGTAATTCAGGATCTTTTAGTCACTTGACAATGATGTTTAGTGGTGAATTCAAAGATGAGCTAAATGTTCTAGAGATTTCTTGGAGGATGGAATGTGTTTATTGCCTTTGAGACTATAAGGAAGCTGATTCCTCAGGAGGTCCACCTGGAAGTTGCCTATGCACATATCATCTGGGAGGACTAGCAGTACAGGGATAAGCAGCACTTGAGATATATTCGCTTTTCCACCATTATTAATAGGATACAGATTTAATAATTAGTCAACTGGATGACCCATTCCCTAGTATGGGCAGTGGCTCAGATGGTACTGACCTGTCAAAGTGGCAGTTTAGCTCACTAGGATAAAGACGGGCAATACTTCCCAGCAGCACATTGATGAAAGGGAAGTGGTGAAGCCTTCCCAGTATCAGAAGGTGGAGGGGGCAGTGATTTCTGTACATCCCAAACTTAGCTGCTACATACAGCAGAGGGTTGTGATCAGGGAAATGGAGATATAATGTTGCTTCTCCAGCATCAGGAGATTGGGTGATATCATTTAATTATAACCACACATGAGATTTTCCATCTAGAAGAAATACATTTCTAATAAAGTGTCATCATGCAACAGCAGAAGAGGTGTTGGTGACCCCCTCCACAGAGACAGGAGATTGTGCAGGCAGGCGATTTCTCATATCCCCACTCTAACTGCTCCATCAAGGATTTTCAGGAAATGTGTTCCTTAAGCTGTATAATGCTCAATATTCCCATTATAATTTGTATTTGGTTAATGTTTGCTATGTGTGCTATTATGAACCCAGTATCATTTGGACCCAAAAAGTATTTTTCAAATGATTGGACTTAAAGCACTGCTACTATTTACTGTTAATTAAACTTGTGTGTTGAATAGACTCTTACTTGCTGTATCCTATGTGGACTAGGGAGAGCATAGACTTTCAGTATCATCTCAGAATGAGGGGGTTAGTTGGGACTACATTGAGACTCCACACATCCCCAATGTAAACCCCAACAATCACGAAAATGAGCTACTTCTAAATATCCTGGTTTATTTCCTTTTCTTTCTGTATGTTAATATACTTCTATTCCAAGCATGTTAATAGTTATAAAAGTTATTTTCACCATGACATTTCAACTGGGCAGGAAGAGTTTTTTAGACTGGCAATAAAGACTGAGATGAAATATGAGTAGGGGGTAAGAAAGTCTGAATAAAAAGGGGCTTAGTGGAACCTAGACCAGCAGAGGACCCCTAGTGATCACTTAGCTGAGTCTTTAAACAGACATTGAATCACCAAACTGAACTTGCTAGCCAACAAATGTAAAAAACATAAGTATACTGTGTCCAAACTGAAGATTGTGTATACTCTATATGTGTAAGATCTTGTAATATTTATCCCTGTATAAAGTTCTCTTGTTTGTGTGCAATAAACAGCCCAAAGCTAGTTAAAAAAACTAGCTTTGGGCTGTTGTCGTTTTTTTTCTGAAAGCAACTTGGTATCCTGGTCATATTGCTAAGGAAAAGGGCTGACTGAAGGAGGTGATGAATTATCCCCTGGAACTCGGGAACAGAAGTCTAATCTCTGGGAACATTTGCTTAGCTGCTCCAGATAATAATGTTCTGTGACACAAGCGTAATAGTGCTATCAGGGACTTAAATTCTCTAGAACTATGAGGATATTTGGATTTGCTGGTGGCTCCAGTCAGCTGATGTAAGAGAAATCCTGTTGGCAGATAAGAGGGATGTAACAAGTAGCCCTCCAGCTCTTGTCCCGTTGACCCATCGTGGCTGTACTGCCACACCTCTCTTCATAGAGACAAGAATGTCTACATCCTCTTAATATAAACTGAACCTATCAAATAATCTCTGTCATAAAGGAAATGATCTAACAACTGGTCATGTGCCTCTTACTTCATAGAATCCTTCATTATGTAAATCTACAGTATGTCTGATAAAGTACTATAGCTCAGTTTGTTTTCCAGATTTTCAACAACTTTATTTGATAAGTGGCTGCACTCCCTTTTGCAATCTTTGGACAACAATTGGCAGAATTAGCCGGTCTGATTCATCAGTATCAGTTTGTATATTACTTGTACAGCTTCTTTACAGCTTCTTTACAGATGAAAATGAATCAATAATAGTCACACGACACTAGTCAAATTTGAATGTGTTGATTTTGCATTTTAAAATTTTAGAATTTACCAATTTGACAAAAATGAGAGAGAAGAAAGTGGCAAATACTAAAAGCACCAATGATATAACAAATCTGACTCCCCTCTATCCACGTCCTGTTCTCCACCCTTCACTCCAAAAAAATAAAGTTTACAGAGTCTAAAAAAATAAAATATTCTCTAAAAAATGCATTTGTGCTCATTGCATACGAAACTGCTAATGCTGTTAGTTTAATACAATCTTCACAAATATGTCAACTTCTTTAACACTCCAAACTCATGCTACCTGCTATCAGGATGGGTACCTGTACCTGTTGAACCTCGGGCAGGCCTAGACGGGCATCCATGGATTGGTCTGTCAATCCACTTCCTCTCGTGACACATGTACTGAGTAGGACGGGAGGTAGGCCTAGGGGTTGTTTGTCTACACATGCACACAGTGAGCTGCAATATTTCAGTCTACTATATTTGCCACTTTTTATGCAAAGAGTTTTAACACCCTTAACATCCCTATCACATAACTGGCACCTACCATGTGCTTGATCCAATGGGACAAGAATTGTACCTTATTACCTTCCCCCAAAGACTAGCTGACCAGTATGCTGATCAATTCCTTGAACTTGCTGCACATCCTTCTGTCCTTGCCTTAATGCCCCCTGCCATTTGTTCTAAAATATCCAATGCTCCAGAGTGTAAGCTCTTTTGAACAGGGCTCTCACAATCCTTTATATCAGCCTGCCACTTGGTATTTCTGTCTTTTGATTTGAAATGTGATACCCTGCTGTGGAGCACTGCCAATATGTGTTCTTGAGACCTGTCCTCTGGCCTTTGATATATTGTAACGGACATTCCTGTAACACAAAAATTATTGTCTGATATATGATGTTCAAAGCCCAAAGAAAATATGCTATTCGGCTTACAGTATATATATATATATATATATATATATATATATATATATACATATACACACACATAAATATATTTTTAAATATATTTAGATAGATAGCTAGATAGATAGATAGATAGATAGATAGATAGCTAGATAGATAGATAGATAGATAGATAGATAGATAGATAGATAGATAGATAGATAGATAAATTGATAGCTAGATAGCTAGATAGATAGATAGATAGATAGATAGATAGATAGATAGATAGATAGATAGATAGATAGATAGATAAATTGATAGATAGATAGATAGATAGATAGATAGATAGATATTAGATAGATAGATAGATAGATAGATAGATAGATTTTTTTATAATAACTGTGTATCAATACAATGTAAAAGTAGTCTATTATTTCATTTCAATGTGACTACCAACTGGAATTATCAACGTACTATGTTCAATGTTTGAATATATCTTTTATAACTAAATAAATAGAAGCAATATTTCCCATCAAATGCTTGTTTAAAGCATTAAAACATTTCCATTACTTGATTCTGCTTTCTAGCACAGATATGTAGACATTTAGTACTTGAGTTAATATCACCATATTTAATTAGTTAATGTGCATCTGTATGTTTTGGCAACTAGTCGATGGATGAGCTCAATTAGCAGCAAGGTGTACCTCTAAGACAAAGACTTATTAACTAAGTAGCAGCATCTGTTTGAGGAGCATTTAACAAACAGAACAAATTTACTCAATACTGTTAACGTCAATATGTTCCACAGCCGCGGCCACATCACTGGGGCTGATTTGTTTTTTCTTACAAATAAACATGCATGTATATTTACCAGAGTACTTATAACGATAATTTTTCATTATTCTTTTGCATTACATACATTTGTGTTAAATTGTTTTGCTCAAAAAACACAATATCAGAATATTTTATACAATTCTGCTTCTTTCTACTGACAAAATCTAATCTGAATTAAGTACTGGAGATGATTTAGTTGAACATGCCAAAGGAGACTTAACCGTTTCACTTTTCAATGTGAAAAAGGTTTGCATAAAATCATATTTAATAGTATATACCATGTAAACTTTTCAGTTTATGTATGTTTTTAGAATGGCATGTATTCAGTGAAACCGTGCTTTTGAGATGGTATTGTAGTTAATAATTTATTTTCTGATGAATTGATCCTCTCCATTATTTTCTGTGGGGAAGTCTATATTGCAGTCTGACACCAGTATTATCACATCTACTAGGAGTCTGCATAGACAAGAATTTTCAGGATTAGACCCATTTCACGCTGAATTTTATTGGTTCAGGTTGTTGTCCAAAAAAAATTAAAATAGAGACTAAATTCTTGATTTAATTCCACAGACAGAAACATTTCCAGCTGAAGAAGCCATCTTGGTAGAGTCAAGGAATACAGAGTTGGCAGAAGGTGACGCCTGCTGGTGGGAGGTGCAAGCTACATGCGTTCTTACATTATGAAAAGAGACACTGCAAAAGAGTTGCCTAGATTCACTAAAGAATAAAGTGCTGGTCATCGTCTGAAAGACTTATATTTTTAGATGCTGCAGGGGTTCCGATTGGGACCCCTGTAGCAAGGGGTTAAAGTGGAGACCCTGCGGGGGTCCTGGTTGGAACCCCCTGCACCATGGGGTTCATGTGGGGTACGTGCAGGGGGTCCCAATGGAGACCCTGCAGCAAGGTTTCCACCTACATTTTTCAAAGTCCTACGGGCTTGGAGGTTGGATTTCATTGATGACAATCTCTGTTTCCATTGCCTGCTTCTATCACGGGAGTTACAGCCTTGCTGTTCAAGCTCGGAAATGCTACATCTGACGGCATGGCTTGTGATTTCCGCTAATGGGCCATAACTTGCGGGCCCTGACAATTGAATAGCATCGCAAAAGTAGTCCTACCTTTTTTTTCTTGTTTTACACACTTGTGTTTGTGTTTTGTGTATTCCGATATGTAAATTATTATCAGGAAAGATTTGAATAAATAATAATGTTGTGCTTGAGAAATTCTAGTTTTACATATAACTTGGAAAGCTTACTTTCCCTTATTTGTTACAACATCACCGAAAGTCAAAGTTTTAGCTAAAAAAAATAAAATGCAATTTTAAGTTCAGTTTTTGGAAATAATACATTTCCTAATAGATTAAAATCTAAAATATTTAAGAATTGGTGTGAGAAATAAAATATAATATTGGTCAAGTCATGGAGAACAACTGTAACAATAATTACCCATTTAAATCATCTGCTATGTGCAGATAGAAGAACTTGCACAGAAAATACATTACCTGATGCATTAAGAAGAAATTTGTAGTAAACTACATTATTACAATTTGTGATGATATAGGAAACTTAGATCTTAAACAGAAATAAATTTTGAGCATAAACTAACTTGGAACACAAAGGAATGCTTAAAGTCTATTAAATCCGCTATAGAATGTTCTTTTTATAAGTAAATGAGTTTAGTTTTTATTTTGTTTTATAAGATTTATTTAGAAAATAATTTATAAATTATTTAAGTTTGAAATATGTTGCCTTCTTGACTTAGAAATGTATTTATAAATGATCTTAATTATTGCTCTCATTAATGTATTTATTGAGGAAAAATGAAATAAAATTATGACAATTTGTTTTGTTCCTCTTTAATAAAATACTTTGTTAATTTATACTAATAGTTGTGTTTTTGATGTCAAATTAAAGGTTTTTGGTGAATAAGTTTCCATAAGTGAAGTTTCCATGTCCATGTGTTTACACACTAACGTAACAAATGCAGCAATTTTGACCCAAGCAGCTTCAAGTTCAAAGTTTTCTGCCTGATGTCTAAACCACTAATTACTCACTCTAAATTATTATTCCATTTAATTTGTAAATAACAGGGGCCATTTAGAATGATTTAGTGATTTACGGTTGTAAAATTACCAAAGAGAAAAAAACGATTATTTCAGCTTGCTTACAAAATGCAAAATGTATCTTAAAAATGTCCTAAAGCTAAACTATTAAATGGAGATAATGGATCTGAACCACCCAAGGCACACAAGTGACTAATTAATAAATTACTCGATAAAACAAAGTCAGATGCTCCATTCATGTAGAAACAACTCTGAGTAATGTGTTTTTATTGCGGAACCATCACTAAGGAAGGTTCATGTCATGTGAAGAGACCTGGAAAATGTCTGAGAATACATTACATTAAGATGCACCTGCTCTGAGAGTAGATCTAAGCATTTGAGTGTTTCAGTACAAGGCTTTGATATAATACACAAAGAATGTACACTACTGTTCTTTGACATTTTACACAATTGTTAGGCAAATCTAGTGACATTCACTAAAGAATTCAAGGACTGATTTTGCAAAACACTTCTATAGATTGTCCTATTGCAACTGATTTTCGCCTTTTTCTAATGGTGTTATTGTTTTATAAAATATATTTAGAGTAATGTATATTAAGAAAAAATATGACAATTCCAGAAATATTTTAAACTGGAAAATCTGTGCATCGTGAAAGTTTTTATTCTCATCCAACAAGTCTGTAACAGTGGGGCACATAATTATGTACCCATACACATTGATATCCATTGCTGGCAGACAAATTTCTCATCAACATTTTTGTTTTATAGGTTACTATAGACAATAGTAGATTGAGGGCAGGGTCTTCCATATATTTATAATGTAAAGGCTACTCTCAAAATTATTATTATTATATGCAAGCAGTTGAAAAACGTGTGAAATCTCGGGGGGCAAAAAAATAAAACTTTAACGGCAGAACCAAAATTGAATAACACGAACACACACAGCACAGAGGGGACGCCAGGACTCCTGGGAGTGAATCGAATTTACAGAGTTTAGGCACTCGAGTTTCGGCACTCGAAAATTGGCTAAGCGAGAAAAAAAATGTTGGCTGAAAAAAATGAAAACAAAGCTAAAGGAGAACGAAGCGCGCAAATCACCGCCAGGCACATACGAGTTACCCAGAAACGACCTTGGATTCTCGGGGGCTAGAAAAACGACCTCGCAAAGCAGTTGAGGAACGCGGGACAAAAATCCAACCTCGGAATCGCAGGGGCAATAAAATCGACCTCGCAAAAATACAACTTTAACAGCCGAACCGAAATTGAAAAACACGAAAAACAAGAAAGAAAATACAAAATGAAAAAACACACAGCACGGGAGGAACGCCAGGACGCCCAGGAGCGAGGTTGCATGCAAATTTCAACCGAATTTACAGACTTTCGTCACTCGAAAATCGGCTAAGCGAGAAAAAAATGCGGGACAAAAAAATTAAAACAGGGCTACAGGAGACCGAGGCGCGCAAATCATCGCCAGACATGTACGAGTGAGCCAAGAACGTAGGAGACACAAAATATACCATTACAACGGACAGAAAATGCTCGCAAGTCAAGTAACACATAGAAGAAACCCTCCATTTTACAACACTAACTTGCAAATAATAACATTACGATTTTAAAATGCCACTTTACCCGCATGAACAAATGGTTTGGCCTTGCGCACGCAGCCTATTTTCACTGCACACTTGTCACATTGACACTTTCTGGTGATCAACAGTCCAGCTGTACAGAATATTGATTGCTGCATATTAAATATAAATAGGTAAAGTATATTAATTTATCAGTTCATATTAATTTATAAATTTACTGCACTAAAAAAATGTATATTTTACACTGTACTTATATATCTGTATTAAATTGAAATAGAAAATTACAGAAAATGTACTAATACTAAATTTCAGTAGTGTATTACTACCCATGTCTGTGTCTGTGTTACATGAACTAACATACTAATCAGTTGTACAAATGTAGTTTAAAAAAAAAATCTAATTCTATTTTTTATTTTAAAGAAATCCAACCTTTTTCACTATATGACCTAAAACATATATCCTGTGATACTGTTTTGCATGGAAGACAAGGTGGACAAGGACTACCCTCATACAATAAACCATTTTAATTTATAAGATGATTGGACCTCCTTTAACGGTAAATTTATTAAGTAATTACAAAGTAATCCAACCTCCATTTTTGTGGTATATAGAGAGAAAATATATTTAAACTTATACCAAGACCAGTGGTGTAAAAACTGAGGGGCATGGGGGGGATTTAATCATTAATCAGAACTTAATTATGCATTACCAGCTTTGTCCACTAGAGCTCTAAGGAGCAGTTTGTCTTTCCCATGAATGCTTTGACCCATCATTTATAATTTATACATAATAAGTTGACATATAGACATACTTTATACATTATATATAATATTTTTACTAGTACATTCTTGTTCACATTTGAATGTCTAAAACATTCTGGGAAACTTGGCAGGTACATGCAAATATGCATATAATAAGTTGGTATATATATATATATATATATATATATATATACATAAATATATATGTGTGTTATATATATATATATATATATATATATATATATATATGTTATGCATATATCATTATAATTTTATTAGGCGGGCAGGGGCATTGAAAATTATAACAAAGAAAGAAAAAAAAGTTTTTGAGGGGCACTGCAGCAATGGGGCCCCTCCAGAGCAGGGCCACTGCTTCTTGTACTGGGAGTAGAGTTGAATTATCCCACTCAGATTTTTGGGGGCTCCTACGCCCATGATCATGATATTATTCCTAGAGGATTATTCAAGACCTGCTAGCTCAATCTATTTCAGCCTATAAGGGACATGGTATTCATTTTTAAAATCCATTGGGCGTACCTATTACATTGTTGTTAGCTGTTTGTATTTTTCATAAATATTAAGTATAATTTATAAGCAAACTATTGATACTCATACAGTTAGTAAATGTGTCCACTCTAGTGGCTGCGAGCATCTGTTTTGTGTGATCTCTTATACATGGTACATCTTTGCTGGTTGCTGGTTGCATTGATTGGGTCCAGATTTGTCTACAGTTATATCACTTCTTTTATTTAATCCACAATTTATTCTACTTTGGTGTTTTGTTGTTAAGGGTTTTTGCACTCTTGTAAACTACTTGATGACATGCTGGCAGTTCACCTCCTAAAAGAAGATCTTGTTGCAATATCTCTCAACGTTTGGTTAGGATATTTTTTTACTGGAGGCTGATAAGTCATAACTGAAAACTTATACTTGGCTGCTATTGTTTTATTGTCTTTTCAACCTAATTTGAATTAGATTCTCTCTATTGAAGAAAACACATTTATTTTTGCTTTAATTCGAAGATCAATATGTTTTAATTTTTAATTTCTCTATTGGTTTAACCACAATCTGACTGCAATTTTTGCACATATAAACAGAACATATAGTATATTTTATGGCTGATTTATTATGATTACTATCTGCCCTCAAAAAGGTATTGACAGCAACAGGTTATGATCATTTTAACACACATTTGGCACTTTTGCCCTTAGACAGTAATATTAAGAAAATCATAAATGTATGTATGAATATTATAATTACATTTCAGTCCAATATCATTGTTATTAATATAAACCTTCCAAATGACCAAACTATTGTCTAAACACCTAGGGCCTTATTCTATTATCGTCCGTAAACCGGCCGCAAGGCTGCGATTCCTTGCGGGGGTCCCGTTACCTTGCAATTCAATTAAACGGCCCCGCAAGGATCTCCTCTTACGGCCGGCCGTAAATCTTGCTACCGGTCGTAAGCTCTGAAATCTGAAAAGTCAAAAATAAATTCAAGACAGCACTGTAAAGCTCTGTAAATGCTAGGGATCATATTGGGGGACATGAGGATTAAAAGTAACCCACTCTCAAGCTTGCACATCAGCCCAAACCCGAGTTTAAATTAACTGTTTATTTTCCGGCTGCGGCGTGGCCGGGTCTGAGGTGCTCCAAGCCCTATGGACTTTTTACATGGATATTTGACGTATATTACAAAATATATATTTTACGGATTTGAGTATAGGGGAATTTTGTGCTATTTTTGCTAACACCGAAAATCACTTTATAGTCTTCTCAAAGTGCAGGATGGCTTTATTTGGGCTATATTTTGTGCTTAATTGGTGCTAGCGGGACCTTTTTCCTGCAAGTAAGCTGCGGCTCGCTTTTAGCCTTGCAGAGAGGGTTCCCGGAGCAATTGAATTGCAAATAGGATTTTCCTGCGGCCGATTCTCTTGCGGCCGTTTTAGATGAAAGGCTTTCCTCCGGCGTGAGCGGCCGCAAGGGATAGCAAGGCGCCGGCCGCAAGCCTGCCGGAATCCCCGGCCGGAGGGGAATAGAATAGGCAAATAGCTTGCGGCCGGTCCTTGCGGCCCCGCATCTCCTACGGCCGCTAATAGAATGAGGCCCCTAATATATAGCACTAAGTTTCCCCAGAAAGGATTATGGGACCAGATATTGTTCTCCTCCCACCAGTCTAGAAAAATGGCGGCGTAACTTGGGGCAAACTTGTGCCCATAGTTGTTCCTTGTAGTTGGAGGTAAAACGCTTACAAAAACCTAAAATAATTATGCTCTAAAATTAAAATGCTTGATAATGAATTGCTTCTGTAAGATGGGAATCCCACCATCTTTGACAAAATAATATATAATAGCCTCAATTCCTAAATGATGTTGAATAGATGTATATAGAGCTGTAACATAAATAGTAACTAATTTTAGAGTTGTGTCCCTAATATATGCTGGTAATTGGTTGACATTTTTTTGTAAAAAACAATCAACAATACTCATATTTTCTATAATGGGACAACCCAGACGATTTGTAAACTCTCATGGATCTTTGGGATGTGATAAAAAAAATAAGGTACTTTAGGCATTTTATTAAGAAATATATATATTTTCAGTTTGAGAGATCATGTAATTTACTAATGCTTCCAATAACAACCTGCCCATTTTTTTTATAAACTGTTTTGAGGTCAGCAGGAGGCTTCTTATAAGTCATTGTACCAGCTAATAACCGTAGAAGTGTACATTTTCTTACAAATACGTATAAATCCTTTAATGATTGTAAATTATCAGGTTTCATATATTGAGAAAAAGATAAACCTTTTTAAAAATATGTTCTTGTGTGATTGTGTTGAAGTATAGTCTAAAAATTGTATATACTACCACATTCCTCAATTTGTTATTGTTTTTTTTTGCTCTCTTTGTCCCCTCTTTGTCCTCTTCTAATATCTAAATATTTCTTTTTTTTTTTGCTCTTTAGTAAAAATACTCCTTTTTCTGTTAGTAGGGTTCCTCTTATAACCCTTACTCCATCATGACCTCCCCATACCGTGACTGTTGATCCTGAGGTTTTTTATTATGGCACCGAATAATAGCCCTATGTTCTGAATTATCTCTTACCATCATGGCTACATGTTTCTTCCAACTTTTAATATTCCCTTTTTCTAATCCTCCTTATCACATTGAAACTTGTTTTTTTTTTCTCAAACAACTCAATTTCAAATGTTTTAATTAGTTCATTTGTTTCCGAATTTTTTAAGCAATTTCATATCTTGACAGAACTGCAGTTCAACATTAAGTTGTTCAATCTCTTGTTCGAAACTTGTTAAAATACTGGTTCTATATTGTATAATTAATTGCATTAGCTCTATAGAGCATTTATGTAAAATACTATCCCACTGGTCCTGAACCTTCTTGTCTTGAAAGCTACAAGCTTTAATTATTCTAAGGCCTCTGGGAATGATACCATGATGTATATACTTTTTAAGTAATTGTACTTCCAACCAATGTTTTATTTCTCCTTTAAGTAGACACTCTAATCTAGAAAAAGTGTTTTTTTAGAATGTCCACCAGACTAAATATATAATTAGACTGTATTTTAAATATTCCAAATAGACATTATTTATACTAGATTTTGTCTCCAAATAGCTGAATGTCATAATGATATTGGTTCCAGTACAAATTTGTGCAAGCATCCTATACAAATCACATATAATAGTTGTCAAACTACGAATCGTCGAAGCAAGGGACGCAGTTTGGTGCATTTGCGGAGGTGGAGGCTCTCTGGCGCCTCACACGCGGTTACAAACACTCACATAAGCGGACCTTTAACAAAATAGATCTCACACCCAATCACTAAATACGGACCTACACAAAAAAATATGAACCGCGGGACTTAAAACGCTAAATTTACGGACTTAGCCTAAAAAAATACGAGCCGCGGGACTTAGAAAAAAAAACATTAAGAACTTGCAAAAATACGAGCTGCGCACCTGAAAACATTAAAAACACAATAAATGAACACAAAAAAGACATAAAAAGCTTACCCACAGCAAGGGGGTGGGGGCACCCAGGACCTCTGCAAGTGAAGTTACACCTAAATTTAAGTAAAAATTCCTGAGTTTAAACACACAAAAATCCCCTAAGCAAGAGAAAAAATGGGCGCCGAAAAAAACGAAAACGAGGCTACATGACCCTAAAACCGCAAAACAACACCAAGCACAGTGGATTTTCCAAAAAGTCGTACGAGGTACAAGATACACTTTTAGCAAGGACGCTAAATCATCCACACTCGCGTACCACATACACATTCGCCGCCATTTTACAACACTAACTTACACAATGCGGAAGTACACAGCTACCCTAATAGCTTTCCCTCGTGCATGCAGCCGATTTACACTACACACTGCACACATTGCTGACACTTACACCTCAGCTCCACAACAGTGCAAACCGACATTTTATGCTGCAGGAACATCAAGACAGATTGTCAGCTCTTCAGCACAATGCTTCCTGCATATATTACTTTCAAATAGGTAAAGTATATTCATTTATTAATTTATTAATTATTTAATTAGCATACAAAAATACATATACACAAAAAACAAAATAAATATTGCAATAAACACAAAAGCCATTCACTGCGCGCCTCACAACGAGCGCCAACGCTGCTCATAGCACAAAAAGCCTTTCAATAAGCGCAAAAAGAAGATCAGCGCCTACCAAACAATAACAGCAAAGCGCCTATCAGAAAAAAAAATACAACAACCAATAGCATCGCTATGAGCGCCGAAGGATCTCAGACCACCCAAAAAATTAATGTCTGTGGCAAACAGCATTACCTGCCTTACAATTTTATTGCCCCGTCATTTTTGACGGGCAAGTCGCTAGTCACATATATAGTTGTGAGCGTACGAGTCGTTGCTCACGCTTGCGGGCTCGCGTAGCGAGCCCGCGGCCCTCGCGTAGTGAGCCGCGGCCCTCGCGTAGCGAGGTCACTGGGCAAGGGCCTCAGTTGCTGGCATGGAGCGCCGAAGGCGCTCCATGCCAGCAACTGAGGCCCCTCGCGAAGCGAGGGCCTCAGTTGCTGGCGAGGTCACTGGGCACGGGTCTCAGTTGCTGGCATGGAGCGCCGAAGGCGCTCCATGTCAGCAACTGAGGCCCCTCGCGAAGCGAGGGCCTCAGTTGCTGGCGAGGTCACTGGGCAAGGGCCTCAGTTGCTGGCATGGAGCGCCGAAGGCGCTCCATGCCAGCAACTGAGGCCCCTCGCGAAGCGAGGGACTCAGTTGCTGGCGAGGTCACTGGGCAAGGGCCTCAAACCCTCGCAAAATTCACGTCGCTACTCAAAAAACACGACACACAAATTACGACACTCGCTAAATTTTACGAGGCACGCAAACAACGTACGAAACACGTTACCACACATTACGACCTCGCAAACATCGGACGCAACACGCCGACATACAAACATTTAAAACACAATACATACACACAGCACATACATAAAAAACGTACCTACACCAAGAGGGAGCACCCAGGACCTCAAAAATGCAACTTACACCTCGATTTTACTCGAAATAAAACAGTTTAGAGACTAAAAAAAAATCTAAGCGACAGAAAAAATGGCCGCCGAACAAAACGAAAACGAGGCTACAGCACTCTAAACTCGCAAAACACCACAAAACACCTACGGATATTCCGATACAGACCTATACCACACATTACTCGCCATTTTACACCAATGCGGAAGTACACGACTACGCTAACGGTTTGGTCTCGCGCACGCACAGTGTTACACTGCACACATTCAGCATGCTTATACAGCAGCTCCACACCACTAATGCTGCAGCAACATCAACACAGATTGCCAGCTCTTCATCACAATGCTTCAAAATAGGTACACTATATTCATTTACTAATTTAGCTACCTTACAATTTCATTGCCGTCATTTTTTGACGGGCAATTCGCTAGTATTATATAAAATAGAGAGTGAATCCTAAAGAGAACTACAAAAACAAGACTCTTAAGTAGCACAAACAAAAAAACACAGACACACTATACAAACAATAGATAAAGTGAAGAATAGCAGCGATCTTCTAGCAAAATAACAGCCTTATTAAATTGCGATTCGGGCAATTGAATAGGGCTCTACATAAGCACACAGCATATTTTTTTTACAGAAGTTTTTTTATTTGGTGAACTTCTATCTAAAAGCAAGGTCTTCACTAACTAAAAACTTCTGTAAAAAAATTGCTACGTGCTTATATAGAGCCCTATTCAATTGTCTGAATCGCAATTTAATAAGGCTGTAAATCCTTAAATTTCATGATTTTTAATGTGTCATGCCACACATATGTACTCTCTGGACCTGGAACCAAGGCAATGACAAGATCCCTCAAGCATCTTGGCACTGTGTTGGTGCTATGTTCCATCATTTAAATAAAGCTCCTTTGCTTCCATAACTGTTTTATGTTATGCTAACCTTGAGCCTCATTCAATTGAGCAATTGTAAGTTACAGTAGCCCGTAATGGAGGCTGTAAGTTAATTTGCTATTCAATTGGCGTTCTTTTGCCAGGCTACGTGTTATCTAAGTCTTTGATCTTTTACTTCTGCAAGAGTTACAATCACAAATCGCTATTCAATTGCTACAATTCCTCAAGCCCGCAAATGTTTTCACTCCCATAAACAGCAAATTTAGAGGAAAATCCTACGAGCACTAGAGAGGACCTGCAACAGGATTTAAGACATATCCATAGCACTGTAAAAGCAAATACAAAATCAATACAGCACTGCAAATGATGGGGAAAGCGATGATAGATATTAGAATTAATTCTACATCAGTCTCATGCTCGCAAATCGGCATTAAAAAAGTATTTTATGTTTCATTTCGGGGTTATATTGATCTCAGAGTATCAATGAATTAATACATATCAGGCCACCCACATGGACTAGAACAGTATTGACGTTGGTTTTTATTTTTCTGGATTTTGCGCATATCGGACCTCTAAACGCTAATTGATTGACATGTAACCTCCATGTTTTACTGACGTAATGATGACAGTCTCATTTTCTTTTGGCTGTTTCTAAATGGGTAGTTATGGTCTTGCTTAATTGATCATGTTCATGCTCTGAAATTCTACATACAATAACATGGTTTCGGCTTTCAGGCCTTAACTTGCAGGCTCGATCAATTGAATAGCATTGGAGCAGGCCCGCAGACATACAGCCTATGTACAGCAAGGTGCGGCCTTCAAATTGAATGAGGCTCCTTGTATGGTAAATGTTACAGAACTGCGTGTAATTATATTTCGTATTTTAAATGTTACAGAACTGCATGCAGGCTTTGTAGAAAAAAAAATGACACTTATCAATGTGCTCTACATGAAAATTGCATAAAGTAAGTGGGCTGTAATTTGTTTAGTGGTAAATATTTGTTTTCAGCCACTTTTGGATGTTGAAAAACAGAAATCCCTTGAATGGTTTGTCTAACTTCTTCAAGGCGCGTCTTCCCCACACTAAATAGGTGATGTACACTTAAGGCAATATAGCTCTCACCTTAACAAACAATGTGGAAGTATGGCTCAGTGTAAAGTGCATTGTCTGACAGGTTGCTGATGACTTGTATCTTTTGATGATGATGATGGAGCAAATCATGAGGATGAAGGTGTGCCAAAACAAGGACATGTTTATTGATCCAACATAACACAACTATAGTAAGAATATGGTATGTAAATATCAGTAATATTCAGCTAGGGCGAGTCCTTCTTTACAATACATCTTATACGTTCTCCTCTATTAACTGTACTCCTCTACTCATTGTTTTGAACTCTGTAACAGTATACACTTCTTTTTGGTAACACACATCATTCATAGAGCTGAATAGTTTTTTGGCACATACCCTAATCATATGGGACCTCATTCTATTAGCGGCCGCAGCCGTTGCGGGGCCGCAAGGACCGGCCGCAAGCTATTCTGCTATTCTATTCCCTCACGGCCGGGGATTCCGGCAGGCTTGCGGCCGGTGCCTTGCTATCTCTTGCGGCCGCTCGCGCCGGAGGAAAGCCTTTGATCTAAAACGGCCGCAAGAGATTTGCAATTCAATTGCTCCGGGAAACCTCTCTGCAAGGCTAAAAGCGAGCCGCAGCTTACTTGCAGGAAAGAGGTCTCGCTAGCACCAATTAAGCACATAAAATAGCTCAAATAAACCCATCCTGCACTTTGAGAAGACTATAAAGGGATTTTAGGTGTTAGAAAAAATAGTACATAATTATCCTGTACTCAAATCCGTAAAATATTTTATTTTTAATATCCGTAAAATATCCATGTAAAAAGGCCAGAGTGCTTGGAGCACCTCAGACACACCCACGCCGCAGCCGGAAAATAAACAGTTAATTTGAACTCGGGTTTGGGCAGATGTGCAAGCTTGAGAGGGGGTTCCTTTTAATCCTCATGTCCCCCAATATGATCCCTAGCATTTACAGAGCTGTACAGTGCAGGCTTGAATTTATTTTTGCGTTTTTATATTTCACAGCTTACGGCCGGTTCCAAGATATGCGGCCGGCCGTAAGATGAGATCCTTGCGGGGCCGTATAATAACTGAACCCCCGCAAGGAATCGCAGCCTTACGGCCGATTTACGGCCGATAATAGAATGAGGCCCTTGGAAAGCAAGAATTAAGACCTTCCTTGCAAGACCTTTTTGCTTACAGTTTTGAGTGCATGTCATCATTTATTTTCTAAGGTACAGTGAACGATGATACATTTAAAAAATATATATGTTACGAGGATTTACATTTAAAAATATTTTTAAATTGACTTTACTGAACTGAAACTCATTTAGAGAACAAAGCATTTTTCAGTGCAATCTTCTAAATATAATCCAGGAGATTGGTTTTCAACAGGTGCCGGTCCATCATATCCGATCTGCTGGACATCATGGATGAGGAGAGCTTAACACTTTATACATACCATCACCATGAATGAATCTGAGGTTAAACTGTGTTTTATTCAGATCAGTGCAAAGCTAGATTAAAATGTTATAGTTCACACATAGTAGCGCTGTGTTAAAAATGTTCGGGATCTGGAGCTCATGGGCATTAGAAGATCATCAGCTGGTCCTCCAACTAAAATAGGTTAAGGCCTCTGATCTAGGTTACATTGGCAATGAAAAATAAAACAGAGGCACCTGTGGGTGGATATTTCTGCCAAAATGAACACAGAATGAAAGATCTGAGGGTTACAATATTATTGGGCAACCTCCGAGGACAGAGGGACAGACATATATGGGAATACAAATACATGCAGACATTTGAAACTTAAGATATTAATTAAATTGTGACGGGGAATTCATGTTACATTACTCCATATGAAGTAAATCTCCTCTTCAGTAAAATGTCTCTTCCCAAGGAGGTTGTCTGTAGCACTTTACTATTTTTTTACACCCAGTGGATCAAAGGCTTCCTTTCTTCACAGATGTGATAATGAGAATATTATCTATGGCCTGATTAATGTTAAGATATAGTCAGCTTACCTATATCTGCAGTAGCTATTCCAGATTTCATTTGAGAAGTTGCTTTCATAAAGGTGTTATAATTACGTTCAAAGCTTGCAATCCAATCATATTCAGTTAGCCATTAAAGGGTAATATTGCCACTAAAATTGTTTTATGTTAATCAGATTTAAAAAGAGTGGAGTAACCATGAATGTCCATTAATCCAGATGGATAACCAGTGTGCCTCTAAATAAAATGTTTGTCCAATAAAAAGTTATCACTTTAAACTCCAATATCTGACTATTCATCTGTTATACCAAGAAATGAAGTAGAACAAGGCTGTGTTTTGATATCATGAACTGAAAGCATACATTGATAAAACATTTTAATGTAAACTACCAATGAAATATATTGCACAAGGAAACTGCTTATAAGCACTGCTACCATGTTGCAAAAAACAAGCTCTGCAAGGGGCAAATGATGACTTCATGCATATTTTACATAACTGGTGAGTAACAAATCAATTGTCAAATACTTGATTGTCTGGCATGCAATCTACTTTTAACAGGCCTGTGATG
The DNA here is from genome assembly GCA_027410445.1 of Discoglossus pictus. Lineage (NCBI taxonomy): Eukaryota > Metazoa > Chordata > Amphibia > Anura > Alytidae > Discoglossus > Discoglossus pictus. The sequence goes on along the minus strand of CM050171.1, from coordinate 96,535,034 downwards.
GTCCACGTTCTTTACTTTCATACAGTAGAGTACAAATCATTCTTCAATGTGTTTAATATTTCCTGAGAAAACTAAAAAGGGCCCCCTCGGCTTATACTCGAGTCACTCTCCACCCCCGTGTCTCTCTAACCCCCCCGTGTCTCTCTAACCCCCCCGTGTCTCTTTCCCTCCCCCCTCCTCATCCTCAACCCCCCCTCCTCATTCTAAACCCCCCCTCATTCTAACCCCCCCTCATTCTACCCCTCTAAATACACCCCCCCTCCCTTTCCCCTCACTTACCTGCATCTGAAGCTCCTGCTCCGGCCTCCGCTCCTTCCGGCGTCTTGACGTGGCGCGCATGTGACGTCACGGCATTAGTGTATACCGGGGTAAAGGAAGGGGGGGGAGTATTTAGAGGGGTAGAATGAGGGGGGGTTTAGAATGAGGAGGGGGGTTAGAGTTAGGAGGGGGGTTTAGAATGAGGGGGGGTTGAGGATGAGGAGGGAGGTTGAGGAGGGGGTTGAGGATGGGGGGGTTGAGGTTGAGGAGCGAGGTTGAGGAGGGGGGTTGAGGAGGGAGGCTGAGGAGGGAGGTTGAGGTTGAGGATGAGGAGGGAGGTTGAGGAGGGAGTTTGAGGATGAGGAGGGAGGTTGAGGATGAGGAGGGAGAATGAGGAGGGAGGATGAGGATGGGGGGGTTTGAGGAGGGAGGTTGAGGAGGGGGTTGAGGATGAGGAGGGGGTTGAGGATGAGGAGGGGGCTGAGGATGAGGAGGGAGATTGAGGATGAGGAGGGAGGTTGAGGAGGGAGGTTGAGGAGGGGGTGGAGGATGAGGAGGGGAGTTGAGGTTGAGGAGGGAGGTTGAGGAGGGGGTTGAGGATGGGGGGGTTGAAGATGAGGATGGGGTTGAGGAGGGAGGTTGAGGAGGGGGTTGAGGATAAGGGGCTTGAGGAGGGAGGTTGAGGATGAGGAGGGATGATGAGGAGGGAGATTGAGGATGAGGAGTGGGGTTGGGAGGGAGGTCGAGAATGAGGGGGGGAAGAGACACAGGGAAGGGAGAGGGGGAAGAGACACAGGGAAGGGAGAGGGGGACGAGACACAGGGAATGGAGAGGGGGAAGAGACACAGGGAAGGGAGAGGAGAGAAGAGACACGGGAGAGAGAGGGGTACACAAGAGGGGGACACAGAGGGCACAAGAGGGACACAGGGGGCAGCACATTTCCTACCCTCGGCTTATACTCAAGTCACTTATTTTACCCAGTATTTTGTGGTAAAATTGGTGCCTCGGCTTATACTCGGGTTGGCTTATACTCGAGTATATATGGTACTTAAAAATAGCTTGTCCCACTTATTTTTAGGCTGGATCTCTTCCCATCTTTTACACACTGCTTAGCTTTTTTTGGCAGAGTGTAAGGATTTTTCCTGTTGGGTGGCCGAGAGCAGTTTCAGTAGCAGCACAGCAAGGGGTCACTAGATGGCGCTGTGAACATTTTTATACAATTTCTAACCTTAAACTGTTACTCTAATCCTTACCCTAACCCTTACCCTTACTGTCATGATCTCCCTGACCACCAATCCGCCCAGGATGATTAGGATTTTGTGGCTGGCCATTAGGCTAAAGGCTGCTATTAGAACTGCCTCCTGGGAATATGTGGTTGTGGGACCGGGCTCAATAGTTTTACAGTATGTTTTATAGTTATTTATTATGTTATGTTAAGTTGATTTCCTTATTAATTACTATATGTTATTTTTTTATTGAAATGGTAAAAGAATACAGACACAGCTTCATACATTCAACATTAAATCACATAATACAAAAAAAACAAACATAGTTGCGGGTTACCATAATACTTTTGGCTTAAAAAGCCTATTGATACACAAGATCGCTTTATGACCCTTAGATCTCAACCTGTTCTACATTATAAACAAAAAGCTCATCCCACTTTTTAAACTTCAATTTATCCTTATTGCTCTTGGTTATAGTAATCGGGCAAAATCTCTTTCAATCTGCCTATTCCTTTCAATTATATTTTTGATTTCTTTCCAGGTAGGCATAATTCCCTCTTTCCACTTCAGGGCCATTTAGCTGCTAATAATATATTTACTACAACCGCTTTGGTGCTAGCATCTAAATGAGATGGAAATATGTTAAACACAACTAATGCAGGGGAAATAGATACAGTATAACGTCTTTGCATATAGTTGAAAGATTCAAAATACACATTACCCATACCACTTGTATCCTTGGGCAGAGCCACCATATGTGGAAATGCGTGCCTATATGACCACATCTCCTCCAACATTGGTTATTCTGTTCTGGCACTATCTTGTATATTTTTACTGGTTCATAATACCATCTTTGGTAGATTATAAAATTAACTTTTCTGAATGGAACACATATTAAATTATTATGAGCAAATTGAAGTGCTTTAAACCAAACGTCATTTGTGCATTGAAAGTACAGTTCCTCCTCCTACCTCATCATTGGTAGGGTTTTTCCAGGGGGATCTGCAGTTTGCAATAACTCTACATTTGCTCTACATTTGGAAATATTGAAATTGACTCTGCCTTTACTAAATTTTCTTTCAAAAAAAGTAATCTCTCTATATGGTACTGTTTTACCCATTGTTCTTCCTATCTGGTGCTTCAATGAATTGTAATGTAGCCACAAATGAGGAAACAATCTTCTTTCCCTCAAAGTTCAAATTTCTTGTTTGTATACACATCCCTTAACGATATTAGATTCCATTGTGCCCAGTTTATATTCTCTCTATGGCTTGTTCTATTCTGCAATGTAGATTTATCGGAGAGGGGAAAGGAACAGCCTTATTAAATTGCAATTCGTCCACTTGAATAGGGCTCTATTTAAGCACATAGCATTTTTTTTACAGAAGATTTTAGCTAGGGAACTTCTATCCAAAAGCAAGGATCTCTCCGCTAACTAAAAACTTCTGTCAAAAAATATGCTATGTGCTTAAATAAAGCCCTATTCAATTGGCTAAATTGCAATTTACTAAGGCTGTAAATCTTTTTATTTATACTGAACCAACTTCTTAGACAAAATCTAGTGACCGCTAGTTAATTGCTAATCCTTTTTTTTATCCATTATATTACTATAGTAATTATTATTATTATTATTATCCATTTTACCTATAGTACACCCCAACTATAATTGAGAAGCCTGAGTATATTCTATTTGTGAAAATTTCAATTCAGGATTACTATATATTAATCTAATAACATGGAAAAGCGCAGTTGCTTGGAAAAATTGTCCAAGGTTTGGGGTACCCAGACCCCCTACCCAATAATTCCTATTTAGGATCTGATTTTTGATTCTAAAATTACCTGTTTTGTTAATAAACATATATATTATGACCTGGAATCTCTTAAGTAGCTCTTTGGGGATCTTTATTGAGATACATCTAAATAAATATAATACTTTGGGTAATACAAACATTTTGACAGCTGTTACTCAACCCATCCAGAACAAATTCAACTTACGCCAGGATTCTAGAACCCTAATGATATTGAATATTTTATTATAATTCTTCCTAATTATGTTATGCCAACATAATGAGAATTCAATATCAAGATGTGTATAATGGTTGGACGACCATTCAAAATCATAGTTTTTTTAAGTTGCCCTTTCGTTGTTCTATCTATATTAATCATTAGTACCTTTGTCTTACTGATTTTGTAGTATGATATAGACCCATATTGATAAATTATCTTTAATACATTTTCTACTGAGATTACTGTTTCTAAAGTTCTGATTATTACATCAACTGCAAATAATGTTATTTTAGAGTTAATTTTCCCCATGACAACTCCCTTGATATTAATACCACTTTTTCAGCCAGCGGTTCCATAAACAAAGCAAAAATGAGTGGAGACAATGGACACCCTTGTCTAGAGCCATTGTGAATATAAAAATGATCTGTTTCAAACCGTGGTCCGCTTATAAAGGCGCAGTTATTCGAGTATAGGGCCATAATACTCTTAATGGCCCTATCTCCCAACCCACATTTTCTCAGGGTCAACTCTAAAAACTCCCAATTTGGACAGTCAAATGCCTTTTCTGCGTCAATAGCTAAAGCAAGAAAAATAATCTTGTTGAATTTACAAAGGTCCAAGATATCAAAAGGTTTTCTTGTATTATCTAGGCCTTGACGCTCCTTTAGAAACCCTGATTGGTCATAGCTAACTAAACCTTTTATTACCTTTTATTACCAAACTTAGCCTGTTTGCTAAATTCCTAGCATAAAGTTTAATATCGATATTTAGGAGCGATATCGCTCTGTAATTGGAGCACATATTTTGAGCTTTTCCTTCTTTATGGATTGTTACAATTACGGCCTGAAGCGATTCTGCAGGAGCTGACCCTGATAATCTGATTTCATTAAAACTATTCATAAGGTGCCTACTTAATATCTTAGAATAACTTTGGGGAAAAAACCACCCGAAAGTCCGTCCGGACCATGGGACTTATTTAGATTACTACTAATAGCTTCTTCTACTTCTGCTATGGAAATTTGATCATCCAATTTATCTCTTTGTTGGACCGAGATCTTAGGCAATTGAACTGAGTCCAAAAACTCAGATATTAGCTCTTTCGTAGGTTTGATCACCTCTCCAGTAGATTCCAAATTGTAAATCTTTATAATAGTCCATAAAGATCCTGCCAATTTGCAAACATCTCTGGAATACTCTTGGGGCTATTGTTGTCTCTAAATTGGTTCGTAAAAAAGTTGTTAAGCTTATTACCACAATGATAATATTTTTCCTGTGCTATCCAAATATTCTTGTAATTTTTTATTTGTAGAATTTCTCCTATTTTTTTCTGTATAGTCACTATATCCAGGGTATTTTCTTTAGTAGGTGCCAATTTATTAAGATTATTGTTTAATTGAATGTAAAGATCTCTAAGGGTTTTCCCTCTTTCATTCCTTTTTTTGGATGCTAATAAAACCACATAACCCCTTAAATACGCCTTAAAAGAGTTCCAAAAAGTTACTTTACAATTAACCATATTTTCATTAAATTCAACATTTTCTTCAATGATCTCAGAGATAAACTCCCTGTCTATTGTAGATTTAAATAATGACTGGTCTATTCTAAACATTTTAGATCTCGTCTTGCTCCAGGGCTTACTAATATACATTGTGACACTAGCATGGTCTGAGTCTACTATAGGGCCTATATCCACTCTTTCTACCTTATTTATGGCATCCCGATCAATCCTTGTGTATGGTCAATAGCAATATGGTCAATAGCAATAGTCAATCCTTGTGTATGACGCTTGGCGGTTGGAGAGAAAGGTATAATCTCTCTCTCAAGGATGGAATGTCCGCCATGCGTCATACAACTTATATTTCACTAGGGAAGCCTGAAACCTGCTTGAAATGCAATGAGTTCTCTACTTGGTTTTACTATTTTCTCCGATTTCCGATTCACTTCAATATCCAACACCATATTCATATCCACAGCAATTATTAATATTCCTTTTCTTATCTTATTTATAATTTTTAGCATTCTATTAAAAAATTGGTTTTGATTTTGACTGGATCACATATTATAATTGTCGAACTACGAGATATCGTCACGCTTTGAGTGGTGTGTACAACTTGGGCGATGAGCACCAAATGCGCTCATCGTCTGTGAGCCTCATGTAGCAATGCAAGCGTTAACTCCCAGCACTTAGGCGATGAGCGACAAAGGTGCTCATCACCTGCAAGCCTTGCATAGCGAGGCGAGCCGTTAAGGCACTAAAACTCCCGGCACTTGAGCGATGAGCGCCAAAGGTGCTCTTTGCCGGCGAGCCTCGCGAAGCAAGTGAGCAGTGGAGGCAAGGAAACAAGCAGGACCTAGCCTTCAAACACTTTGGAAACACTGGATCACCTTAGGCTGCAAGCACTTAACGAAAGCGGGACTTAGAAAAAAAAATACGAGATAGGAAAAATACGAAGTTAATGGCCGAATCGTGCAAAGCAAAAAACAAGAAACACACAAAACATAAAAAAATAAAAATACAACAAAAACATCACACACAGCATGGGGGAACAGCCAGGACGTCTGGGAGTGAGGTGGAATGCGAGTCCATTGCGGTGAGTTTCGGCACTCGAAAATCGCCTAAGCAAGAAAAAAAATGTCAGGCAAAAAAATGACCCTAGACTGGGAAAAACACCGCCAACCGCATACCGCTTTCACACAGGAACCTATGAGGTGCAAAATACAGTATTACAAAGGATGGCAAATGTTTGCGAACCGCATAGCACATAGACAAACAACGCTATTTTTCAATTCTCACTTGCCATTATCAACATTACGCATCTACAGTAGCGCTTTGCACTAATAAACCAATGGTTTGCCCTCGCGCAGCCTATTTCTAATGCACTGTTACAACATTCATAAAACTATATCCTCAGGCCAGCAACAGTCCCAATGGACATTATTTGCTGCAGGACAATAAAAGAAGATTGTTACCTCTTCAGGCTATTTGTTACATATATTAATTAGAAAAAGGTAAACTATATTAATTTATTATTCAATTAATTAATTAATTAGTATTTTAAAAAATATGGAGTCGAGCCAAAGGACACGACCAGGAGAGGCACGTGTTAACGCCGAAGACAGCGCAATACTCGCAATGAGCGCCAAAGGTACTTAGAGTATAAAAAGCTTAACATTGTGTGCCAAACAGCATTGTCATGGCTTCAAATTTTATTGACTGTCATTTTTTGATGGACAATTCGCTAATTAGTATATATATGGAATAAGATATCTGGAAGATATATATATGTGTCAGAGTGCCAGAGATTATAGCTGCCCTGCTCCTGCACAGCTACTGAAATGTATGTAAAGATGTTATGATGCCTTGCATATGAAACATTGTCAATGATTGTATTAGCAATTTCTATAAAACCCAGAAAACTCTCAGACTATTGCAGAATGTTATCAGTTCAAGTTTAAATATCTATTAGACCTGTTATGAATTTCAACAGCAATAAAAGCAGTTCCTGATTTTTATAATGCTGAGCCTGCGTTCATAGTTTTAAATACTACATCTGAGTAAGGGACCAAAGAGACATCAGCTGTCAGGGGGAAGGAAAATAAAAGAACCTGGTGGATCTGCTGGGTAGGTTTGACCATAACAACTTTATCAAGCCCGACTGAAGAAAGCAGATCACCACACTTACCCTAACCCCTTACCCCTTGAGTTAAATTTCAGATAAAATTCACTGAGATTGTCAGTGAAATCTCAACTGCACCATCTAGCGGCTGGTTGCTGCCACTTCTGCCGCCACTGCTAGCAGCCACCCAACAGGAAATGGTTTGAACATTGTTTATACTGATAATTACTATTTAAAATGATAGAATGCAAGACAATTACCATAACTCATTAATCACCATGTAGATTTTGACGGTGTCTCTTTAAAGGAACACTGTAATGCATTTAAAAGTAAAGCTCATCTCTTTGTTTATGAGGCAAGCACTTTTAAAAATAATATGCATTTTAGTTTTTTTATTTTCCCTGTAAACTAAGCTGTATTTCTCCACATCCCTCCACTACCATGGAAGCAGGCACGGCTATGATGTCATTGACCCCATCCTGTGATTTCATTGGCTCCACCTGGCTGCCCACACATACGTATAGAAAGGTGAAACACTTTGCAGCTGCTCCATTGCCCCTCTGTGACATGATGATGGTGTGGCCTATGACGGCACGTGTTGTTATAGCCCCACCCCTTCTACTAAGCATGCTCAGTCTGAACCAGAACCTAGACTAGTAAGAATTTGTTTTTAGTCCAGCCCCAGGCAGAGTTGACCATACCTTTTGATAAGCACAAGCAGGGGGAGACAAGAGCTCTTGCTTGATGGGAAAACTGCTCATTTCAAAAGTAAGAAAAAAATATTACATTTTATTTATTTTAAACAGCATACTATTTTTAATAGTCTTTATCCAAGAAACAAACATTGGAGATTGTCTTGCAATTGTATTACAGCGGTCATTTAAATATATCATAATGTAAATGTATTGTCAGGTAGGTATATGACCACTTAAACATTTGTTAGCCTTTTCACTTATATCCATTTTTATCTTACTTTAACTTTTTAGTGTGCTACTTGCATTTTTATATACTATATATACATAATAGACAACCTAAGTTAGAGACAAGAAAGCAATTATGAGAAATAAAAGGAACTAAATGGGAGTAAACTTGTAATGTAGAAATTAAAAGAACATATTTGTCTATAAAAACACTCTGCAGATTGATTGATTTCATTTATTTAAGCAATGCCAATGAGATAGTAAAATTTAAAATCCCTGTGTGTATAGTTAAACCACATTTATGTCATTTATTGAAAGAAGTACATGTACTGGGATAATAATATATCTTGTATACTATTATTTTTTCACAGCTTAGGAATTTAATAGAAAATTGAATTTATTACCAACCAACTCAAAATGCAAAACTAGAATATTCTAACTGAAAAAATAACATATTGGATGAAAATGAAAACATTGCAGAATATAAAGGGAAATTATTATTTAAATTAAAATATTACAAATAAAAAGGGAAATGGTATTTAAATTAATATATCGCAAATACAAAATAATTTCTAGCTGATCTTTTAAGAATTATACAAAATACTGCATCAAAACATCATTACGTGTTATATGGAATTATGCAAATCACTGTCCTTAAGTTGAAGGAGATGTTGAATGCATGGGGAGTTTCTATCTTAACAATGGGAATGTGAAAGCTAAAACTTCTAGTGCTCTCAGTAGAACTAAAGTTAGCAAAAGAATCAGACGAGAGAAGAATATGATGCACCCACATTAAAGAAAAAATGCACTGTAAAGGCTGATTTTATTTATTTTGTTTCAAAAATATTTGCCTATATCCAATAAACTTTACAATATTTGCAATAGATGTACAGTTTGGTAAATTGGTAAAATATTTTTTAAGTTCTATGTGGATATTTTTTTAATTATTTAGGACAAGTATCATGAAGAGTTATAAAATATTTATTTAATATTACCACAATTTTCCTGATAGAAATTGTTATTTTGTTACATTTTAGGTACTGCATCTGGATTTTTACTTCAACTTAATCAATTCGTAAAAATAAATAATTTAAAAAGATACAATTCAATTAAACAGTCTATGTTATTTCTTTATTTTTCCCAAATTAAAGCTGAAAATCACAAACAAATTAATTTGTTTCTGTGTTTTCCTGGGCCTTTTGACCTACCCTACCAGTAAGACAAGCACTTGCGTGACCCTCTGGATTTCAAAAGCCTCAGGGCAAAAAGCTATTATAAAAACATGACTCTCCCAGATCAGCTTTCGACTCTGCCATGTCTCTGTTTTATTGATGGGAGATTGAAGGAAGATTCACATTAGTCATCCTTCAATTCTTTACCAGTAACAAAATGCTGAAAGCATTAGCTTTTTTAGAGTAAATGACTTTGTCCTTTCAAATTATTCAAAACTATTTGGATAATGGCTCTGTAAATGATTTTAGACACAATAGATACATACTTAGAATAATAAACCATGGGCCTCATTCTATTATCGGCCGCAGCCGTTGCGGGGCCGCAAGGACCGGCCGCAAGCTATTCGGCTATTCTATTCCCTTACGGCCGGGGATTCCGGCAGGCTTGCGGCCGGTGCCTTGCTATCTCTTGCGGCCGATCGCGCCGGAGGAAAGCCTTTGATCTAAAACGGCCGCAAGAGATTTGCAATTCAATTGCTCCGGGAAACCTCTCTGCAAGGCTAAAAACGAGCCGCAGTTACTTGCAGGAAAAAGGTCTCGCTAGCACCAATTAGGCACATAAAATAGCTCAAATAAAGCCATCCTGCACTTTGAGAAGACTATAAAGGGATTTTAGGTGTTAGAAAAAATAGCACATAATTATCCTGTACTCAAATCCGTAAAATATTTCATTTTTAATATCCGTAAAATATCCATGTAAAAAGTCCAGAGTGCTTGGAGCACCTCAGACACACCCCCGCCGCAGCCGGCAAATAAACAGTTAATTTGAACTCGGGTTTGGGCAGATGTGCAAGCTTGAGAGTGGGTTCCTTTTAATCCTCATGTCCCCCAATATGATCCCTAGCATTTACAGAGCTGTACAGTGCAGGCTTGAATTTATTTTTCAGTTTTTATATTTCACAGATTACGGCCGGTTCCAAGATATGCGGCCGGCCGTAAAAGGAGATCCTTGCGGGGCCGTATAATAGAATCGCGAGTTAACAGAACCCCCGCAAGGAATCGCAGCCTTACGGCCGATTTACGGCCGATAATAGAATGAGGCCCCTTGTATTTAATATATAATTTATAACACTAATGCTAATATAATTATATATATATATATATATATATATATATATATATATATATATAGATTAGATATACATATATATATATATATATATATATATATATATATATATATATATAAAATTAGAGTATTGCATTAAATAGTGATACCTTTTTTATTGGACAAACTTTTTCATAATATAGCAACGAGCTTTCGAGAGTCAAAAAGCAGAAAAAGAGAGGAAAGGAAAAAAATGGAAAAACAAGAAGAACAAAATTCATTGGCCAGAGTTAAGTGAGAAACAGACCAGCACTATGAATAATGTCCTAATAGGTCAGTTTGAAATTCTATAGATCAGGTTGTAGATAAGAACATAGCAAAGTAAAACTAAAGAGCAATACATTTCAACATAGCATGTAGCTTACAAAAGCAGCAATAGAATGGGGGGGAGGTATGTGGAATGTGTGTGAGCTATAAGACATTAAGATAGTGGGCCAGAAAGCCTAAGTCAATATTAATGCCCATATCCTTGGTATTAAAAAATTTAATTATTTTTAATTCAAAAGTTTTCCGCTGTTGGATAGTTCTGAAATTCCCTCTGAGTACTTTTATTTTGAAGTTCTGGATGGAGTGATTTTCCTGGGTGAAATGGTGTCCCACTGGAGTACAATAGCTGTCTTCATGGTGCATTTTGATGAAGCTTCGGTGGAGATTCAGTTGCATGTGTAGTTTCTGGCTGGTTTCCCCAATGTAGCACCCCCTTTCACATACAGTACATTGTATCATGTACACTACATTGGACGATGTACATGGATATGAGCCTCTGATGTTGTGGGTCTTGTTGTTGTGCGTGGCTGTGTCCTCTTTGCAGAGGTATTGGCATAGTTTGCAGCGACTTTTATTGCAGGGTTTGGTGCCATTTTCTCGGTTATGCTGTTCATTTGGCAATCTTCTGTTCACCAATGTTTGTCTTAAATTTGGTAGCTGCCTAAATGCCAGAAGGTTTTTTTGGGGAATATCTGTTTCAATTCAGTGTCCTCTGTAAGTTGTGGTTTCATTTTACTATAAAATGTTACTATTATTATTATTATTATTGTTACAAATATACATTTTTAATTAATTTTTAAAGCACCAATATTTTACAAACTACAGTAAATATCAATTTAACTATGTTAATACATAATTAATTTATGTTACTATCTGTCTATCTATCTATCTATATATCTATCTGTCTTTCTGCCTGTTTTAATCAAGAGTTTGTTTAGGTGAACAACAATAATAGGAATCTCCTTAAGTTGGTCAGGATTCGCTATATCATAGCTTCAATACCCTTACACAAACAAACATAAGGAATAACTTATGTGATTAGCAGTGTAAAATATATCAGAAATAATATGAAGAGCAAAGGACAGACACCTTTTAATTCCAATCACAAGTTATAGACCCCCACAGCCATATATATTGGCATATTTATATGAACCAATAATCATGCAAAAAAGAAACCCATTCTATATATGTTAAAATATAACTTTTATTATATCACAGTAATAACAATGTTTATATACAATATAAATTTAAAAAGATATTCACCAAATGATATATAGAACTCGCAATAGTATCAATGAATAGATAAACCAAAGTTATAAATATATCTGGATAAAGTATCCTGTTATCTAATACTAATTAGTGTTTCTATATACCACTTGATAGAGGTCGCCCCAGTTGAGATAATCATATATAAATACAAAGTAGTGCTATAATGAACTCAAAGAGTACAGAGAATCTATAAACATGCAAGAGAGGGCCTAAGTGGAGACAGAGGGGACATGATACGCTACCACTGTGGTCCTGTCTAAAGTTGTATAGCGGATGGCCCTGTCATCAAATCTATGGGGACCCACTATTTGTCCCCTGTCCCTATTAGAAGTCAAATCCCTATACTATAATGACTTAGACTGGTCCCCTCTGCTCCACTTACCTTTAAGTCCCACTATCAGGCTTCCAATTGCTGGCACAAACAATGCTGTGTCCACAGCAGCATGCAGCCGCTTCTCTGACGTCATCAACGGGCGAGCCACCATTGTTTGTGCCAGCAATTGGAAGCCTGATAGTGGGACTTAAAGGTAAGTGGAGCAGAGGGGACCAGTCTAAGGGCCTCATTCTATTAGCGGCCGTAAATCGGCCGTAAGGCTGCGATTCCTTGCGGGGGTTCTGTTAACTCGCGATTCTATTATACGGCCCCGCAAGGATCTCATCTTACGGCCGGCCCCATATCTTGGAACCGGCCGTAATCTCAGAAATCTAAAAACGCAAAAATAAATTCAAGCCTGCACTGTACAGCTCTGTAAATGCTAGGGATCATATTGGGGGACATGAGGATTAAAAGAAACCCACTCTCAAGCTTGCACATCAGCCCAAACCCGAGTTCAAATTAACTGTTTATTTTCCGGCTGCGGCGTGGGCGTGTCTGAGGTGCTCCAAGCACTCTGGACTTTTTACATGGATATTTTACGGAAATTAAAAATAAAATATTTTACGGATTTGAGTATAGGATAATTATGTGCTATATTTTCTAACACCTAAAATCCCTTTATAGTCTTCTCAAAGTGCAGGATGGCTTTATTTTAGCTATTTTATGTGCTTAATTGGTGCTAGCGGGACCTCTTTCCTGCAAGTAAGCTGCGGCTCGCTTTTAGCCTTGCAGAGAGGGTTCCCGGAGCTATTGAATTGCAAATAGGAATTTCTTACGGCCGAAACTCTTGCGGCCGTTTTAGATCAAAGGCTTTCCTCTGGCGCGAGCGGCCGCAAGAGATAGCAAGGCACCGGCCGCAAGCCTGCCGGAGTCCCCGGCCGTAAGAGAATACAATAGCCGAATAGCTTGCGGCCTTTCCTTGCGGCCCCGTAACGGCTGCGGCCGCTAATAGAATGAGGCCCATAGTCATTATAGTATAGGGATTTGACTTCTAATAGGGACAGGGGACAAATAGTGGGTCCCCATAGATTTGTTGACAGGGCCAGCCGCTATACAACTTTAGACAGGGCCACAGTGGTAGTGTATCATGTCCCCTCTGTCTCCACTTAGGTCCTCTCTTGCATGTATATAGATTCTCTGTACTCTTTGAGTTCATTACAGCACTACTTTGTATTTATATATGATCATCTCAACTGGGGCGACCTCTATCAAGTGGTATATAAAAACAGTAATTAGTATTAGATAACAGGATACATTTATAACTTTGGTTTATCTATTCATTGATACTATTGCGAGTTCTATATATCATTTGGTGAATATCTTTTTAAATTTATATTGTATATAAACATTGTTATTACTGTAATATAATAAAAGCTATACTTTAACATATATAGAATGGGTTTCTTTTTTGCATGATTATTGGTTCATATAAATATGCCAATATATATGGCTGTGGGGGTCTATAACTTGTGATTGGAATTAAAAGGTGTCTGTCCTTTCCTCTTCATATTATTTCTGCCTGTTTTGTCTACTGTTTATTTATCCAGGGATGTGAGTGACCTGTCCCTCATCCTAGTTGAACATCCTTATCAGTGGCCAAAACCAGGAAATTCTGTAGATGTACTATTGTGCGCACATGGCCAGTTAGTGAGCACTAGGTAAGTAATTTTAACTAGAGCTGGTGGTATTTGGGCAAGCAATGATAAGCCAATTCAATCATAGTGAATGGGAGAGGAAGTTGCATATTGGCATATTTCCCAAAGTAGGCTATTAATTGCTTCCTACTATGTCTAGTGTCAACATAAATTATTCCTGGCATTCAAAATTCCATAGAGCCCATCTCTAGACTTCAGTAACATACCAGATACTAACTGCACACTAACTACAAACATATATTCCGAACAATTAGAGGGGAGAGATTACCTAGAGAAACTGTAAAAAATACTACACTGCACTAAAAAAAAACTAAATTACTTTTCAAAAACAAAACTTTCCAAAAATATTTATTTTTATGTATATATTAAACTTTTTGCACTTTTGGATACTTGCTGTGTCCTTTAACAAAGTTGTCTTGAATGCTTACGGCACAAATATTAATGCACGGTAAATATGTGGCCAGGTGTACCTGGTAGCTGTGGGAGGGGCCCTCCTCTGTCCCTCCCCTTTTCAAGAGGGGCTCTATCTGGCCCCTCCTTTTCCTGTGGGAGGATACCTCCCCGCCTCTCCTCTTCTTGTGGGAGGCCTCTCTCAGCCTTCTTAAGCCTCGTACTCCTCAGCACATTTCTGAGTCTGTGCTGGGAGGATGTACCTCAGCGCTCCCCTGTTGGGCTTCATGCAGGCCTCACCAAGCTTGCTGCACTTTTTCCTTTTAATTCCTGCATTGCTGGCCTTCCGCTGGGAGCTTTCCCTTTCATGCTGCTTTTTGGCTTTTACGCTAGGAGTTTTCCCTTTCATGCTGCTTTTTGGGTTTTACGCTTTGCCTACCAGTCGCTTATCCTGTCCTTTTCTAATTATGGCTTCTATTACTCACTATTCGTTCTGCATTTTTACATTTTCTCCTCTTCTATCTTCTTTCTGTCCTTTACTCCCACTTACTACTATTCCTACTGCCAATGTTTTCATTCAGTCGCTGTCGCGCTGCACCTCATTGTTAATTCAACCATCATTCAGCTGTTCTTGCCCATATCCAAGGACTCGTCTGACCCTCTTATTGGGCCACGACGTCCATAGCACCTACTACAGTTTAGCTACCCCGCACCATTCCCTGTGCAGCTTTTGCTGCCTTTTGCTCCATGTTGCTGATTTTGATCATCATCAGCTGTCCTTGCTCATAACCAAGGACTCGTTTGGCCCTCTTATTGTCCCACGACGTTCGTAGGGCTTCCTCATCCGTAGCACTTGCCACATTTCAGCTACCTGCACCGCTCCCCGTCCACTTTTTGCTGCCATTTGCGCATGTGTCCTCAAGGGCATTTTTCATTGCTGGAGAGCCATGATTTTGAATCTGCATCATTCCTGCCGGTTCTCCCATGCAGTGGGAGAGGGACCAAATCACAAATACTGTATGATCTAGATATTTCAGTGTGTGGTCACCGTAAATGTCAAGTAATCTAGATGAATAATCAGAGTATTTCAGTATATAGTGATACCATTTTTAATGGACAAACATTTCAGTTAGTGTTAGAAGTAATGCTTCTGACTTAATAAAGAGAGGTGCATCTCTCAAAAGCTTGTCACTCTAACTTAAATATTTATCCAATAAAAGAGGTATCACTATATACTGCAATTCTCTGATTACTTATGTATGTGTGCATGTGTAGGTGTATATATATATAGCAATTGTTTCACATATGGTGGGCTAAGAGTGATAGAAGCCCTCCACCGTACAAAGTACAGTAGTACAAATAAGGAATAGTACATTAGTGATTCCATTTGAATGTCTAAAAAATAAGTTAATATATTTGTATTTCCTGCTCAAATTTCTTAGAAATACAGTATATGCACTGCACTCTGGAAAAACCAGACGGGACATGCAAATGAGACCACATGATGCACTCTCACTCTGTCAATCCAAACCATTTTAAACATGGCTTCTTTTAAGCATATGCTTACTGTATTTTAAAGTTTTAGGCATAGCAACGGATGGATTTTTCACAAACCAGGTCACTTAACCACATACAACACTGTTTCACGTTTACTGACAATCATCAGTATGGTGTGAGTGCCTGGTTTGTGTGGTGATTGTTGTAGAGAGTAGTTCAATACAGAAAGTTTTTCACATATGGTGGGCTAAGAGTGATAGAAGCCCTCCACCGTACAAAGTACAGTAGTGCAAATAATGAATAGTACATTGGTGATTCTTTTTAAATGTCTAAAAAATAAGTTAATAAAACCGTATTTCCTACTCAAATTTCTCAGAACTAAAGTATATGCACTGCACTCTGTGAAAACTGGGCGGGACATGGAAATTAGACTTATTTGTACTACTGTACTTTGTACGAAGGAGGGCTTCTATCACTCTTAGCCTACCATATGTGAAACAATTGCTGTATTGAGCTACTCTGTGAGCCACCACCATGCTTCACTTTGGTGATGGTATTCTTTTCACTATAGGCCTTGTGGACCCCTTTCCAAACATAGCGCTTATGGGTGTGACCATAAAGCTCTATTTTGGTCTTGTCACTCTAAATTACAGTGTGCCAGAAGCTGTGAGGTGTGTCAAGGTGTTGTCGGGCATATTGTAACCAAGGTTTTTTTGTGGCATTGGCTCAGTAAAGGCTTCTTTCTGGCATCTCGACCATGCAGCTCATTTTTGATCAAGTTTCATTATATTGTGCTCCTGGAAATAACCACACCCTCTTTTGACAGAGCAGCCTGTATTTCTCCTGAGGTTACCGGTGGGTTTTTCTTTGTATTCCGAACAAAACTTCTGGCAGTTGTGGCCGAAATCTTTCTTGGTCTACCTGACCGTGGCTTGGTATCAAGAGATCTCCAAATTTCCCACTTCTTAATAAGTGATTGAACAGTACTGACTGGCATGTCTAAGACTTTTGATATCTTTTTATATCATTTTCGATCTTTATGAAGTTCCATTACCTTGTTATGCAGATCATTTGACAGTTCTTTTTTGCTCCCCATGGCTCAGTATATAGCCTGCTCAGTGCATCCAAGTGAGAGCTACCAAACTCATTGACTATTTATACACAGACAATAATTGCAACTTAAAAAGCCACAGGTGTGGGGAATTAACCTTTAATTTCCATTTTAACTTACATGTGTAACCTTGTGTGTCTGTAACATTCAAGGATATGTAAACTTTTGATCAGAGCCATTTGGGTGATTTATGTTATCATTGTGATTTTAAAAGGAGCCAAACAACTATGGGATTTTAAATGGCTTATTAAGATTACTAACTTTTAATAAAATACTTTTTTTTGCATGATCATTCATATTTTTAAAATAAATGCAAAAATTTCACAATTTCTGCCAGGGTATGTAAACTTTTGAGTACAACTGCATATATATATATATATATATATATATATATATATATATATATATATATATATATACATATACATATATAATGTACATATATTTACATACAACAAATCTCATTGAGTGTTGTAGTATTACCTGATAATCTTCATTCATGACAAAGTATTTGGTTAAACCATATTCAGGCACATACTGTAATAGTTCCTATAATCTTGGACATGAATTATATATTTTGTTCTGTCCAAGAGGTTAAATGCCAAGCTCCTTTCTTGTCTCTTTTACCTGCCCTTGCCACTTGAAAATGTGCCTGGAAACAGTTTTGCAGATGGTCGTATGTGTTTTACAGGAAATATTGCTTAAACATTGAAAAGTATCACATTTCTGGTGCAAGGAATGATAAATCTGCTTTTCATTTTCTCACTTTTTAACCAAAACCATGAGAACATATCACTATTACATTCATTACTAGGAAAACATTCTGTAACAGTTTATACTGATATTATTATAGAAGTGATTTGACACTTTATACATTCATGCTGATATAATTCTACCTCTTAAATATATAATAAATAATTATGGATAATGCAATCAATATGTCTTCAGCTACGTACTGACCAATGATAGCGTTAATGGAATTAAACAATATCAGCAAAACATCACTGGTGCAATCAACTTTTACTGCCAATCAGATTAAATGACAGGTTATTATGTATTTAAAAAAATAAAAAAATACGTAATAGTAATCCACATATATGCCTTTTACTGTGATTAAGAGATGTGACAGTGATTAAAGGGCCACTGGAATGGTCCATATTCCATCATATTTAAAGGGCAAGTTCCACTTAAAATTATGTTTATTTCAAATTAAAGATTACTCTTAGAGAAACTTAACTATCTAGGTAAAAGTCATGGCACTTATATAGTTTGACAGTTACTCCTCCATGTTTGTAAAGAGCGGAAGTTGCCATTTTGTAATGTTTTTTTGTCACTAACAATGAGATCTGTGAGCTGATTGGATCAAAAGAGCCATTAAATTTACTATATTGTGACAGTTCCATTTATGTTCAGAGTATCTCAGCTCATATTACCTTATACACAAGGGTCTTGTAGGAAATAAAGGCAAGCGTTAACTTTTTAAACATATGTTTGAACTTCTTTAGGTGAACTCTTTCATACAAGAGCAACTTGTCCTTAAACACTGTGGTGAAACTATCTAATTTCAGTGTCACTTTTCTCATAAAAGATCTTTATACACAAGCTGGATCTTTACAAAGGCACTTTAAATGGTCATTTAGCTCACTGTAAGTGCTCTTCATGGTGTGAAAGAGCACAAGATTATATGTTAAAATTATCTCTTTTTTTTTATTACACTAATGAAAGATAAACATTTTTAACATTTAAGCCCCCGTTTACATACAAAGTGTTTCCTACCTACTGACTGTTGCATGAGTAATAACAGATAGCCGAGGAGCTAGCTGTGAGGTGATTGTCTATACGGAAGACAGTGATTGATAGCAGTTTTTCCTGGACTCAGAACGGCACTGACCAGTTAACCCGTTACTGTCCAGTTTTAGGTAAGTCCAGCATTCCATTCCTGCACCGATAGATGTGTTAAGTGTTCTTTTTTTTCTTTCAATCTCTACATGTACAGCTCCAGAACAGAGCACTGGTCTGCGTTGTCTAAATTCCAGAGAGGTAAGAGAGCAGAAACCTGCATTTTCTGCCATAAGAAATTACATAAAAATTCCAAGGTCTGTTCCCCTCAAACTGGAAATATAAGCAGTCTTGCGATTGACTTGAATGGGACACATACCCCTGCAATCTGATGGGTTGCAGTAATGAAGCAAGATCCCACTCTCCTTTCAGATATGTAAACACATCTAAACACAGATTTTATGTTATTTGATTCCTCAGTGAAAAATATACGTATTTCAAAAATTCACAAATTATTTCAACATGCTTTTAGGAGATCTTAACATTGGTGTTGTGCAAATTGTGCTGAATGAACTGGCCCTTTAAGCACTACCCTGTTAAGGTATAATACAAATGCAAATAACTCTATAGTACTGGGGATTTTTATAACAAAATAGAGCTCTCTTTCTAAACCAGTTGAGTACATTACATTGTATTAAAAAAAAAAAAATTATATTAAGTTATGTTTTCATATGTTCCTGTCAAATAATTAGTGACATTTAGATTGCATTCCAAAACATATGCCTCTGATCAGTTGCATTTAAATAAAAGTTTTAGAAAATATTAAATATTATAGTAGAGAGCTAAAGTTAGGTATATATTATAGTAACTCCCCATCAATCATGTGACTGCACTAAATGATGGCTAAACAAAGGACCATCCACATTAGGCATGAGGTCCATACACCTGGGTAACCCAAAAAAAAAATATTAGATTTTATTAATGCATGGCATAAAGCCAGGAAATAAATGACAAATATAATGGAGTTTTAAATGCTTAGAATGAAGTATTTCTGGAGAACATGCATGCACTGCGTGCTAGTAAAACATCTAACACCTACTCCCTTCCTTGTAATAGTTCACCAGGCAAATAAATGAAAAATTTCAACTAATGACTCAACCAATGAAAATCGGAAAGGTCGAGAATAAATGGATATTGGAAAGATTCTTCAGGATGAGCGTTAAGTCCTATGTGAAACATTTATTTATGTAGAGGTACCACCCAAAACTGACGTAGAAGTATAGATGACTAGAACATTAGAACATCATTTTACAGATATGTATTTTGGTAACTTTGCTGAAACCCAATGTACATAAAATATAGCAAATTATGAAAAATCAACTGAGTGATCTATTTATTGATGTTTTTATCCTATGACCAACCATTACTAGATTATATGAAATCAATAAACATGTACTAAATGGATTTGTTTAAACTTATCTTTAGGTGAAAGTCTTCTTAAAGGAAAGCATTGCTTGTTTGTTGCATCTGAAAGAGGGTATTTGAATTATTTTTCCAAATGAAGCTCTCAAAGCAGAAAAAAAACTGATTAAAATATTTAACTCATCTGGAAGCTTGTCTCTGCCTGCCAATGAGCTGTAATATATCTGTATGAGTCCTACTTCTCTGCCAATGAAATCTAAAGCACTTCCTGTTGGTCTTAATTAAGTTTCAACAGGTTTACTTAATATTTTTTCATTCAAAACACAACTTTGGTTTAAAGCATGTCCTCTTATATACATGGAGTGACTGGGTGACAGAGAATATTATGCCACATATCAAGTTGTACCAAGTTGGTACAGTGTTAGTCGTGGAAAAATAAGTAATGGTATAACTACATGACAAGGTCTCAAAGGTTCCTTTGCCTGGCTAAAATATCATACAGATCTGATCAAGGTCTTACAGATTGCCTAATTTACATAAATGACATTTAAGTACTGGAAAAATAAGCATCCATATAAAACATTGAATAAGACATGCAATAAACACGGTGTGCTTTTAATTATCCCTTGTGTTGAGCAGTGCTTTAAAGTCATTTTGTATAGCATGTAGGAGAAGAGTTTCACTCCGCCCACGTCACGGCTAGTGTAAAAATTGTACTCTTTAAATTGAGATCCAAACATATCCAAGCGTGTTTGACTATAGTGAATTCTTTAGATGTTAAACATGGTAATATTTTTAATATTAAAATAAACTACCTAAGTGTCTATTTAGATATTTAAAGATTATTTTATTAACAAGTGCTTAAACGTTTTATGTTTAATCACTAAAACCTTCCAAACAGGCCCTGCAAAGGGCCACCCCTTGTAGCTCATGCATACAATGAGCCTCATTTAATTGCAAGCTGAACTTGTCGCTGTCACTGCCTCCATACGCAAACCATGCACTCGTAAGTAGGATTTCAGGGGACGTGATCATATGAATGGACAATATTTACGCAATCGCATAATTTACTTCTTAAACACTCACAATACTTCTTAGACTCAGTAAATGAGACCGCCATCATGACATAATTAAAACAGGGAGTTTATACTACAATTAATTTATTTTTAGAAGTATAATTTGTGATCAGACTCACAATCCAGCAATGTAGACATCAATAAAAATCATTAAAGCAACTGTTCTAGTCCATGTGGGTTCCTTGATATGTACTAACTCCTTTATTTCTGGGATCAATATAACATGGAAGTAAAAGTTACAAATACCGTATATACTCGAGTATAATGCGAGTTTTTCAGCCCTTTTTTCAAGGCTAAAAAGGGCCCCCTTGGCTTATACTCGAGTCACTCCCCCTAGTGTCTCTCTAACCCCCCCCCCGTGGCTCTCTACCCCCCCCTCCGTGTCTCTCTAACCCCCCCCCCCCCGTGTCTCTCTACCCCCCTGTGTCTCTTTCCCTCCCCCTCCTCCTCATCAACCCCCTCCTCACTGTCTCCCCTCTAAATACCTCCCCCTCACTTACCTGCTTCTTCTCCGGCCTCTGCTCCGTCTTGACCCCGGCACGCATGTGTCGTCACATGCGCGCCGCGTCATTAGCATATACCGGGTGCCGTAATTGGTCGTAACGTGTCTCGTACTTTTTTGCGAGGTCCGCAGTTGCTGGCAAGGAGCACGCAAGCGTTAGCAACAACTCGAATGCTCACAACTATATATGTGATGCTACATCACATTAAAAGCAGTCTTTTTAACCCTAGCATCTCAGTTTTAAGAAAAAAGCACACACACTTTGACAAATTTTTAAATACTCTTAACTTAAAGAAGCAAAGACAAAATTGCCTTTTCTTGGTCCTATAAGGATACAGCCGATGGATCCCCTTGTAGTAAACCTTACCTTCTGCCTAGGCCAGAAACAAAGACAAGCCTACAGAATGGAAACATGAAAAATGACAATTTATCAACAAAACTCCCTAATTTGAGGTCTGGATAATAAGAGCCATCATGGCAGAATGCACAACTTCTTTAATTAACACTGTGTGAACAAATTACCCTAGCACTAATTATCACTGCAATAACCTGCTTGATATAAAAACTTTGCTCCTGAGGACTGAACTTGTAGAGCCAGTTCCTTCTTTTCTTCTCTACAGACTAAACTGAGAAATTCATTGACTTTCTTCCAATTAAACATTCTGACTATGAATATCTGCTCCCTTAATAACCTTTTTAAATTACAGATGTTCTCTCACCTTCCGCGCAATAGCCATAAGTGTTCATTTTAATGGTTCTGTAATTATAGATATTGTTTTCTATCCTCTTTGGCTTTTTAGCAGCAGACACAAAGTCTGACAAAATGAAAAGGTTAAATATTGTTCACCAAGTGAACCGTCTATCATGAGGCTTTTAATGCAGTTCTTGTAAACTATGCACTGCTGAAGAAGTGATTAGGGATTTTAAATTATACCACTATGCAGGGAAAAAATGCAAGATATAAAATGAAAGTGAGGTTAATTCTAAAGTACAAATAAGAGCAACCCAAGAGATTTCACCTTTGGAACCAACAAAGAAGGACAACTCCTATAAGTCTATTAAGGTTACTTTACCAACATGTCTCTATCTCAGACCTGGGTATTGTGCGGCCCGCGGGCCACTTCCGGCCCTTTGGCTATCCCTGTCCGGCCCAGTACAGTGGCCTACAGGGTGATACAAATTTGTGTACTGGACAAAAAAACACTGCCAATTATAAAATAGGGCAATTTGTGAGCAGCGGTGTCTAACTGGGATGGATAGCATTCTGTAGATACTGCTCCTGGTACTCTATAAAAGTAAGCTATAAAATTAATATTGAGCAGAATTAAGTTCAGCCTATGGTTCGGCCCTCAACAACATTCCAAATTTCTCATGTGGCCCCTTTGGGAAATTAATTGCTCACCCCTGGTCTATTTACATCTTCAGAGCTAGAATCTAAGTCCCGGCGTTTGCTTTACCATTGTGAACGCTACTGATTACAAGCCAAGTGACCCAGAGTTAGTCTATCAGTTATCTGCATGGTACCAGGAGCACTTGACAAGGGAGCAAGTGGTAAATTGGGGCCAATAAATTTATTTTTCCCTTATGTCATAACCAGGTCGATTTAAAGAGCCATTGTGGTTTTTACACTTATCTTGGAGCCTTATTTACAGATCAGTGGAGGGAGAAATTAGAGAGGGAAGGGTGATTTATTATATTATTGGAGCTTTCAGAATGTTATACCTGCACCCTACCCCTGCACATGACCATAAGCAGCCGTTTGCAAGATTAAACATAAACAGAGTCTGAGGAGCTCAATCCGAGAACAAACGGATCCTAATAGGTTAGTTCTATTGGCATGATAACCCACTCATAGAGCAGCTTCTTTTACTTCACTTGTGCCCTTCACAGGGAGAAACAGCAAACCCCAGACATACTTTTCAGTTTTCATTGGGCCGCATTGGTGGGGTGTAGCTGAATGCACAGTGAGCAAGGAGTCCACATCTGGAGCCCCCTACCATACTTTTCAGTTTTCATTGGGCCGCATTGGTGGGGTGTAGCTGGATGCACAGTGAGCAAGGAGTCCACATCTGGAGCCCCTTACCATACTTTTCAGTTTTCATTGGGCCGCATTGGTGGGGTGTAGCTGAATGCACAGTGAGCAAGGAGTCCACATCTGGAGCCCCCTACCATACTTTTCAGCCTTCATTGGGCCTCATCTGTGAGGTGTAGCTGAACCTCCCAGTTAGCAAGGAGACCATGTCTCGAGTCCCCTAATACCCCTAGAGAGACCCAGCCCCAAGGGTAATTTCAAAATCAAAGGCGCTCAATCTGAGAATTAATCAATCCAAGATCAACTGCAAGACCCACTCATGAAGAAATATAAATGCCCCTCTCATAATGCAATCCTTCACCAAAGTTTCATGTATGCCCCAAATGACAATTAGCGGTATCAGCAATTATTTATTCTTTTTTCATAAAAATACACATATACTTCTCATTATACAATCCCAGTGGTCCTTAATTGCCTCTGCTAAACTAGCCTAGAGGCACAGGACACTAAGAAAGATGCTAAAGTGAAGAATCTAGATGGCAATGGAGAAGGAGGATAGAGTGGGAAAGGAGGATGAGAGAGAAGAAATGGGGTAACAAAAATAGGGTAATAGCGCAAAAGGAAGAAAGAAAGTTTGAGGATACAAGTGAGACGCAAGAGTGGAAACCATTTGCTGCTGCCCCTTGGTTTCCTAATGCCCTAGGCACTCACCTTGTATTTCTTCTAAAAAAACAAGCCCTGATCATAACAGCTTCTCTAATAATGTGTAAAATACCTTGCAGCAAAACTGGAGTGATGTACAGAGAAAATAATGAAAGTTCATTTTTTATTATCTTTCACAAGTCACAAATCCATTTTAAACACAAAGATACCTTCCATATATTTGGCAATGTGTTATACAAATGTAAAGTTTAAGAAGTAATTAGATCTTTTAAAAGTGGTGATTTCATCCTCTTTGTCTAGACTTTACGCTAAAGGCACAGTATAAAATGGGAAGAAAACTTGTGTGACGTTACTACATGAAAGAAGTTGAACTTTCAGATTGTAAAAGAGCTGAGTTCCTAACATAAATTTAGATTCCAAGGCAGAAAACTTGAATTAGAATAACAGAGACAGTCATCATCTTAAAGAAAGCAAATGGAAAAGGAAAATCCACGCATCAGAATAAAGAATGTCTTGTTGGTTAAAAATATATAAATGTACTGGAAATTTTTGTGTGAGAACTTCTTTTGTGAAGAATTATGTCATAGAAATTATTTGCTGGCTTTCTCTAGCCATATGAAAGTGTTTTTTTCAACATATCCAATAATAATAAGATTTTTTTTCTATTTCCATAAGACGTTTCCAGATATGTTTCCCAGATACATAACTTTTTTTTGTGTGTTTGTAAATGTAGATACTAATAAAATGAATGACAGATACAAAAGATATTATCTAAATAGATGGAGGGGGTGTTGTGGAGTTATTATTAAATATGCTGCCATCTAGTGGTGGGTTGTTACATTATCTTATATACAACTTGTATCTCAAGATGATTATGTACTATAAGTCTCCTTACTACAATACATAAAACAGATTGGGCAACTATCCCAGGGTCTGCAGACCTTTATAATTAACTAACAAATATACATTAAGCCTTAGAGTAATGAACCAAAAGAACCTATTTATAAGACCATCTTTATGACATATATGTACACTAAAATGTTTAATGGACCACTGTCACCCCAAATGTAATTTGGTTTCATCTTAGAGAGCTTGAAAAATGGTTATACATTGTACTAGCCTTTTTATATACTGTAAATAATTCCTGAGAAATACATAATTGTTTTTGTGTCTAATGCTTGACTCAGTATGCTAATTTGTGTATCGGAGTACTTGACAAAAGCAGGGAAGGGTTCCAACTGAATGACAATATTGGGGTCATTGTTTTGGTCACCCCAGGGACAGCCAAGCAAACAAAAAAGTGTCTAATAAAATGTACAGCCAGCTTTCATGCTCTTTTAGAATAACCTAAAAACAATATGACTTTTGCATTACAAAGTCTTCTTCAAATGGTATGATTCTTACATATTAATCAAAGTAGCAAATATTAATTTAATTTTGTGGTATTGTCCTTGTAAGTGCTGCATTGATTTATGTTTATGTATATGTTTTTTTATAAAGAGTCAACATAGCAATCTTTTATAGTAAATACTGTATATTTATATTATGTACAAATCAATACATATGCCAAATATTGTAGACATTGATAGAGATAGATAGATAGATAGATAGATAGATAGATAGATAGACGTATATGTATACTTATGTGTATCTCTCTCTCTCTCTCTCTCTCTCTATATATATATATATATATATATATATATATATATACACATATCTATCTTTGTATCTATATATATATATGCACACTGGTGGATCTACCGCCGTTGCAGGCAGTGTAAGGCACCAGGGCTCTTCCTTGGGGGGGCCCCCAGTGCTGGGGTGGAGGGTGCCATCCACTCACTATCTCCACCACTGTGTGTATATATATATATATATATATATATATATATATATATATATTTACACATACATGTATTTATATGTGTATCTCTCTCTCTCTCTCTCTCTCTCTCTCTCTCTCTCTCTCTCTCTATATATATATATATATATATATATATATATATATATATATATATATATTGCCATGATGGTCCAAAATAATTTTTTAACAAAAAGGCAGAAATGTAATACTAATAAAAATACACTTTTTTTTTTTTTCAAAGAATATAGTTTAACTTCTCCACAAACTATTGCCACTTGAACCACATTAACACTGGATTAAATACAGCTCCACAGGAGCAAAATAATCATGTTGTCAAAATATTTTCATGACCATGCTGGCACCATGTTTGAAAAAACACCTAATTTCATATTTTTCCACACAAAAAATTCCCAATTGCTGCCGTTGTATAATTTTTTTTTATAATTTGCATACATTTTTTTATAATTATTTTTTTTATTTACAAGCACGGAGAATATGGGCAAACAGTGTGTATTATTTGTGATTATTTTTTTCTGCTACGGCTCCTTCTCTGCTAACAGCTTATTGCCTGGCACAGGCCTGCCAGATCCCAGCTGGGACTTCGCTAAGAATCTTCTTTTCATGGACAGCAGAGTTTCACCTGCCCTCCAGATCCTGTCTCTCCTCCTTCCACAAACCTCCCAGCTGAGCAATGTTAATCAGATGGGGGACACAAGGTAACATTAAAGTAATTCAGCCAATTAGGCCCTGAATTGTTTGCATCCAACAGCATTTTGTATTTCTGCAAATGTGTGAAATGCAAAATGTGCCCTGCAGCAAAAATGACAGCAGCCATGTACTGGCGGTGTGTCAACAGACCCTCGGAATGGCTGACGGCTGATACTGATGCATACATATGTTTGGGAGAGTGTGGACTTTTTTATGTACGTGCTTTTCTACTGAGAGGAGGCAGAGCTAGGGGTCTTAGTGGCAGATGGGCAAGGGTACCGGGGATTGGCTAATCCCAAATCTGCATTCTCTTCTTCACGTAGCAACTGGGGAAAGATGGAGCCAGCTGTCAAATGGAAGACTTTCATGGTCCCCTGAACACAACAGCTGCACAAGCCCTGCCTGCTTGGTTCTAAATTATTAAACATCTTTTTAGTTTGTTCCAGCTGCAGGCATCAGTGTGTTTATGCAGCCTTTGTGCATTTTACATATGATTCCTTCTCCCCTCCTCTCATCAAAATGCCGTTTGTAAAAGTCATTATCCCATCTGTGCCCCAGTTTGGCCAAACAGCCTAAGACAAATCCGATGCTATTCTCCTTCTAGGACAATTTGGGAGTTGAAGCTGATTGCACTGACTTGAGACTTTAGGGGTTTGGTGTTTTTTGCTTGCTTTCACTCTTACCACCTGTAAGCAGTAGTGTCATCTCAGCAGCTTAAGGGTACAGACTTGTAATAAGGATCTTTGCAAGTAAGATTTTATCCTTGGAAGCCTTAAAAAAAAAAAAGCTTTTGCCTTTCTGTCTACATGGATTTTTCAGAAAGGAGGGGGCAGATCGGAGAAACTGCTTTAAATAATCTCTCACTGGCAGATAGCTTCCCTGTAGATTTAGACAACAATAATACTGTTATTATTTTCCGTAGACATGAATATTCACAGACTTGGTATAAACCTACACTACTGAAAGGGGATAGTTCTGCAAGGCAGCCAGTGACTCTTAGCTCTTGGAATACGGCTTGAAATATGTTTGAAATAATAATGTAATAAACACGCAACTGGCAGTGCAATACATGACCTGGTGTATTAATTATATTTCAGAACAAAAAAAATGACTTGTTTCAAATTCCTGTTTCCTGTAGCATAGTCTGATAAAGCCAAATTCCAGCATGGAGATTGAAGTCCTACTGGCAAATGATTACATTTGGCAGATGTTCTTAACCCATTACTTTACATTGCGAGTTCTGAAAGTAAAAAAGCACTGTTTGGATGGGATCAAAAATATTACATTTTGCAAGGATTTTAAATGCTTTATTTATGCAAAGTTTACATACATTGAATATTGTGACACATCAATAAAGTGCAGTATATGTCTATTAATTGCAGCACATCATATCCAAACATAGATCCCACTATAATATATATAAAATAGGTAAATGTAGGTGGTCCCCGGGTTAAGGACAATATCCATTCCTAAGAACATTGTTAAGTCAGATTTGTATGTAAGTTGGATCCCTGATGATGAATAATAATAATAATAATACTATAATGGCTCATTATGTACAGCGCTACGGAATATGTCGCCACATTATAAATAAACTGTAATAATAATAATAATACCCCTGTACTATAATAATAAGTTACAGAAACTATTGTGCGCTTTCTTTTAATTTAAACAAGCAAAACATAATACAAAACTCATACAAAAAGCTGTGGGAGCCTGTTCTTAAGTAGGAGTTGATTATAAGTCGGGTCATCTGTAACCTGGTAACCACCTATATATATATATATATATATATATATATATATATATATATATATATATAGTGGTACCTTGGTTTAAGTCAGCCTCGATTTAAGTCGTTTTTGGGTTAAGTCGCGCCTCCTCCGGAAATTTCGGCCCCGGTTTAAGTCGCTACCTCAGGTTGCAAAATTGAAAACACAATCACAACTGAACTGAAGATGCATTATTCCTTGATGTTCTTACAGTGGTACCTGGTTTAAGTTGTTTTCCGCTTACAATGTGCCGTTCAGAACGGATTAATGACTTAAACCAAGGTAGCACTGTATATATATATACAGTGGATATAAAAAGTCTACACACCCCTGTTAAAATTTCAGGTTTCTGTGCTGTAAAAAAATGAGACAAAGATAAATAATTTCAGAACTTTTTCCACCTTTAATGTGACCTATAAACTGTACAACTCAATTGGAAAACAAACTGAAATCTTTTAGGTGGAGGGAAGAAAAAAAAAAGGAAAAATAATGTGGTAGCATAAGTCTGCACACCCTCTTATAACTGGGGATGTAGCTGTGTTCAGAATTAAGCAATCACATTCCAAATCGTGATAAATAGGAGTCAGCATACACCTGCCATCATTTAAAGTGCCTCTGAATAACACCAAATAAAGTTCAGCTGCTCTAGTTGGTCTTTCCTGAAATTTTCTTAGTCGCATCCCACAGCAAAAGCCATGGTCCACAGAGAGCTTACAAAGCATCAGAGGGATCTCATTGTTAAAAGGTATCAGTCAGGAGAAGGGTACAAAAGAATTTCCAAGGCATTAGATATACCATGGAACACATAATTCCAAAAGATATGTTTGGCGCAAAAACAACACTGCACATCACCAAAAGAACACCATACCCACAGTGAAGCATGGTGGTGGCAGCATCATGCTTTGGGGCTGTTTTTCTTCAGCTGGAACTGTGGCCTTAGTTAAGATAGAGGGAATTATGAACAGTTCCAGATACCAGTCAATATTGGCACAAAACAAAACCTTCATACATCCATACATCCAAATCAACAAAGGAATGGCTTCAACAAAGGAATGGCTTCACCAGAAGAAGGTTAAAGTTTTGGAATGGCCCAGCCAGAGCCCAGACCTGAATCCGATTGAAAATCTGTGGGGTGATCTGAAGAGGGCTGTGCACAGGAGATGCCCTCGCAATCTGACAGATTTGGAGTGTTTTTGCAAAGAAGAGTGGGCAAATCTTGCCAAGTCAAAATGTGCCATGCTGATAGACTCATACCCAAAAAGACTGAGTGCTGTAATAAAATCAAAAGGTGCTTCGACAAAGTATTAGTTTAAGGGTGTGCATACTTATGCAACCATATTATTTTATTTTTATATTTTTTCTTCCCTCTACCTAAAAGATTTCAGTTTGTTTTTCAATTGAGTTGTACAGTTTATAGGTCACATTAAAGGTGGAAAAAGTTCTGAAATGATTTATCTTTGCCTCGTTTTTTTTACAGCACAGAAACCTGACATTTTAACAGGGGTGTGTAGACTTTGTATATCCACTATATATATATATATATATATATATATATATATATATATATATATATATATATAGGCCAAGTGTACAAACTGATGAATTATTGGAGATCTCTCCGATATGATAAATCTCATGAAATATCCTGTAGGATAATGAGGGAGATTTACTAAGTATCATAGGGGCTGCACTGTGCTTTGCAGAAGGCTGCAGTGTCTATTTCCGAATTCCCATTGTACCCCTTCACAACCCTTAGCAGCCCATGCTGTGGTTTAGTGGATTTGCCCTGTTATTGGAATTGATTTGTAAATGTTTTCTATAGTTTCACCTTTAAGTATATCTAACAACAAATATGATAGGCTTCACATATAAGAACTGGCAGGTACATCTAGCCTGCCCATTCCATCTACCTAAAAGCTTGGTTAAAAATAGCTATAAATGTAACCCAAGCATTTTAATTCCTTCTACTTTTTCTTAGACCCTACCACTTCTTCTGGAAGGCTTTTCCACTTACCAACTTCCAATCTCTGTAAAGTAGCACTTTTGTACATTTTCCCTGAATCTTCCATCTTCCATCTGCAAAACATAACCACTGCTCAAGTATTCCTCTTATGGCCACAAAACATCATGTTGACTTACAATATCCTTACATTGTAAGATTGCAAGTTTTCAGTCTTGTAAGGTGCTTTGGAAACAAACACTATGTACGTTTGATTTTAAGCTCAAAGACAGGGCCCTCCATTCTTTTGTAATCTGTTAATTTTGTCTTGGCCTTATTCTTAACCCTTGTATATTGCTACGGAATATGTTGGCGCATTACTAATAAAGGATGATAATAACAATAATTATATACAGATTTATAATGTTCATGTGACGTTTATGCCAATCAAGCATCACACGTTCTCCCTTTCCCACTTATTTTTTCCTTTATGTTCTCTTTGTATGCTGCCAGTTACACAGATCCTGGACCCAAGAGGACACGCTCGCATCTGATTTTGCCGCAAATGTAACTGTCAGGTTTTGGCTAGCTTACTTGCTGACTACTTTGCTTCAGAGAAAAGCCATTCCCTTACGTGACTAATCTGCTTTATCCAGTGGAGTCCCATCCAATATTTGATTGCCCCATTACAGTGTTTTTGTTAATGCACCGTCTCTCCTGCTCACCTATTAAATGTAGAGGCTGTTACGGCATGTGCTGACGTGCCCACACTATGGTAGAGCAGAATGTAGGCTCTGTTTTATCATGTCATGAAAGGACCATAAAGAGTATCCTAAAGAATTACATATTATAACAATATATTGTCAAACTAAATGTACTTAATTTTTTTAAATAGTATGCATTTAGTGTATGCTGCCCTATGGTATATTTAAAATATACATGTTTTAAGAACTGCACGTGAAAAGAGATTCTGTTTTTAGAATGTAAAATATTAATACATCCACTAATTTATGCAATTATGCAACCATGAAATCAACCTGTGTGCTGATCACCCTCCTGAGGTGGGAGGAGATCCTGAAATCTGAAGAAGCTTCAGTCTGCACAATGAGAATATGGCAGCTAAAACTGTCAGTGCTTCCAATGCATCTAATGGAAAGCTAATCATTGTGTTATAATTAGTATGTTTCTGATAAACTATGATTCATATCACTACTCTATCCACAGTTAGAAACACATTTTCATAGAAAAATGTACTGTTAATAAAATTGTATATATATATATATATATATATATATATATATATATATATATATATATACTGTATAAATATATTCCAACCCTCGCTTTGCTCAAAGCTGTTTGACACAGTGGGCATATGCTTAAGGGAAGCCATGTTTGATATGGTTATGGGTTGCAAGAGCGAAGCCTTTGTGGGCTCATTTGCATGTCCCTGCTAAGGTTCCCAGAGTGCAGTGTAATAACTGTATTTCTCAGAATTCTGGGCATGAAACAAGTTTTTTAACTTGTTTTAGACATTCAAATGTGAACACAAATGTACTATTTATTTACTATATATATATATATATATATATATATATATATATATATAAATAAATATATATATATATATATATATATATATATATATACAGAGACAGAAATATGTAGCCCCAATCAATGTGATGTCAGTAGAGGATGTAGAAGCCTTCTCTGACTTGGCTAATTTTATCCAATCAGATCTTGTAAAAATTCTATACTATTTGGCTTAAATTATATTAATTGCTCTTTTTAGACAATATGAATTGGTAAAAGGCTCTATAAACATGCTTACACCATTATCTGGCAGGTGGAGCTCCCCAAGAGAAACTTCATGAATTGAATTAATATTTTGTTTATGGTATGGCCCTATTGTTGGCTGACCCATTTTCAGTGTCCCATGATGAGGGTACAAGAGCGTTGACTGATGGCATGAAAGCTGGGATTTGATTACTGTTTATATTCCCTTTAGTTGTTTTTTTTGTCTATTCTACTTTACCAATCACATGCAAAGGAAAATTGGCCACTTTGGGTCAGGGGTGTGTTTGAGGGACATTAGTCCTCCTTTTAGACTAAAATATGCCAAACTGGGCACAAATGGAATTCTGTTGGTTATGTTTGAGTATTTATTTAATAATAGGTAGATCTTAGTTAATGTAGAGGCAGAGTTATCTCCCCTAGTCCAGATGAGCTAGTAGGGCTTGGATGGGCTTCTTTGGTACATATAATAGTTTAATTAATATCTATGTTGTTATTCCCCCATCTCACAGCCAGGGCCTGATCTACCTTTTTGGAGCCAATAGGCAGTGAAGTGGAGGAGCCCCTCCGAGTGAGTACGGACAGACCATTTTCGCCTTTTCTGTATGTGTAAGTTCCCTTTCCTGTTGTAACTGTATTGTTTTAGATTGTTACCCCAAAGTAGCCAGCCTATGTACTGTAACATTTCATTTTTTTTAAGCCAGGGACCATTTTTTTAAAGAAGTGTCGCCCCTCACAGGGAAGCGCCCCTGGGCAGCTGCCTAGTTGTCCTAACAGGTAATCCGGCCTTGCTCACAGAACTATAAGATGTGTGGAAAAGAGTGCTAAGACCTGTTCAGTTTCTCATGATGTCTAATTTTATAATCTGCTATTCCTTGTCACATATATGCAAAAAGTTATAACTATGTTTAGTATTGGATTTTTTTTAAATCTGTTCTACTCCACTGGTCTCCTATTATAATAGAAACTGCAAGGTTGAAATATTTAGAACTCACCAGTTACTATTATAATAGGAAACATTCTGTGTATAACAAATATAATTCAATAATAAGCATATTAATCCCGTCTGTTTCATTTTTCATGTCATATAACTAAAATTAATTTTATTTATGTTGCTCTTCTGCATTACAAAATAAAAGATGTCTGCATAATGGAATCTGCCGCCATTTTGGGGCAATTACTCCCTGTTTTTTTCATGTCTATTCTAACCATAAATTAATTGTTTAGTCTTTCAATCGTGTCCAACTCCCCATGACCGTATGGACCATAGCTCGCCAGATACATCTGTCAGCCACTGCCCCTCTGAGCTCCATTAAGCTCATGTTCATTGTTTCAATTATTCAATTACTGCACACATAATTAGTATGGAATATAAAGTTCAATCAAAGTGATGTGTACAAATGATTGGCATATCTGAATGTCTATAGCCATTCTTAAATACTATAAATTCACAAAAAACATAAAATATCTGAGTGCGATTTCATCATGATCCTGTCTTGTAACTAATCCATATATAATTGTATCCGCTGTGTATTTTAAGATCAGCCTATTTTCCATTTGTTACTTGATGCTTGTAGTGCATTCAAAAAAATATTTGTGTTTCTTCCCCAAATTCATGCATTCTGCCTTTTGAACCAGATTCATTGAAATGGCCTCATTATATCAAACTAAATTGAGTACAAGCATATCAGATTTGCTTCAAAACATTTTTTAATTATATATTAACACATTATTTATTGAAACATTTTTATTTATATAATTAGCAGCAGAAAGTGTCTTGATTTAATGTATTTTGCTGGGATATATTAAGACAGAAGAATCCTGGATTACTAAAAACATATATTATTAATGGCACACTGTATGACTAATGCTCTAGCTGAACATATTTATTATATTTTAAAAAGTTACTTTTTAACTCTCTTATAATTACTGTATTTCACTTCATTTCACAGGACTCATAGTAACCTTATCCAATAATGTGTTGAATGTGGCAATGTTTATATTGCAGATTGTAGATTCCACTGGAATTTTACAATGTTTCAACAGTATTAAATTACTGATCATAATCAAACCCAAACCCATCACACAATGACACAAATTAGAGTACTAACAAATTTGAAGCCCGTAAGTGCAACGTGAGATCCGCAACAGCTGCGGGCTTGAAATTTGGCAGAGTTGCAGAGCTATTAAATTCAAGCAGGGAGCGAGTTACAGGCTTGAGGCGTAAACCCGTAAACCAGTTGTCGAACACTGGATGCGCGCCCATGAATGTGATCAATTAGTCAAACCTGTAGTTACGGGTTTAGATGGAGCCAATGGCCACAGAGATCGTCATTATTATGTCACTGAAAAATAGAGGTTGGATTTCAAAGTCTTACGGTTTTACGAGTTACGATTGGACCCACATTCCAGATATAATGCAATATTGATAAAGCCATAAATATGATATTCTAGTCCATGCGAGTTCCATTATATGTATTAACACATTGATTGTCGGGATCAATATAACACGGATATTAAACAGAAATATTTTATATTGCACATTATAGTATCACTTTCCCTTTTATTATAGTGTGTGTATATATTATCACTTTCCCTTTTATTATATTTACTGTAGTGTGTGTATATTTGCATTTACAGTGCTATGGATAGGGCTTTAACCCACTAGCAGGTCCTATCTAGTACCCGTTGGCCTTTTGGCTCCATTTGCAGGTTACGGGGTTGAACACCAGTGAATTTGTTGCAATTTAATAGAGTGATTGGAAACTTAACAGTTACAGGCTTGACAGATCAAAGGATTTGCGGGTGCACAGGTCGAAATCTCACGTCCCGTAGGGTTTTCTCGCTTTTCACCTGCAGATCGTCAGCGGGTTGCTTTACGGAGCCAATTTAATAGCCATAAGTCTTGTGGGCTATGTTACGGGCTACAGTTTTACACGTTAGGGGAATTTGATATGGATGATATTCTCCTATTAGCATATCTACCGATTTAGATTAGTAAATATATATAGCCAGTTGTTAACACTACAGCAACTGTCAGTCCTTCCACCGGCTCCTCATAACCTCACAAATAAAAATCTTACATCTTGACTTTTATATCACTGTTCCACTGTTCCTGTCTCCAAATATTCATCCTACTGCCATCTGCTCAGGACCTGTGTCTCTCCTCCATTCCTGTTAGCTCCTCGCCCTGTCTATAAGATTTTCCCAAGCTAGACCTGCTATGTGGAATTCCTTGGTTCTCTTTGATAAAAATGCAAAGAATACCATCAACTTCACCATGAACATGTACAACCGGCACATCCTTTAGTGCCCACCTGACTAAAAACTCTATCAAACACAGTCACCCCCAGAGGATGCAACCTGCAAACTCAATCCATAATGCATATCTCTTAGCCTTCCGTCTTAGACCTCCAACCATACCCATAAATTGTAAGCTCTCTGGAGCACGGGCCTCAAATTAATTCCATTTTTTTCTAGTGCCTTATTGCATTGCTTATTTGTATTATCCCTTATATTCTCTGTACACTTTATAATTTGGGCCATAAATGTAATTACTCTAACCATAAAACCATATTTCAACACAGTGCTCTAAAAAATGTTGGCACTTTATAAATGCAAAGCAGTAATAATAAAATAATACCACAAATGTATTATTTTTGGGGATGTTCCTTAAGGCTCAAGGGTGAATAATAATGGATGAATACATCATCACAAACCAACTAAAAGCCAGAACAAAAACTGTAATGAGGGAATGAACACCATTGCTTGTTAAGGTATTGTAAGAAGGGGTCCAGGGGGCAGAACAATAAGGCTATTACAAAAGGAGCATTGTTTAGACAGGATATACACTTTATTAGTGGTTTATCTTAACTGCAAAGGAACTAAGATGTTAAATAGTTAATATTTCCTACAGTCCACAGGAAGGTCCCTGTTCTTATATATTCTTTATTTTAAAATGATGCCTGAAGAAAATGAATAGAGCAAGTCTAAGATTGAGTTTGTATTATTTTTATAGGGAGGATATTGAAGCAATAAAAATATCTTTAATATATTTGTGTGGGATTTGATTTCCTGAGCTAAGAAAAATATACTCTTAAATATCTATTCAAGACCATTATTGAGACAAAAGATATTGGATACTCTCTCTTTGCCTCTTGCGGTTTGCTTAAGGAGTGGTTTACAAATTGTCCTATTTCTATATTCTTCTTTTATACATGTTTAAATGCATCTGTCCATTTTTGGTGTGCGTAAACAAGTAGGATATAATATATATATAACAGTTTCTAGCTAAGAATTCCAAGAAATACAGTTATTACACTGCATTTTGGGAAGCTGAGCAGGGACATGTAAATGTGCCCACAAATGCCTTGCTCTTCAATCCATAGCCCATTTCAAACATGGCTTCCATTAAGGTAATGCCTTCTGCATTACATCGCTTTTAGACAAAGCCAAGATTGGATTATACACAAGCTGAGAATCCTATCCACGTACAGCTGTTTCAAGCTTACTGGCTTTCATCAGAGTAGAGCAGGATTTCAGCTTGTGTTGTGGACCTTATGAGTAGGTAGTTCGCCACAACAATCATTTAATATATGGTGGGCAAAACAACGATAGAAGCCCTCCACCGTACAGTAGTACAGTAAATAAAAAGTACACATGTGTTCACATTTGAATGTCTAAAACAAGTTAAAAAATGTGCTTCCAGCTCAGAATTCAGAGAAAAACAGTTATTACACTGCATTCTGGGAAGCTGAGCAGGGACATGTAAATGTGCCAACAAATGCCTTGCTCTTCATTCCATCAACCATTTTAAACATGGCTTCCTTTACGCTAAAGCTAATGCTACTGCTCAGCTTCCAAGAATGCAGTGTAATAACTGTATTTCTTTGAATTCTGAGCTGTTTTTTTTTACTTGTTTTAGACATTCAAATGGGAACACAGATGTACCATTTATTTACTGTACTACTGTACGGTTGTGGTGAACTACCTACTCATAAGGTCCACAACACAGGCTGAGTTCCCGCTCTATGCTGATGATAGCTAGTAAGCTTGAAACAGCTGTACGTGGATAGGATTCTCAGTTTGTGTATAATCAAACCTTAGCTTTGCATTAGCTACTGTAAAAGGAAGCCATGTTTAAAATGGGTTATGGATTGAATAGTGAGGCATTTGTGGGCACATTTACATGTCCCTGCTCAGCTTCCCAGAATGCAGTGTAATTATATTTCTCGGAATTCTGAGCTGGAAACAAGTTTTTTAACTTGTTTTAGACATTCAAATGTGAACACAGATGTACTATTTATTTACTGTACTACTGTAAGATGGAGAGCTTCTATCACTCTATTGCCCACCATCTATTAAATGATTGTTGTGGTGAACTATATATATTTATATATATAAATATAAATATATAAATATATATATATATATATATATATATATATATATATATATATATATATGTATACATATATCTATACATATATCTATATCTATATATATATATATATATATATATATATATATATATATATATACACTATCACTAAATAACACCCAGTACCTCTCAACATCCACCCCTACAGCACCCACCCTTTTAGCATCCATGCCTACATAGCACCCAGTCCTTGTCAGCAGCCATCCCCTCTCAGCATCCATTCCCACATTATATAGCACCCATCCCTATCTCCTTTGCTCCCCTTCACAGAACCTATCCCCCTGTACTTTGGTGTAACTTTGCAGCCCTTACTCTCTCACATTCTTTCCTGATAGACATCCCCAGCCTGCTAAACTGCTCCACCCTGCCACTTCTTGGAGCTTCAGTAGAAATGCTCAGTGGAGGTCTTGGGGGCCTGGAATGGGTGCTTGAAGGGTTAAGCTGGGTGGGGAGTCTTCAAGGGCCCCTACACTATAATAAAAAAATTAAATAAAAAAAAAAAGCACTACTGGGCCCCTAGAGAGCAGTCCTGGTGCAGTAGATCCGCCCGAGACGTGATATATCTGTCTGGTTAGTGAATGCCTGTACTATTTCTATGTGGGCCTGTCCTGGTTATGTTTCTATATGTGAGCTCTTTTCCTGCCAGTGTGTGTGAGCTTGTCATTGTGCAGGCCTA
The DNA here is from genome assembly GCA_027410445.1 of Discoglossus pictus. NCBI lineage: Eukaryota > Metazoa > Chordata > Amphibia > Anura > Alytidae > Discoglossus > Discoglossus pictus. The sequence continues at coordinate 96,496,434 of CM050171.1, read as the reverse complement.
CATTGTTTTTATTTCCCTCTTTATATGTTTCATTTGTCCTTTATCCTATTTTAGTATGCATGTCTGTTTGTCTTACTGTGTCTATCTTGCTTGTTTTTATCTGCTTTGTTTTTATTTATGTTTTTAAATCATTTATGTTTACACCTGCATGGGAGAATTTAGGTTTTATGCTGACCTAGGCCATTCAGATTTGCGCACCCCCACACTTTCCACTCACTCCCCCCCCCCCATATTTCAAATCTAAAGTACTGTACATATGTGTTTATGTGTATATATATATATATATATATATATGTATATATGATATGTCAGAAAGTGTCAAGTACGCTAACAAAAAGACATTTCTATGCATATAAAAACATATTTAAATGTACTGCACTGCATCTTCAGGCCGCCTGCTGCCTCCTGAAAATCGGTGCCCTAGGCCTGGGCCTAGTGGACCTAGGCAGAAACATACTCTTGTACACCTGTTCAGTCTGTGTTGAATTCCCTTTTTGTGTGTATTTCTGTTATGTTTACATGTGAGCAGATCTTTCCTGTTTGTGTTTCTCCCTTTTTAAGTTGTGTGTGTCTTTCCTGTTTGTGTTTCTACCTCCAAAAGACTTCCTTCTCAGTGAATTTGTGTGAGTGTTTGGTGTGTGATTATATGTCATATTTCCGCTCCAGTTTCTTTGTGTCTATTTTGCTTAAGTGTGTGTAATGTTTGTGTTTCCCCAATACTTAGGCCCTCATTCTATTATCGGCCGTAAAACGGCCGCAAAGCCGCGATTCCTTGCGGCCGTCTTACGGCCCCGTGTAGAGCTACCTTTACCTTGCAATTCAAATAGACGGCGCCGCAAGGATATCCCCCTTACGGCCGGCCGCATATCATGCAACCGGCCGCAAGGTCTGAAAACTTTAAAAGCAAATATAAATTCAAGATGGCACTGTAAAGCTCTGTAAATGCTAGGGATCATAATGGGGGACATGAGGAGAATAAGCAAATAGCCTGCGGCCGGTCCTTGCATCCCCGCATCTCCTACAGCCGATAATAGAACGAGGCCCTTAGTGTGCAAGTGTACCATGTTTATGTTAATCTCTAACATGGGTGTGTACTTGTGCCCTCTGTGTTCCATTCTGTGTGTGTGTGTCTGCTTTGTTTAAGTGTGTGCTTATCTCCTGTCTGTATTTCTCTCTTTGTCCACTTGACCTACGTATAATCAATTTAGGATTAACAATTGACACATACCACCCAATAAATACATGGGCACCATAATATTATTGGGGAATAAGGCAACAGCTCTTTATTATATATATCCAATATTAACCTTAGCATCAGGTTATGAAATGCCTCCACCCCCGTAGATGGGTAACTCAAAGGGACTCCGTGCCCCATGAGGACTATCGCCATCTCCACACCTTCGAACACCATACATTAACATAATAAGGGCAAGCAATCTTAACAGATCCAATGTCACCAAAAAACTTACTCCTTGATAGAGAAGGTGGGTGAAGAAGAAGTTATTTCAGCTTTTCCAGCTATCAATTGACCTAAAGACCTGAAAAGCTCCCCCTATATAATTTCTAAACCCCCCCCCCCCCCCTTATCAAAGAACCAGCAGCTTTTAATTTAACAGCCCTGTTCCAAACTAGGTCAAACACCTACTATCCTCAAGCCGTGGGTTATCTTTATGTTTGTGTGCATTTGTAGGTTTGTGTACCTTATTTTCTGTCCTATCAGAGTGTGACTCTGTCCTGCCTCTATTCTACTCTCTGAATGTACATGGGGTGCCTGTCCTGGGGTGTATGCGTCTGTTTTGTTTGTATTTTTTCTGACTGCTTTGTGTGTTTGTTGGTGTGTGCGCTGGTAATTTTCAATTGGTTATGTGTGTTTCTGCCTTTTTCTCCTTTCTTTCATACATAACAGTGTGTGTTTCACTATCCTGTCACGTTGCCAAAGCAGCAGGCAGGGGTTGCAGGGGTTGGGGTCATCAACACAATCAATCCTATACTTGGTTCTTATGATGCCAGAGTCTGTTGGCTGCAAACTGTTTTGGACATTGGCAGCCACTACGAATTCTGGGTGTTATAATTGCTTAATTCTGCCACCCATTTAGAAGCCACTGAGTAATGCAAAAAATCTTACTGCAAAAATACATGACACATTCATATTGTGGTTAATTATTTACACACTCCTCTAGATATAATGGGTTTACAGAGAACTATGCAAAGTAGGATTTATTATGCCCAGACTGGAATGCTTCTAACTTTTGAAGAACCACTAAAGTTTCTTATGATATTGGCATTAAAGTAATAAAAAAAACATTAGATTTTTGGCTATTTATTCAATTATGCTCTACTGGGGCAGACATATTTTTCTAACATATTTTTGTTTTATTTAAAGAGATGCCACAATGTTATGGGATTTACAGAATGATTAATGGAAGAGTAGCTTACAACGTGATCCCTCTCCAGTGTGTTAAATCAGGAAAGCAAATAAAGCAAAGGTCACTCACAATAAATAATAATTGCATAGTACATTTAAAGGAACCCCAAAATCATGTTGTTTTTTGAAGTTATTTTTGAAGCGTGTGAAAACTAGCCATATATTTCTAGTCATTTGATTATAAAATGAATTATATGAACTAATCAGCATTCGTTCTGTTGTATTATTCTGCAAAGGTCAAGTCCCAAGTACTAATTAGTCCCTTTGATGTGCTACAGTCTGCTTGTTTGTTTCTGTGATGCCGCCATAATGTTATCATACAGTTATATCCCCCCACACTGCAAATTAGTACTTCGGGTTGCACATCAGCAATGATTTACTGGAGAGAAAAATGGCTGCCACAATTTATAGGCAGGTTTTAACACTCATTAAGATGAAGCCAATTTGTTTTTGCGGGGACAGTGTCCCTTTCTAAAACAGTTTGGCTATTATCAATAATAGTCCTTCTAAAGAGTATGTTATAAACATGGGACTTCAGAGTTCTTAAAATAAATATATTTATATATATATATACACTAGATATATATAAATTATATATATAGTTGTCAGTGTTGGTTACGTTTGCAATGTTGGTCATGCAATGTTAAATAATGCAGCCCTCGTGAAGTGAGGCCAGCAACTGCGAGCCTCGCAAAGCGAGCAGCTGAGGCATGTGCCACAGGTACTCATCGCAAGGCACGTGAGACTTAGGCTGCAATGAGAACCTTTGTAGCTCATTGCAGGCCTTGCTTGCCCGGGGGCTGCAATGAGCGCCAAAGGCACTCATCGCAACCCCCACAACACTTTAAAACAGCCTAGACACGAGCACAAAAAGCGCTCATGTCAATGCCTACGGTCAGCGCTGAAGCGCATAGCACTTTGCCGTTCATTATAAGGCACGCAACACTACAAGTTTAACGGCTGAAATTTAAAGTGTTGCGGGGGTCGCAATGAGCTTTAATACAGCACAACACATGAGCACAAAGGGCGCCCCTGTCAATGGCTGCGTTCAGCAACGAAACGCGTAGCACTTTGCTTCTCATCATGAGGCACGCAACACCACAAGTTTAACAGACTGAATTTATTCAAGCAGGTAACGCCAAAGACCCCCCAGAAATGCCAAATACTTCCAAAAAATTACTTATACACTTACACACAGAGGGAGAGCCAGGGAGCCTGTGAGTGAGGTTGCAAGATAATTAAACCCATATTTGGCGTTTTTCCTTGATCGAAAATTGGCTAAGCAAGGAAAAAAACGGCGGATGAAAAAAAGTAAAAATGATCAAATGGGATCAAAACAAGGCCGAACATAGTAACACTTACACCAACAACTTCAGACACGCAGGACTTAAAAAATACATGACGGCGAACGCAGTAACACTTACACAAACAACGCAAGGCACGCAGCCCTTACAAAATACACATTGTAGAAGCCAGTAAGACAGGGGAACAACACGCAAGAGACACAGGGCTGAGAGATGGAGGACAAGAGACACAGGAGAGGGAAATAAGAAAAAACAAAAGACACAGAGCAGGGAGAGGAGGGGGAGGGAGAGGCTCCCAATGAGCGCCCAAGGTGGTCATTCCCAAGCACAAAACTTGGCGTATTTTTATATATAAAAGTTTGTTTATTCCAACCTTGGCTTTGCATTAAAGCTGTGTAATACAGCATGCATAAGCTTAAAGGAAGCCATGTTTGATGATGGCTACGGAATGAAGAGTGAGGCATTTGTGGGCATATTTGTATGTACCAGCTCAACTTCCCAGAATGCAGTGTAATAACTGTTTTTCTCGGAACTCTGAGCTGGAAGCAGGTTTTTTAACTTGTTTTAGACATTCAAATGTGAACACAGATGTACTTTTTATTTACTGTACTACTGTACGTGGAGGGCTTCTATCGCTCTTTTGCCCACCATATTATAAATGATTGTTATGGTGAACTACCTACTCATAAAGTCCACAACACAAGCTGAGATCCCGCTCCATGCTGATGATAGCCAGTAAGCTTGAAACAGCTGTACATGGATTGGATACTCAGCCTGTGTTTAATCCAACCTTGGCTTTGCATTAAAGCTGTGTTATACAGCATGCATAAGCTTAAAGGAAGCCATGTTTGATGATGGCTACGGAATGAAGAACGAGGCATTTGTGGGCATATTTGTGTGTCCCAGCTCAACTTCCCAGAATGCAGTGTAATAACTGTTTTTCTCGGAACTCTGAGTTGGAAGCAGGTTTTTTAACTTGCTTTAGACATTCAAATGTGAACACAGATGTACTTTTTATTGACTATATATATATATATATATATATATATATATACTATATATTTGTATATATATATATATATATATATATATATATTGTGTGTGTCTATATATATATATATATATATATATATATATATGTATATATATATATATATATATATATATATCTATAATGGGATCCTGGGTGGTCCAGTGGTTGGGATTTAGTGGTTGGGATTTAGTGCTTTTACCGCTGCAACCTGGATTTAAATCTAATCAGTCACTAGACCCAGAAGCCATGCAGGGCCGGGCCTGGTCAATACTTGGATGAGAGACCATATAGGCATACCAGGAGCTGTATGCTGTGGCCCACTGGAGAAGGAACTGGCAACCCACTCCAATATCTCTGCCATGAATACCAAGTGGATCGACATAGTGTGTTGCGATCCATGAGGTCACATAGAGTCGGACACGACTTAACAACACAAACACATATATAGTAATAATAATCTACCTCTGTAATATTAAGTATAGATCACATGCTGTGAGAAATATCTAATATCTATTTGATGAAACATTGCAAAAATAGGGATATTATTAAAAATAATGGCAAAAACACTGGGAAACATTTTAACAACCTGCTCTTTTCTATATTTTAGATTTGTTATATTTCAGTTTTATATGATGCTTGATATTGTAATACAGTATGTCATTTGCACAAATTCAAAATCTGTTTGTACAATATTCTCTAATCTGTTTCATCATATATTATTTTCCTCCTTATAATTAAATTGACACATTTTAATGACAATCATCAAATAGCCAATACATAATCGTATCAGTTCTTGCCTGCATTTCAATCGCCACCTCCAGCTTGTCTTAATTAAACAGCCTCAAATCATTGCAGTAAACAAATTAAGTGAGATTTTTTTTTTTCTACCCCAAAAAAAAAAATACTGTGTGAACTTCTTTTTCTGGAAATCAGTTATTAAGCTGCAGGTTTCTGTTTCATTTGCCAGTCTTTCAGTTTAAAGCAAGCAACAGCAGCTTCCCAAGAATGAAATAATGAAAGAGGTCATGGAGCACCAGTTGTGCATGAAAGATGTGAAAATTTACTGCAAATGAGACAACAGCAGTAAATTCATTTTTATTCAAATTACTGTCATCATACATTACCACTTCTCCTGTAAACATTGTGCTTCAGACAGTGTGACAGCATATTATTATTTGTGAGATTATACCATTAAACTATTAACATGTAACCCCCTGCATGAAACAATGACTCAGCTTGCTTCTGCATAATAGGACAAGTAAGGGAGACAAGCCGAGGTGATAGAAACACTAGCCGTATGAAGACAGCCCAAGCATTGAATGACAGATGGCACTTAAGAACTAGAATCCAATCAAAACATCTCACGTATGAAGCCGAAACTATTTTTTTTTTCACAGATCTCATCTATTTAATTTAAAAAGCTATTTAATCAATCTCTTCCCTGCACAAAACAGTAATTTGCCGTATTTGAGAACTCATCAGAAATAATTTATTTTTTCTCTGTAATTAAGAACCAACACTGAAATGACACCAATGTATTAGAATGTATAATATACTAAAATTATACTTTTCCTCTATATAATATAATTTTGCTTTACTTAGGTATGCTTGGAAATTAAGACAAATACAATATGTTTTGTGAAAGTTTATAACATAGGCAATAATAATTTGTATCTTAACCCACATTATTGTTGTTTAGACGTTAGGTCATGTCCGACTCTCCGTGACCCAATAGACCGCAGCATGCCAGGTACATATTTTTGTCTGGTTCTGCTCATTCATATCATTTTCATGGCAAAGATACTGGAGTATACATACATATATGTTGTGTTTCGCTCTCCGGCTTCTGTCTGGAGTGGATTTCCAATTCCTTCTCCAGTAGACCGCAATTTGTTTGACCTCTCTGCTATGACCTGCCCATCTTGGGTGGCCCTACACGGTGTAGCGCACAGCTTCACTGAGGTATATAAGCCCCTTCACCACAGCAAGGTAGCGATCCAGAAGGGGAAAATAATAATACTGACCATTATTTATTATTTTAATACAATAGTTATTTTTCATGTTAATGTTTATGTTGACATTTGACAGCCTTCCATGTTTGCATGTTCTGACTTGCATAGAAGAACCTGTTGAGACAGAACATGTTCTAACATCATTCCGTTCAAAGGTGTGGTTCTAAATCACGTTTATTAATTAAATATTAAGTACTGTGAATGTTTGATTTTAAGCTCAAAGACAGGACCCTCCATGTTAATATTGTTTTGACTTGAACTTACCCTTATATATGTTGGTGTGTAACAAATAAAGGAAATAATAATAATAATTACAATGAAACATGTAAACTGTATTTATGCAAATTAGCTACTAATTAAGATGTATCGGAATTGCAGGACTCCATCCCAACCTCGACCCATGCATTGGATATGTTTAATGGTTGGGACAATCTCTTATTGCTTGCTCGGTATTGTGGCTGCTATACTCTCATAACTATAATAAGCATTTACTACAGTTACAAAAATAGGTTTAATCTATCAACTTTTGTCATAATAACTTTTGGTCATAACAACTAGGGCATATGTTTCCTCCCCAGTATTCTTCCTAGAGTAATTGGTGTCCTAATTTGGCTTGGTGTCATGTATGGCATTTGCTATGGAAAGGCAAGACTAACAATAAGTCAACAGTATAGTGTTGTGTATGAATTAGCCCATCTTCCAACATCTAGGGTTGAATGTGTGCATGATAGTTATATATGAACCTTTTGTAAACCATACACAAGTCATCCATTACAAGCCATATACAGGTCATACCTGTAACCAATATTTCAGATTGACAAATTGCAGGTTTAGCCTATATCAAAAATGTACATATGTTTTGCTCACTGAGATAATAGATATATTGGACCTATTCATTATACCTATTCATATATGGAATATTAATTACTGAACACTTTATATTGGCCTGTCATATAATAATACGTTGGTGTTTGTGAAGGGGATCCTCCTTTTCCTGCCCTAGTTTTAAAGGACTACTGTGATTTTATTTTTAAAATGTAGTATTTTGATTAACTGCACATAAAAATAGGCAACATGTTTTAGAATGTATACATTAATTATCATTTTTATATTAAATTATTAATTATTAAAAGAAGGAGGGGGAGAGAAGGCGCACAAGCCCCTAGTGCAGATCAATAGGTACTCTTTAGGTTTATAAAAGTCACTGGATTTTGATATGACTCTCACCTGGACAGACCTCAGTCAATATGAGATATGACTATCACATGGAAATCAATGAAACCTTTTTGTGATAAGATCCAACTGCTCGTCTCTTCTACTGGCTTTACTTGTCACTTGGAGTCTCGTGGATACACTTGTCAATTGTTGGTATACTGTGTATTTATTATTACATTGGTACTGTTGAATTCACGTTTTTCACTCACCCCTGGTCCAATATATCTATTATGTAAGATACAGCGGTGGTATGATAAAATGAGAAGTCAAAAGTTGGGAACTGTAAAAATTCCACTTGGGGCTATTTATCTCAAATAAATAAAAAATCTTTAATTTCTTCCGTAATTATAAAAAGTTTAAAACATATGTATATATATATATAAATATAATAATAAGGACAAATATAGGTATGAATACTAAAACACGTTGCGGACATGATTCTGCGGCTTCATCAGTTAGATATCCCCTGTATACTTGTCTTCAGGTATAAATTATAAATTATTACTTATTATTTTGGCTGTGGAATCTGCCATTTTAGCTTCAACTGATGAACATCCTGCAGTGGGAGGAGACTTTGAATATCAAGCAAATGTGTGTCTGCACAATGGGTATATGGCAGTTACATCAACCAGTGCTCTCAGCAAAACTAAAGGGCAACGTATTGGTTTACAAGGTCATATCCACCTGAGAAAGTAACAGGCAAGAATAAGGAATGAAGAAAAATGGAGCCACCCAATACAAATGAATTGCATACAAAAGTTTCAAAATATAAAGAGTGGGTCCTTTGCGCACAATAAACTAGATTGAGCTTTATTTGTAGAATGATTCAATATCTTTAGTTTAGTAATAATACATAGGGATAGATAGATAGATAGAGCCTCATTCAATTCGTGGCTCGCAACTCGATCACAGACAGCAAGATCTCAGCGATTGAGTTGCGTGCTCCCGTTTTTTTGCAATGCTATACATTTGACCGTGCCCGCAAGTTAGCGGCCAATAGCGAAAATCTGAAACCATTGCCGTCGGAGGTAGCATTTGCAGAAACAGCCAATGGAAACAGATATTGTCATCATGACCAACCTCCAAGCCAGTAACTCGTAAGTGAAGGCCGTAGGACTTTGAAATCCAACCTCCATTTTTCAAAGTCTTACAGGCTTCAACCTTCAAGTCTGTAGGACTTTGAAAAATGGAGGTTGGATTTCAAAGTCCTACGGGCTTGGAGGTTGAAGACCATAGGACTTCACATTGCTTACTGTGATCGATATAACACAAAAATTTAACATGAAATAAAGTATTGGAGAATGTTGTGCTATTAATTCTAAGACCTAACATCACTTTTACTCTTAATAAAAGTACAGTATTGCTTTTTTATTTGCATTTAAAGTGCTCTGATTTGTCATTAAGCCCTTTGCGAGACCTTCTTGGTACCAGTCATTTATGGTAAGATATTTGCCATTTGCGGGTTTGACGGAGTGGTTAGCGAGGGGGAATCAGAGCAATTGAATAGCGATTTGTGATTTTAACATTCGGGACTCTTGCACTGTGCAAAATCAGAGGCTTGGAGGGCATTAACTTGCGATTTTACAAATCTCAATGGATCGCAATGAATCGCAGCTCGGAGCACGTAACTCAATCGGAACCCGCAAACGGAAGCCACTTGAATAGCAAAATAACTTGCAACCTCCACTTGCGAGCCCAGATCTCCAGAACGGCTCAATTGAATAAGGCTCATAGATAGTAATCATGTCAGTTTCCACTGGTTGCATGGTGAAGGTATAAGTTGCATGAATATAATTTCGTTTGCAGAACTTTTAAAAAGAAGTGGTTAATATTATTGTTAATATTAACAAATCAGCTTGAATAAAGCCCTCTTTGGCGTTCAGTTTAGTAAGAACTATTCCATATTGCCTAGTCGTTTAGGTCCATTCACTAATCATTAAACTAATATAAATAACACACTTGGACAAAAAAACAAGGAGAACAAAGTCTTTAAGAATTGAAAACACACTTGTATAGCTCTCAAATCACACAGTTATATTGTCTCTCTGACTTCTGACAAGGAATCTGTAAGCTGTCCTATAGGTATTATCACTAGATCCTCAGGAGGCTTGCTAATGATTAAAATTTTATAGTTTGTTGGCTTCAAAGACACTGAATGTGGAATGGCAGTCCAAAGTTACCTCGATACACTGATCATATTGTATCAGGCCCTCTAGTTTAACACTGTTTAATGCATCTGACAGTTCACACATCATAACTTAATACACAACTCTTCAAAATAACTTTCATTTGATTTCTGTATCTAGTTTACGGCATTTCCACTCAGTACTAGTGACTTTATTGATTCAATGTTGTAAATATTATATGTGTAAATATTTCATATAGAATTGTGGTCTGTGTATAGTGGGGTGCAGGGCCTTGATCAGCGTACATAGTGACACAGTGTTTATTTTTCTGCCTAGGCCTATGAGGCCCAGGCCTAGGGCAGCACATATTTAGAGGGCAGCAGCCTGCCTCAAATTGCTGATACAGGGTTATTGAAAAGTGTATTCAAAGTGTAGCCACTATTTTATGAAATACTATAGATATACATAAGCCTGCATACAATTGTATATTTATATATATATTTGTGGTAAAGGCAAAAGCAAGGGAAAGAAGAAGTAATAAAGAATGCATGGGGTGCCTGAGTGGGTCTAGGGCAGCATAAAACCTAAATACATTGAACACATGATAACTTTATAATGAGAAATATTTACATTTGCTAAATATGCATTATTGTGATTTAATTACCTAGTTTGATTGACTCTGACACACCAAAAATAAAGTTTTTTAAAGAGCTTTAAAAACTACCTTTTCATTATATTAGCCATTTTTTGATCAAACCGTTCCCAAATTATTCATGATTGTTTGAGTTATTAATATGCAAATTAGGGGCTCCAAAACACAAATTATTTGCTTTCATGTGCTAATTAATATCACAGCCTGCTTGTCTATCTCTGTGGTGGCCAAAACTTAATCATGGGATTAGATCCCCCCAATTTGAGACACATGTTAGCATACAGGAGCTGAACAAATAGTATCTTAGGGATGAAAACTGGATAATACAATTTATATACAGTATTTCATGCTCTTTAAGAAGAAAGCAAATTTGGGTTACAGTGTTCCTTTATTTATGAGGTACTACAGTATTAAAGCATGTTGCTACTGGTCAATACACTGGCCTAAATCAGTGGTTTCTAAGATTTCTGATGCTGGGCCTAATTGAACATATTCTATAATTAATGAGATCTAAAAGTGAAAAGATGATAGTTTGCATGGGGTCGCACATTTCCATATATTTTTGTCGAGTTTGGATGGTCACAAATTAAATGTGTGACATCACTCCTCTTCCCTGAGGAATGGCAGATAAGGTCTAAAAAAACCAAACCAGCTGACCACTGGCCAGAATAAGTGATGAGCAATCTATTTCACTTTAATATGTAATAGCTACCCAATAATCTTTGAAATATGTAAAAAGGTATAACTACTATGGGAGAGAAAGGTAAATTAGTAGATTATTTGCACGTACAGAGAGTAATTTCACTTGTGTGAAACAAATCAGGGGCCCTTTTATTACAGGGTGCCTTACACCCTACTCCCTGTGCCATCCAATGATGACCATGTATATGACAAACCTCTAAAGTCCATATTCACTAAGGCATGAGACTCACTTTTTGCTGCTTCACTGAGATTTTCTATTTTAATGAGTTTTGCAATGGGCAGTAATTGTCATCATATTTAGCCAACTGTCATAGTTGGCAGAAGGGACAGCTGAATAAAAACAGCCCCAAAGCATGATGCTGCCACGATGGTGTTCTTTTGGTGATGTGCAGTGTTGTTTTAGCGCCAAACATATCTTTTGGAATTATGGCCAAAAAGTTAAACCTTGGTTTCATCAGACCATAACACCTTTTCCCACATGCTTTTGGGAGACTTCAGATGTGTTTTTGCAAAATGTAGCCTGGCTTGGATGTTTTTCTTCGTAAGAAAAGGCTTTCGTCTTGCCACTCTACCCCATAGCCCAGACATATGAAGAATACGGGAGATTGTTGTCACATGTACCACACAGCTAGTACTTGCCAGATATTCCTGCAGCTCCTTTAATGTTGCTGTAGGCCTTTTGGTAGCCTCCCAGACCAGTTTTCTTCTCGTCTTTTCATCAATTTTGGAGGGAGCTCCAGTTCTTGGTAATGTCACTGTTGTGCCATATTTTCTCCACTTGATGATGTCTGTCTTCACTGTGTTCCATGGTATATCTAATGCCTTGGAAATTCTTTTGTACCCTTCTCCTGTCTGATAACTTTTAACAATGAGGTCCCTCTGATGCTTTGGAAGCTCTCTGTGGACCATGCATTTTGCTGTGGTATGCGACTAAGAAAATTTCAGGAAAGACCAACTAGAGCAGCTGAACTTTATTTGGGGTTAATCAGAGGCACTTTAAATGATGGCAGGTGTATACTGACTCCTATTTAACACAATTTGGAATGTGATTGCTTTATTCTGAACACAGCTACATCCCCAGTTATAAGATGGTGTGCAGACTTATGCAACCACATTATTTTTCTTTTTCTTCCCTCCACCTAAAAGATTTCAGTTTGTTTTTCAATTGAGTTGTACAGTTTATAGGTCACATTAAAGGTGGAAAAAGTTCTGAAATGATTTATCTTTGTCTCATTGTTTTACTGCACAGAAACCTGACATTTTAACAGGGGTGTGTAGACTTTTTATACCCACTGTAGTTATTTCCTTATAAGGTCTGTCTATTAGATCATGCAAAGCTGCATCATCTGACCAGTCAGACATTATTGTTATAGTTTAGCGACTTGCCCGTCAAAAAATGACGGCAATAAGATTGTAAGGCAGGTAATGGTGTTTGGTTGAGACATTCATTTTGTTGGTGTCCCAAGATCCTTTGGCGCTCATTGCGAGCCTTGCGCTGAGGGCCTTCGGCGCTCATTGCGAGGCTGTTGGTTGTTTGTGTGCTATGAGCAGCGTTGGCAGTCGTTTTTTGTATGTTAATAAAATAATTTAATAAATGAATATACTTTACCTATTTTGTATTAATATATGCATGAAGCATTTTGTTGAAGAGCTGACAATCTGTTTTGATGTTGCTGCAGCATACAATGTCGGTTTGCAGTGTTGTGGAGCTGATGTGTAAGTGTCAGCAATGTGTGCAGTGTGTAGCGTAAATAGTGTGCGTGCGCGAGGAAAATCCGTTAGGGTAGCTGTGTACTTCCGCATTGTGTTTTAAAATGGCGGCTAATGTGTATGTGGTACGCGGCTGTGGATGATTTAGTGTATCTTGGACCTCGTACGGCTTTTTCAGGAAAATCCGTATGTGTTTTTTGTTGTTTTGCGTGTTTAGGGTCCTGCAGCCTCGTTTTGTTTTTTCCGCAGCCATTTTTCTCTCGCTTAGGGGATTTTCGTGTGTGTAAACTCTTGATTTTGGACTTAAATTGAGGTGTAACTTCGCTTGCAGAGTTTCTGGGTGCCCCCCTTGCTGTGGGTAAGCTTTTTTATGTGTTTGTTGTGTGTATTTATTGTGTTTTGAATGTTTTCATGTGCGCGCGGTTCGGGCGCTAGGGTCGTATTTTTGCGAGCTCGTAATGTTTTTTTTTCCAAAGTCCTGCGGCTCGTATTTGTGGATGCTAAGTTCCTTGCCAGCAACTGCGGCCCTCGCTTTGCTACGCGAGCCCGCAGCGTTAGCAACAACCCGCATGCTCACAACTATATATGTGATTTGTAACGTGTCAACATATTCCATACATCAAACATGTACCCTAAAGTTATGATACATAAGACTCTGACCAACCCCACTATTCTCCTTCCCAAAATAGCCTTTTTATTCAGTTCCTCTGTTCCTCTTACATCTCTTTTTGCTCCTCTTTTCCTCCCTCCCTCAGTTCTTCAAGCACTCTCTTCTCTCCTACTAGCCCTGCTTGCTTACCCCTGACCTAGACATTCAACATCCAGCTAATCCTAATTATAGGGTGTTGTACTAGCAACAAATCAGTGCAGTGTGAATGGTTTTATAATTGGCCCTTTATGGTCTGGGCTTCGAGCTCTTAATGGAACGCTCAACTGTTGTACGCTAGCAAAGCTGTGGCCTTTTGCTGAAGCAGAGTAATATTGCGGCTAATATCTAAATCTCACAGATCAGGTTACTGATTCATATCTAATGGCTTTTGACATACGGTCAAAGAAGAACCACTTAAGTTGCTAGTAGTTAAAGTGGAGCATCTATCTATACATATATTTGTAATTGTGAACCGTACAATTGAACTATGGAAGTTTGCATTATGTATCCATAAACATGGATAATACATTTACATGTACAGCACATTGATTTGTAGGGAAAGTGAAATATGTACAGATGAGCGCATTATTTATGAAGTTAGCTTTTCACAGATAATATTGCATTTTTTGTGGGTATGTGAGAAAATGACTATACTCTGGTCTTTCATGGAAATTCATGGTCATATAAATGCATTCACTATAAGAAAAAGGTTGGTTCCCATCAGCAGCAAAATCTCAACTGGTAAGGTAATATTGGGTCAAGTATGGATATCGTGGGATATGATAATGATAAAATTATGGTAATTTTAAGGGCAGAGTATGAATATGGTATAGCATTGTTAAATTATGTGTATGTTTTTTTCTGGTTTAATTGTATTTATTTTTTTAAATCTAATAATAGGTCAACAATAGGGTAGTGTCATGGAAGGCCGGTTATATTGAAATGATGAGTGCAGGTTTAATATGATACATTTAAGATGAACATAGCTAATTATAGGATTAGATGCTATACAGTGTAAGGGTAACTTTATGAGGTATGGATAATAATGATGAAGACTGCACAATAGTACCAGTACGAGTAGACATCCTTTGTCAACACCAGTTTCTAAATTGAGAGGAGACACAGATGACATTCAGTGATTACCTATTATGTTAATCTACAGGTCGGATAAATTTAACAGTGGTGAATTAATGAATGGTTAATTAATATTAATTAGACCTGTAGATTAAAAGGGGAAATAAGTGATTTTAATCACACATGATCTTGTGTCTCCAGTCAACTATGTAATCCAAGCTGACTTATAAACTTTACATATTTTTTTCCTTTCTGCTAATCTTCTCTACCCTATCACTTCTCCATTCACACGCACCATTGGCAGACTTTTTGCATGCAGTCATATGCCATTGTTATAAGAAAAGAGCAATGAAAAGGTTTTAATTAAGGTAGTAACTGTAAATACAAATAGTAAAATAGCTATAAATACATTAATAAATATTCTTAAATTCAACTAAATTTCAGTCATAGTCCCATTTTAAAAATGTTCAAATGAACACAGAACCATAACTATAAATGTTTAAGTAATTTAACACTAATCATCAAAAAATATCTTAAATTGTGGTTAACATTCCATAAAAAAAACTAAATTACTGAATTGTTTTGAGACACTTAATTGGTAAGTATGGTTTAGAGACAGACAACATAAATCTAATAAAGAATAAAAAAAGATGAAATCTTATCTCCAAATGCGTTTCTGTCTTGACTTCTTTGCTGCTCTAATGCGTACCCAGATGAACTAACTAAAACATTAATAGATATACAGCATCATTAAATTCGGGCTACGTGTTAGAATGTAGCCCGTAACATAGAAAGTAGGACTTATGGCTATTAAATTAGCCCAGTAAACATCCCCGCAGACGACTTGCGGGGTAAGCCGCAGGATGGGCGAAAAATGCCACGTGGAACTTCACAGCTGGCAAAGCCTTTGATCTGTCAAACCCGTAACCGCTACAAATCCAATCACGCTATTAAATTGCAACAAGGTCACCCTTGAGCTAGCCGTAACACGTAAATGGAGCCCAAAGCTCTACGAGTGCTGGAGAGGACTCGCAAGGAAGGTAAAGACCAATACGTAGCCCCGTAAATGCAAATAAAAACACACTGTATAGAAAAGGGAAAGGATGTTAGGTCTTAGAATTAATAGCACAACATTCTCAAGCCCGCAACTTGGCCGCAAAAAATACTTTATTTCATGGTTAATTTCCTTGTTATATTGATCCCGGCAATCAATGTATTAATACATATACTGCAATTTACAATATCAAATTTACGGCTTTATTAATATTGCATTATTGTGGAATGTGGGTCCGATCACAACTTATAATTGAAGCCTGTAGGACTTTGAAATCTACCCTCCCCTTTTTCAGTTACGTAACTCTAACAATCTCTTTTTCCATTTGGCTCAGTCTAAACCCGTAACTAGAGTCTACACTAATTGATCGTCTGCAAGGCCGCAAATCCAACATTCTATGAACAACCTATGATTTGCGTCTCAAGCCTGTAGCTCGCAGCCCATTCTAATTTAATAGCAACGTAACTCATGTTGGACTTGCGGTCCCCAAATTTAATGAGGCTGATGATGTCTCAGAACTACTTGGCTTTGGCTTAAAAGTTGACCAGACTTTGGACTTGAATTACTCCCTAGAGTAATATTAACTTTGAACCATTGCAGTCACCTTAGAGAAGGAACTGGGGACCCTTTTTCCACTGCTGACCTAAAATATCTGTGGTGGTCATTGACCAACTGAAATTTAGACATTCATAAAACATGTTTAAATGTGTTTGAATACCCCATATATAAGCTTTATATTATATGATTGGATGGAATTAATGACTTGCATAATGTTACTACTCAATAATTGGCTGACAGTGTCACACCCTTCCAAAAACCTGCATCTAGAAATTAGTGTAATGTAGAAATACATATTATTGTATTGCTCCTTACAATATGTTTTATCTTTAGAAAAGTACAAGCATAGTGTTCATTGGGAAATTCTACACTATAGTAGTTAAAGGACATCTGAAATGCATTTACAAGTAAAGCTCATTTGCTTGTTGGTCATAGACTCTTAAAAACAATATGCAGTTTAAAATAAATAAACTTTATATTTTTTTCTTACTTTTCAAAATTATCAGTTTTCACCTCAAGCAGTCATCTCAGAGAAGGAACTGGGGACCCTTTTTCTACTGCTGACCTAAATTATCTGTGGTGGTCACTGACCAATTGAAATTTAGACCGAATGTTAAAATGATATGGAGATCAAAACACTTCTATAAAGCATTTAAAATTACATAAAACAAATATAAAAACATTTTCCTGCATGAGAAAAAACATTCATTAAACATGTTTACATTTGTTTGAATACCCCATATATAAGCTTTATATTATATGATTGGATGGAATTAATGACTTGCATAATGTTACTACTCAATAATTGGCTGACTGTGTCACACTCTTCCAAAAACCTGCATCTAGAAATTAGTGTAATGTAGAAATACATATTATTGTATTACTTCTTACAATATGTTATATATTTAGAAAAGTACAAGCATAGTGTTCACTGGAAAATTCTACACTATAGTAATTAAAGGACATCTGAAATGCTTGTTGGTCATGGACTTTTAAAAACAGTATGCAGTTTAAAATAAATAAACTTTGTATTTTTTTCTTACTTTTGAAATTATCAGTTTTCACCTCAAGCAGAGCCGTTTCTCCACACCTACATGTGCCTGCTCTGTATTTGGTCTAAACTAAAAAAACAAGGTCCAGTCTAGGTTCTGGTACAGACTGAGCTTGCTCAGTAAAAGGTCCAAGGCTATTATAGCAAGGGTAGTCAATGGCTCTGCCCTCATGATGTCACTGGCGGAGTCAATGGGGCAGCTATAACAAGCTTTTACCTTCAATACCGCTTTGTGGGAAGAGCAGTCAGAGACATTGACATCACTTGATTGGGCCAAAGACACCATAGCCCTGTTCAGAGCTGGTCAAGCCCCCGATGAGGCACATGGAGATTGAGAAAAGCATCTCTCCTGGGGGGGTGGGGGGGGGGATAAAATATAAGAAAATGTTTTAACTTTTATATATTCCTAACTGAATACAGTTTTTACTAGTCTCTGTCCAACAAACAAGCATATGAGTTTTACTTTTAAGTACACTATAGTGATCCTTTAATACATTAACAACATTGAGGATCTTGCCAAGTACATTGGTACAAATCATTAAGGACTGAACTTAGAATCAGTGTGGTATTTGTATAGCTGGTACCTTAAGCCCTCTCCAATATCTTTACTACCCACTTCATCACCTCTATTATTAACTAACACCACCTGAACAGTCATGTGAGTGGGGTGCACCTAGTTTGATTTTCTAAAACCTAAATTCTGCATTCTGTGCATCTCTAAATGTGATATTTGCTATTGTAGTTAAACAAACTTAGCTAGAAACTAATAAAAGTCAATAAAAGTTGCAAATCAGGGCAAAATTTGCATAAAAAATGGCCTCCATGGGTAAACATGTTCGATCAATGCCACTCCTTGTCTCACTATGTTGGTTTTATTGATGTATCAATAATTGATATATTCTTAAAACATTTCTGTCATTAACTAATATATTTTTAATTTATATATGTTTATCTAACATATTTTTCTGTTTTTTGGCTTACATTTTCATGTCTTCTTTATACAGAAACCTTAATGCCCACTAGTCTAAGATAACATATCAATCTCTATAGTAAAGTCTGAATAGTGAATTACAGCTTTATTAAGACATGAAGCGCATGAACAATTTCTACGATAACACAGACAAAATATATATTAGTATACTTTTATTTACCTTAATTTGTAACTAGATGTTTTAGTCATCAATATCTGAGGTTAAAAATGTTCCTACAAAAAAGCGTCAACTTTTGCTTTTAACTAACGTTAACATACATAATTAATTTTAAAACTGAAATGTACTGTACAAGAGACGTATGAGCGCTGCATAAAATTAGTTTGCAACTGTCGTGGAACAAACACTTATCAGACTTCAAGAAGAACCTAATTATACGATTTGAGAACTTTAAAAAGACAGATACACAAGGTTAAAAATTTTCAAAGCAACCATTGTTCTTCCAGGATGTACCGAAAAGCTACATTGCTCAACTACACCTCTTAGATACATGTCTTAGAAGTGTCATTTTAAAATTTCCACGTGTTTGATGAAGACATTATTGAAGTCCTTAGACCGTCGGTAATGGGTAATAATGTTTGCTTTGTCACAAATACGCAGATTTTAACAGCTAAGCTCCTGTTATCTAAACTTCTTTTCAAAAAAACAACGTAATATTTTCCGAAATGTCTACTTAGTGCTTACTAAAGGAATGTCTGCCTTGTTGTGACATGAGTATTTCTCTGTTTTAATATTTCTTTCATCCACTCTCATATACTACACCCACTACTGAGAGGTTACAATACGTCTGGGATCTGACCCTCCTTGTATAGCACTCTTCTGAACAGCAAAGATACTTGAAATTAAAGCCCAGAATTTTTTGTTCATCCTGTCTCTTGTGTCTGCTGATATTCTCTCTCAGTACCTTTATCCAGGGATTAAACTGAGCCAAAGTACACAAAGCTACAGATCTTCCTTGTCTGTCATTCACAGCCGTCTTAACCTCTTTAGATTATAGTTTCGGAGAGGGGTACAAACAAACACGGTTTGCTAAGAAACCTCAATTTAACTCCAGCATATTTTCCCCTGACTTTAATAATGTGTTTAAGTTTTACTGTGTTAGATTCACCTGTTCCATTACGTTTCAGCAGAAGAGCGACGGCATCCTTTAGGGGCTAATACAGAGTACTGTGTTACAGATCTGTCATTTGTTTTCTTGAAAAGCTGGAATTAAGTGGATTGCGGAAGCGCGTGGGTGACATTACAAGCGTGCACCAATTAAATGTACTCATTATGTGATGCCCTTAAAGGATCACTGTAGTTTGGTAAAAACATCACATGCTTCTGAAGTATATAACAAAATAACATTAGCAGGTATGTAAGACCGGATCATAAAAATACTTTAAGACCAAATCTTATGTTTAGATGACTGTGTCATGGTGGATTCCTATTGGACCTTACTCTGCAATTTAGGTCAGTTATCAAGTGTGCTATTTGGATAGGATGGTTTTAACATAATCCAAAGTTCTTACTACTCCTCCCAGGAACCTAAATGGTACAAAGACAAAATGGTCATCATTATAAAGTTCTTCATAATATAAATATGACACTTGGTCCTTTAACGTTAAATGGCAGTAGACATGTGGAATAGCCTTCTAGTTGAAGTGATATTAACTACTACAGTAAGGCACTCATGATTTCTATATGGACTTTTACCAAATACACATGGAAACACCACCATTATGTTGCATATAAACTTTCATAGTCACCCTGTTATTATTATTATTATAATTCTTTATTTATAACGTGCCAACATATTCTGTAGCGTTATACGCTGGTTAAGTGATCAATATTAACACATTGCAAAAAGATGGAGGGCCCAGTCGTTGAGCTTAAGATCAAATGTACATGATGCTTGTTCCCAAAGCACCGGCACAAGATTGAAAACTCACAAACTTGTAATCTACAACCCTGTTGTGTTTATACCCATTCCCTAGAGCTAAACAAATTGCAAGCTCATTTGGTTTGTGATAATATTTAAGTAGCTTATTAAAGTTTTATGTTACCCTAGGGCCTTACGTGCCCTACTGCATTATTAAATGTGCTGCCCTAGGCCTGGCCCTTGTTGGTCTAGGCTGAAATACACCACTGGGTAAAATACACTTGCACCTCTTATACTGTTATCATCAAAAGAGCTGTGAGCTTGGACAGTGCCTGGTGCCCTATACAAATAAATATGGGTACATACATATTCATGAGGTTATTCTGAGAACTAATTAGGTCTCAGCGTATGAGCCAAACAGAAGAACAGGCAGGGATGCTCCTATTGGTTCTTATCTATGGTTAAAAGCCATGTTTCTGTGTTAACCTTTTTTCCGGCAAGTTAGAAGGATCCAAGAGCAAAACAAATGTTTTAGTGTTTTTTTAGGTTGATTTTTCTAAACTATTTTTCCTTTATACCATCTCATAAATATATCAACAAAAAAATGCGGATTCATCAATCCCTCAGTTGGTTAAAACTTTCTAACAATAGCTACTAGGTGTGAAAGAGCATCAGTATATATTTAATTAATCCTTGAAAATATAATGTTTTACATTCTGTATGTTTTCAATTGCATGTGGCTACATATTGATACCCCTTCTGGAGCGCTACTTTGTCGTGGTGAAAGAGCTTGTGCACTTCAATTAAGCTGTGAGCTATACCATGTAGGGTCACCCAAGATGGGCATGTCATACCAGAGAGGTTAGACAAATTGCGGTCCACTGGTGAAGGAACTGGCAACCCAATCCAGTATTTTTGCCATGAAAACATTGTGGCACAACCTGACACAAAATTTTCATGGCGTGCTGAGGTCCATAGGGTCACAGAGAGTTGGACACGACTAAAAAACAACAACAAATATATTGACTCGGAAATGACTAAACAACAACAACAAATTTATTGACAATATTGAAAAAATTTAAATAGTAAACGTAAAGCATATTTGACTGCATTAGCATTTTTTAATATGTATTATTTGAACAGACTTAGAGAGTGATCCATATAACCATTTTTTGGCAGTAATGAGTGGCCACACTAATATTAGCTATTGTGAGGCAATAGCAATACACGCTATTCTACACATATATTAAGAGGGAGTTACACGTAATTAACACTTATAAACTGGTACATGTTAGTTTTTAAGAATGATCACTTAATTGCTTAATTGGATGCACCACCCCTACTGATAATTTCTAATATAATTCCTATCCAATGTGCTCTATCAGCTCAGCAACACAGATCTTGATGTATCCTCAAAGAGCATGTTTATATAGACATAAATCACTCTTATATAAAGGGATCTGTGTGATAGGTACAGTGCGATATGAGCCACAGAAGGACATAGAAACAGAAAAATGGAACTGTTACAAGTTTGCAGGTTCAGTTGTAGTTTGTCTGGCTCCTGATCTTTTGAGCCAGTTGTATTACACAGCTCAATATATTAAGTTGAATACAATATTTTACAATGAAAGCTCCTCAAACGTGAGACTATAACCGACAAATTATAAAAAATCCAGGCGCTCCTTGCCAGCAACTGCGACCCTCGCAAACTTTACGTTGTAACGCAAACAAAATACGAGACACATTACGACCTCGCAAAAAACGGCCGCAACACGCGCACATGAAAACATCAAAAATCCAACAAATACACACAACAAATACATAAAAGCTTACCTACAGCAAGAGGGAGCATCCAGGACCTCGAAAACTAAAGTTACACCTCAATTTACATGAAATGAAAGCAGTTTAGACATTAAAAAATTCTCTAAGTGAGAGAAAAATGGCCGACCGAACAAAACTAAAACGAGGCTAAAGGTCCCTAAACACGCAAAACACTACCATAAACAGAAAAAACTCGCACGACATAGAAAACGAACAGCGCTACATCAGCCACATTATATACACCAAAACCCTTAGCTCACTTACACTTTCAACCCGGCACTTTTTGACGGGCAATATTCTAGTATATATATAGTAAATAAAAAGTACATCTGTGTTCACATTTGAATGTCTAAAGCAAGTTAACAAACCTGCTTCCAGCTCAGAGTTCTGAGAAAAACAGTTATTACACTGCATTCTGGGAAGCTGAGCTGGGACGTGCAAATGTGCCCACAAATGCCTTGCTCTTCATTCCGTATCCATTATCAAACATGGCTTCCTTTAAGCTTATGCATGCTGTATTACACAGCTTTAATGCAAAGCCAAGGCTGGAATAAACACAGGCCGAGTATCCAATCCATGTACAGCTGTTTTAGTTCACCACAACAATCATTTATAATATGGTGGGCAAAAGAGCGATAGAAGCCCTCCACCGTACAGTAGTACAGTAAATAAAAAGTACATCTGTGTTCACATTTGAATGTCCAAAGCTAGTTAACAAACCTGCTTCCAGCTCAGAGAAAAACAGTTATTACATTGCATTCTGGGAAGTTGAGCTGGGACACACAAATGTGGCCACAAATGCCTCGCTCTTCATTCCATAGCCATCATCAAACATGGCTTCCTTTAAGCTTATGCATGCTTATATACATATATATACCTTTATTTTGTGTACTCATTCATATTATATGAATTTAAATGTTGATGAAACAGTCTAAAGTGCTTGAGTACATCTTCAAGAAGTGTTTATGTTTACACTTTAATTGTACGGTAAGCTCTACTCGGCAGTTTATTTGTAATGGGAACTCTGTTGTGGTAATAAATAAATAAATACATTAATTAAATAATTAAATTGATAGATGATAATAATATCTGTATGTAAAAACTTCAAATTTGGATTTTCAGGGTACATGATGTCCATATGCCTGCTCCAACACTGCTTGAATTTTCTATATATGATATAGTTAAATCCTTAAATAATGTATTACTCCTAATCACGATCAGTATCATGACCTCTCTTGTTCTGGTGGATTTACTCTTGTGATATATATTTTTAACCTTTTCTTCTCACTTTTCATCTTCCAAATCCTGAAGATTTTCCTCTTACGTAACTATTTTAATAGGGACTTAAGATGAAAAACTCAAAATGTATGTAATTGTATGTCTTTTGTTAAATACACTTTGCCACAATAACCATGCCGGCATATTTTCACGATCTGTGCTTGTATGTCACTTATTGCTGCCAACTTACATACCAATTAGATTGCAAGATCTGAAGCCACAATAAGGGCCTCATTCAAATGCGATTTGGTTCATTGAATAGGGCTCTATTTAAGTACATAGCATATTTTTTTTACAGAAGTTTTTAGTTAGTGATCTTCTATCCAAAAGCAAGGTCGTCACTAACTAAAAACTTATGTAAAAAAAATATGCTATGTGCTTATATAGAGCCCTATTGAATTGACCAAATCACAATTGAATGAGGTCCTGAGTACTTATATGTGTGTAACTTTTATTGTACTTTATTCCATCTGATGCATTGGGTACAGATTTCCAAAGGCTTTTACAAAACATTGTATATTGCACAACACATACATAGGAATCATTGTGTACACATCTGTATAGGCTTCTGTACATACAGAGTAATTACACAGAACATACATAGGAAGACAGGTGTACATGTATGTATACACTTCTATACATATTTAGAAATTGCACAACAAAATATAAAACCTTATTCACAGTGTACAGTTTTTTTGGACTATCAGCCTTATTAAATTGCGTTTTGGACAATTGAATAGGGCTCTATATAATTTTTTAGTTAGTGAACTTCTATCCAAAAGCAAGGTCTTCACTAACTAAAAACTTCAGTAAAAAATATATGCTCTGTGCTTATATAGAGCCCTATTCAATTGGCCGAAACGCAATTTAATAAGGCTGTAAATATTCACAGCACATAAATAGGAAGCATTACATCATACATTAATGTATATGGACAAAAATAGGAAGGCCTTTGTGCAAACACCTACACAGTCTTTATATGCACATTTCTATAGGTGTGCATATCAAGCAATGTAAATCAAACAAAAGATCACACTGTGTATATGTTTGTATGAGCCCCTGTATTATAATTGCATAGCACATAAAGAGGAAGCACTAACGGGGTGTGTTTCTGCCTAAGCCCATGAGGCCCAGGCCTAGGGCATCATATTTTCAGAGGGCAGCAGGCTCCTGGAATTGCCTGTGTAGTGTCATAGAATAATGTGTGCATATGCACAGAAATGTCTACATATATGCACAGAAATGTCTGCAAATCTATACAGGCAATTCCAGCAGCCTGCTGCCTTCTGAAAATGTGATTCCCTAGGCCTGGGCCTCATGGGCTTAGGCAGAAACACACCCCGTTAGTGCTTCCTCTTTATGAGCTGTGCAATTATAATACAGGGGCTCATACAAAACAAGTATACACCTATGATTTGGGATATAGCAAGGACAAAAGAGGAGCTGTAAGTAGGGGGGGGTGGCAAATTGGAATGGCGTAGGGTGGCATCAAAGCACTATAAATCATATGAACTGCCACATATATATTTAGCACCACACAAATAAAATAAGCATGTGCACCCAAATCCTTTATAATGTATATCTCTCGTTTTTGTCCATGCTCATGCATTTTTACTATCAAATAAAATGTAAGTATTTTCTTTGCACTGTGATTAAATACAACAAATTAGAAATTTTGCAGAATATACACACAAAAGAGAACACGAGGCAGACTTTGTAAAGATTTTACCCCTGTGCCTCCCTGCCTCGTTATCACTAACTGCCTTATTTCCAGGATCCCTTACACTCTTAAAAGCCGCTAGACAGCATACAACAGTTTGCCTTTGCCTATTATGAATGTGGGATCTCATATGTTCATTGCTGATTAGAAAACATTATTTCTATTATCCTTTTGGGCTTCACACCAGCAATAAAGACACTTGCCCTGATTTGAAACCAGCAGACACCAAGAGGATTTGTTGATTGCTAATGAGAATGCTAGGGTTTGCAGGGATCACAAGGGACATTATTGCTGTGGTCTGTAGATTACCAATGTAATATGGCGAGGACACTTACTGTACATAGCAGAGTATTAAGAAATCCAATAACTTTATTGAAGCATCAGCAGAAGTTTTCAGACACATTTGACTTCTGTAACATTTGGTTAAAGCATATTTCCCCTGGTATAAATCACACAACCGCAAGGTGATCCAAGCCCTTATATTTATTGCATCCACTACTTCAAAATCACTTGAGCAAAGTAAATACTGTGACAGGAATCTTGACACTGGCTGAATCATTTTTTCCTGAATAATAAAAAATAAAAAAAAAACAAGCTAGGTCAGGATCAGCAAATCTGCACTACCTTATACATTTTCAGAAATATGTTGGACCATGATCTCCGTAGTATAGTAAAATGTGTAAGAATGATACATACGGTGCTTTCTGAAGAAAAGTGATGTTCAAGGCTGCAGTCTTTGTATTTTTACATATAAATAATATATCTGTATGCTCAGTGTCCTGTACAATAAATAGATCTGAATAAAATATTTTCAAATATTTATGCAATATGCACAGCAAAGTAAATATACATTGTAGAATATATGCAATTGTTTTGCTGCTATATATCTATCTATCTATCTATCTATCTATCTATCTATCTATCCAACCAACCGTCTATCTATCTATCTATCTATCTATCTATCTATCTAGCTATCCATCCATCTATCTATCTATCTATCCATCCACCCACCCGTCCATCCATCCATCCATCCATCCATCCATCTATCTATCTATCTATCTATCTATCTATCTATCTATCTATCTATCTATCTATCTATCTATCTATCTATCTATCTATCTATCTATCTATCCATCCACCCACCCGTCCATCCATCCATCCATCTATCTATCTATCTATCTATCTATCTATCTATCTATCTATCTATCTATCTATCTATCTATCCATCCATCCACCCACCCGTCCGTCCGTCCATTCATCCATCCATCCATCTATCTATCTATCTACCTATCTATGTATCTATCTATCTATCTATCTATCTATCTATCTATCTATCTATCTATCTATCCATCTACCCACACTGTATTTACAATGAGCTGTACCCCCGCCCCAACAAAAATATTCTTGCTGCTACCCTTGCTCTTCCCAACAGTCTTATTGAAGGAATAGTTTTGATGATGGACAAGGGTTTGACTATGTACCTCTTTCTTTGTGAACTAAATAATTCTTGATAAAGGTAAAAAGTTCATCTCAAAAGCCTGTTGGTCCACTAAAAACATATGGTATATTGCAATATTAGTTAATTGTATATCTACGTTACTGATCTAAAACAGCTACTTAATAAAACAATAACTAACCATTTGGCTCACCATTTTCGAAAAAAAGAACATTGTAATGAGACTATTGCTGAATATTCAACAATATTAATAAGGAAATGGAAGAACTAAGCACTGAAGAAAGGCTAATCAAATTAAACTTAGTTTCTGCAGAAAAAAGGAGGGGATATGAGTACCTTAATATGAATACATTGAGGGTCAATATAAGGCTTTGTCAAGAGGTTTTCATGTGACAAGAGGACACCCTTTAAGGTTAGAAGAAAAATGATTCCATCTTCAAGAAAGAAAAGGGTTCTTCACAGTAAAGGCAGTAAAGGCAGTCAGACTGTAGAACTCACTACCAAAGGATGTTGTGGCATCAGATTCAATAGATAACTAAAGAAGGTTAGATATATTTGGAATAAAAAGCGCATATAGCATTATGTTGGATAACAAGAGTATAAGCAGTATTGATCCAGGGAGTAAGCTGACTAACAGTATTTGGGGTGAGGAAGGATTTTCTCTGTTAGGAGACAATTGACAATGTTTCAGTTTTTTTGTTTGCCTTCCTCTGAATCAATTAACTGTTTCAGCTATTACAAGGATCAGAGGAAATCTAAAAAAGTTGAACTTTATGGAACGAAAAGTCTATAATATATGAATATATTTAAGCTTTATGTGAATAAATGTATCTATCTCTCAATCTATCTATCTACTGCATTACACAGTGAGGCTATGCTTCAAAGGAGCCATGTATAAAATGGTAATTTGGATTCAAAGAGTAAGGTATATTGAATCTCATCTGCATTTCTGTATTTCTGGGAAACCTGAGCAGGAAATAGTTTTTTTACTTATTGTTAGACTTTCAGATGGGCTTATAAATATACAATTCATTTTCTCTTACTCTTTTGCGCGCCATAAACTAAATGATTGTTTTATATATATATATATATATATATATATATATATATATATATATATATATGTATATGTATGTATATATATATATATATACTGTAGTAGTACAAATAAGGAATAGTACATTAGTGATTCTATTTGAATGTCTAAAAATAAGTCGATGAAAACTTATTTCCTGCTCAAATTTCTCAGAAATACAGTATATGCACTGCAGTCTGGGAAAACTGGGCGGGATATGCAAATGAGGCCACATAAGGCACCATCACTCTGTATATATATATATATATATATATATATATAAATATATAAGTACAAATAATGAATAGTACATTAGTGACTCAATTTGAATGTCTAAAAAATAAGTTAATAAACTTACTTCCTGTTTAAATTTCTCAGAAATACAGCTGATGCACTTCCCTCTGGGAAAACTGGGCAGGGACATGCAAATGAGACCACAATGCACGCTCACTCTGTTAATCTATATATATATATATATATATATATATATATATATATATATATATATATATATATATATATAAACACATTCACATAAATAAATATGTGAAATTATATTCAAATAAATAATAATTATACACAGTATTTATACATATAGATGGATGGGTGGATTGATAGATATTCTCTATCTAGAATATAATGTATATGACTGATTTATTTACAGGGTTAGAATATGCATAATATGTATATCTTTTTTTCAATCAATGAAGAAAAATGCTACATTTATTCAAATATTATTTAGTAGTCTACTAGTCTGAGTCAGCATTAAAAATGACCCAGTTTGTGTGCTTCGGGGCATTGGTAGAGGGTGCTGTCAGAAGGCTAAAAAAAACAATATATGCAGCTCTGACTTTTTGGGATATTTAAGACAGTGAGAGCTAAAAAGTTAACATAGGTAATTTTACTTCTGGGCTGCTAAGGGCACAACCCTTAAACCTGAGGGTTACTGCTGTCAAAGAAAGACCTTTTTCCTCCTGTCAGATTCCCTTCGATATATAAAATAAATCGCTTAGCCTGCAGCATTTAGTGTGCAAACACTGCTCCTCAACATTTTGAAACTGTGGAAATCATGAAACCAGTCTGTGACCTTCCATTTCTGTGACAGTACGGGAATCCCTGGAGCAGAAGCAGCTTCTTCTGATATTTGGAAAAGTGTCATGTTTTTCGTTATATGGGAAACTGTCATATTGTTGTTGTCATAAAACACAACGCTTCTCACTGTTATGATTTCCTTGTTTGTTACAACATGTGACCCCAGCAATTGACACGTTTTATTTTACCTATATAGCTTAGAGCACATTTTTATGATATTTAAATGGAGTTGGTATTGACACCTGAAGCAGTCTCCGAAGAAAAGAAACATACTAGAAAAGGAATCAGTAGCATGTGTTTTCTTTTTAAATTATCCGTTCTCTTGTTGAATTGTTATTTTAAAGAGACATTTTTTGTTTCATTTGTTTTGTTTGAATGATTCAGTTTATTCAATGGGCAGCAGCTAACAATATTCATTTTATCTAAGAGTGAGGAATTATTAGCTGGCACTAATTTGCACTTCTTGGTAGGATGGGAATACTAGACATTGTGATCTCAACCTTTTTTGGTCCGGGAACCAATGGATCACCTTCCAATACACAACATATGGCACACTAAATATTCAGTTTGCTTTGTACTGATATTTTTAAAGTGTTAGGGTTTTCTCAACCCTCTTTGTTCAGGAGGACCAGGATGGATCAGGAACTTCACCAGTCTTAGGACCAGTTGTTGAAACCATTGATTTAGATGTCTATGTCCCAGCTTTCCCATATCATTTTTCTGAGGAAATATTAGAATTAATTTGCACTTCTTGGTAGAATAAGAATATTAGACATTTAGAACAGTGGATCTTATTTTTTTTGCTCTGGAAACCAGTTGTCTACCTTCCAATACACAACATATGGCACGCTAAATGTTCAATTTGCTTTGTACTGATATTTTTTAAGTGTTAGGGGGTCTTCTCATCGCTCTTTGTTCAGGGGCACCAGCAGATAAAGTCATAGGACCAGCTGTTGAAAACCATTGATTTAGATGTCTATATTCTATAAGCTACAGAAGTAAAAGGTATGAATGGCAACATGGGGGACATCAATGTTTCATTAAAAGTATAAAGAACTTTGTGTAGGCCAAATAGGCCAAATACGTATTAATGCAAGAACCAACTGGATTGAATTGCTGTCTCATCTATATTCAGTGAAGTTTTCTTCATGGTTGTAATGACTGGTCTGTTATTTATACATTTATGATTAACACATCAAATTCCTTTCACCCATTAGCAGATAACACCAGTAATGTTCAGGATAAGTCTTCCATTTAAGTAAGTAATAAATAAGGCTACAACAGCGCATCATTGTTAAAGTATCATTATCAACTCAAATTTTCACAGCTGATACACCCACAGACTTAATCACTAATTAACCCTCTACTCTCTTTTCAATTTCTGGCCAAGCCCTTATTTCTTTCAATTACTTCATTAATCCTTTAGTCTGTAAGCTTGTGAACACTCAGTCATGCCAGGCTCATCATATAAAAGTGGCATGTGTATGATTGTTAGCTCAAGGGTATGGTCATCAACCCCTTTGGTATCAGTCTGTCAAATTATGTATTGTCCTACCCATGTTTGACTCCACCTCAGACCCCCCGAATGTGTTGGTGCTATATAAAGGAGAGATAATAATAATAATAATAATAATAATAATAATAATAATAATAAAGTAAGCTTTTAGTAGCCTTTTCCCAGTTTTCTCTGAACGTTCATTGTTGGTTATATTAAAAGCTAATGCACAACAAAATAAGTTAAACAACCACCTCACACGGTGACACACTCTAAGGAATAAAAGAAGGAAGAAATGCCAATCTAGCAGCCACTTAGAGGCTAGCCGAGAGAAAATAATAATAATTCAAAACTTTACGATTCACTTAAAGTGACACCAAAGTGGTAAAACAAGCCACGACTCTTTAAAAACAGATGTTCCTAAATACAATGTTCACTTTTAAAGGGTCATGGCTTATTTTACCACTATAGTGTTCCTTTAAGTAAATCATAGAAAATGTGGGAGTTCCATGCTCTGTAACTAAAGAGAGTAGAGTATAATGAAGTGTAAGGAATACACACCAAATAATTAAATTATTCAAATCCTTGTCCATCGTCAATAATATTCCTTCAATAAGACAGATGGGAAGAAAGAATAACTTAAGGATGGAACCACCTATAGATAGATAGATTGATAGATAGATAGATAGATAGATAGATAGATAGATAGATAGATAGATGGGTCAATGGATGTATAGATAGATATATCCTTAGGAATAATGAACAATAAAATATATAAACAGAGAAACAATTCAGACACACAGTTCTGCATTCAAGTACATTTCATTCTATAGCATAGGGACTTGTTCTTTTCATATTTAATAGATGACTTCAGGAGTTTTTTTCAGTTCCTGTTATTTTGTGGGGCTTGATTACTTCATCTAATACCGTGTACTACTGTCATTTTCTTATATGTAGCAATGTATATTTAGATCTTCTACGACTGTACATTTTAGAAGAAAGGGAGAGAAGACAGAAAATTACAACTGCTTTACAAGTGAAACCACAATAACTGTGAATAATTTACTAGATATTATCAAGACTTTTTATTTCAGAAGAGGTATTTTACAGCACATTGCTTTTTCTTAACATATTATAAAAATAGGTTGGCTTTGACAGCCAGTGTGTAAAATAGAAGGATTTTCCTTAATTAAATATTAACCTCCGATGTTTAAGATAGTGTAAGAAAAGCCTCAGTTATCCAGTGAGATGTGGTAAGTGACCCATCATATGCTGAAATCAAGAAGCATGAATCATTTGCCTCTGTACTAAATAACTTATTCAGACTATGTCTGCTCCACCTTATTAATCCTAAAATGCACAATTTCACTGAATTCTTTTAGTGTACATTAGTTTTGGAATTTAAGTTTTGCAAGTGACTTAGGTTCTTTCAGGTTTAGTTTTGTAATAAATAAAAAGTCACCAAAAATAGTTTTACTGAGTTATTTCTCGTTAGCACCTTCATTTTCTAGATGCATACATTGCTAGATGTTAATAACTTTTTCCATGATTTTATCTTGTAGCATATATTTTTGTTATCACTCTGTAGCTTTAGGTCAGTTTTCATTTTTTTTCTTTCTGACCTTTTTAGGTGGATCATGCTGGACACCATCCTTGCATGGGTTGACCCATCTTTCGGTGACCTAGATTTACTATGCATGAACCCAGAGCAATATAAGTTGTGGGTGATGTAGAATGTGTTACCCATGGGATGGAAGCATGGCTATACAAGATGCACACAGCTGGAGTCAATTTCTGCATAAACCTCTTTGGCTTATAAGGATTTGCCAGTCTAATCATCCCGTGCCTGAGCAAGTTTTTGTAAACTAAGTGTGTGCTATGATTGGTGATGATTAACTCATCTTCTACTCGGATTGCTTTGTACCTTGAACATCTGTCCGGTCCCTGATCGCCATGCTAGCCATCTGGAATTGACCTCAGATTTGTTCCAACATATCTGTTGGCCTCAGACCCCAATTTATGGGGTTTTCAGTATCGTCTTCCTTGCTTAACATGCAATACTATTTTTGATATTGAGGTGTCATCCCTCATTTTTTTTAGCATATAACATCTTCTCGTTCCAAACACGATTTACTTGACCTTCACTCTATTTATTGCACTTCATCCTAAATTATTTCTTAGCCATGACTGTAGAGGAGAGTGCCGGTGGTTTCACACCCCAAAATCTGATCTACTGACTTTGTAATCCATTTCCCACTATTTTCTATTCTTTCAATTCATAGTTTATCTCGACCTTTAAATATATCTATTCAAAAATTCAATATTCATAAATATTCCAAAAAGGTAGACCATCTCCAGATATTTTTTACTTAAAGGACCACTGGTATGCATTAACAAAGGGAGCTAAGTGTTTTACTTATTATTATCACTGATCACTAATAACATTTCAATTTAATTTATAATCACAATATTCAATATAGAGTATTAGCCTCCAGTAGAGCTGATTGTCTCCACTCTGATAAGGCCATCTAGAAGAAAAGGGGTTTGGCTACGGGGAAGGTCTAAAGGGTTTAAAGAACAACCTCATGACTTAAGAGTCCAAACAATGATTCGTAGGCTGCCCTCAAAGCAAAGCTCATTACCAGGGAAACCACTTATATAGCATGGATCTAGCCAGTTGAGAGCATGGTTGATATAAATTCCCCCATCGACCTTATAGTGGGTGGAGACCAGCACTGTCGGTGCCTTATCTTTTGAAAGTAAGGTTAATATTTAATATTGTTCTTTAAATCATGGAATATACATCTTATTAATGATGTATGCTTCTTCTGTTAAATAATTACATTAGTCTTTCTTTTTTATTTCATTTTCTCTTTATCTCCAAGCATCTACACCATGGATTGACTTTATCTCTCCAGGTCTACAGGTCACGTCTCTCTGATGATTTCCTGCTTTTGAAACTATAGGTATTCCTCCAAGACGTGTTCTTCTCATGATATAGAACATTAGATCAGATTGACTCTGTATACTATTTGTGTATGCAAATATTACCGTAAATGTGCAGCACTGTGAAATATACAATCTCCTTATACATACATAATAATAATAATAATAAGTGGTTCCTTAGGGCTTCACTGCTTTGGTATTCTGTCTATAACCTGTTCTACCACTTCTGGAACTGCCATGTTCTGCTCTGTCTCACTCATCGCTGGAGTGATAGTGTATGCCCTGTCACTTTAAATCCACGGAGAGAAGTTTGCAATTTTACAATGAAGCAAGACTGATAATAACAAGAAATGCAACATCTTATATTTATGATTTCAATGTTGTTTGT
Organism: Discoglossus pictus; assembly: GCA_027410445.1. Classification (NCBI taxonomy): domain Eukaryota; kingdom Metazoa; phylum Chordata; class Amphibia; order Anura; family Alytidae; genus Discoglossus; species Discoglossus pictus. The sequence continues at coordinate 96,462,748 of CM050171.1, read as the reverse complement.
ATTAACATTGCTATAGTTTCAAGATTTACTGTGTATTTTCAGTTGTACGTTTAATAGGATATTTGGATCACATATTGAGGTTCTACATGGCTAAGATTGCTGAGCGCTGACAAAGTAACGGCTATTCACTTGATTCCTGGAAATGTTTATCGTTGTTCCTGGATCAACTTTGCTATTATTGTAAACCATCATAAAATCTAGATAGACAGAGACAGTGAGCCAGTTTAAAAACCTTACATGTAAAGATGTGAGCTCTCGCTATGTTAATATGCATGAAATATTTTGATCCTTAGATAAATAACAATATCTGAAAAGAGGCATAAATCCTCCTGAAATTGTAAACTATGTAATAAAAAGTAAAATGCTTGTAAACTCTTGGAAATGCCAAATCATAGAATAACATACAAATGTTCTTTAAAGCTCCATCCTTTAAAGGACTGCTATAGGAAAAACTTCCCATATTTGTTAAGTATAAACTAGCAGCATTAGCAGCCGTGTAAGCTTTTATGATTAACGGCTGAGAAAAGTATTTTTGAAAAACAATCTTAATTTTTGAAGGCCCTGTTTGTGTTGGACAGTTCCATCTTGTCCGGCTTCAGCATTTGCTTCTAACTTAGATCCTAAGTGGGTGTTTTCTGTTTGTTGTTGCTACGTTCAGTCGTTTCCAACTCTCTGTGACCTCATGGATTGTAACACACCATGCACATCTTTATGTCCATGATCATGCTGATCCACTTGGTTTTTATGGCAGTGGGTTGCCAGTTCCTTCTCTAGTGGGTCACAGCTTCTGGTATTCCTATGAGTTCCCCCACCCAAGTACTGACCAGGTTTAACCCTGTTCAGCTTCAGGGTGGTGTGACCTCTTGGTTCCCTGACTGGAGTCGAACCCGGGTCACAGTGGTGAAAGCACCAAATCCTTACCACTGGATCACCAGGGAACCTAAGTGGGCTTTATCTTATCTGTTAGTGGACAGAGGGAAAGAGAAGAGGAAATAGTGAGGGGGGGGGGATTCTTTTCAATGATTGGAACTTTTTATATATGGTACCAATCTCCTTCCCCCACAAATACATAGAAGAAAATAGCCGAAAAGCATAACTACAAGCCCAGGTCCACAGAACTTTAAATGTCCCTCTCAAAAACAAGTCTTCACCAAAATGTCATGGATTCTCCAGGGACCAGCAGAGACATCACATTTATTTTGTTTCTAATTAAAAACTAATTTAATGAAATGTTCTCTGCCAGTTATGCTCTTTGGCGGACAAACATGTGTCAATCATATTTATATATATTCATCATTCATCTGTCAACTTGTTTTCAGAATAATTATGCACCTAAAGCTCTGAAACTGAAATATTGGTAGAGAGTAATAATGGGTACTATTAGTAGATAGATAAAAAGTGGAATTCCCCTTCTAGATCGCTAGCTTATCATGGTGAATTGGCTTGTGGACTTCAATGAAGCTGTGAGCTATACCATGTAGGGTCACCCAAGATGGGCAGGTCATAGCAGAGAGGTCAGACAAATCATGCTCCCCTGGAAAAGGAACTGGCAACCTACTTCAGTATCTTTGCCATGAAAACCCTATGTATTGGCACAACCAGACACAAGATGTGCCTGGCGTGCTGTGGTTCATAGCGTCACAGAGACTTGGACTCAGCTAAACGACTAAATAACAACAACAAAAGTGCAATTAATGGCTATCTGCACTAGTCCAAAGATTTTTTCACCAGATTATTATTATTAACTTGTATTTATATTGCGCCAGCATATTCCATAATGCTGTACAGGAGATAAGAACAAGGAAGAATACAGCATTAACAAATTCAGAAAATGAAGGACCCTTTTCCAAATCACCCTACAAGACTAGAAACTCGCTACTTACAATCTAAAGGGAATGAAAGAGGCAGAGACTTAGAGAGGTCAAAACATAACTACAAAGGATATCTATCCCTATTATTTTAAATGTAGCTCTTTAACACTTATTGCTGGATATACTCCATAGAGAATATCTCCAAGAATTTCCTGGCAATGAATGATTGTTTGGACTCCTTTGTCATGAGGTTGTTCATTAAACCCTTTAGACCTGTCTCTTAGCCAAGCCTTTCTCCTAGATGACCTTATAAATGTGGAGCCAATCAATGATACTTTTCTTTTTGAAAGTGAATTAATATTGAATATAGAGATTATAAATAATTAAATTGGAATTTTATTAATGATCAATGCATAATTAAAACAACTTGCTCCTCTTGCTTATGCATAACAGTGATACTTTAAGCAAAAAGGGATGGAGATGGTTTTTATTTTGGAATACCTGAAGTTTTGAAATTCCAGAATATGAATTTATAGACAGAGATAAATGGAAAGATTAGAAAAGAGTGGGAAGAGGTTTACAAAGAAGGATAACGTCAGTACGCCAGATTTTGGGGTGTGAAAACTAGTAATGTACAGAAATCTCCTCCTCAACCAAAGCTTAGAAATAATGTAGGATAAGGTGCAATAAACAGATTGCAGATCCAGCACATTGGAGAGAGGAAAGTTATGTGTTAAAGAAAATCATGGATGTCACCACAATATCAAAAGTAGCATTGCATGTTATCAGAGGAAGGGGACATTGACCTACCCATAAACTTGGGAAAGCAAGACGACACATCCCATGATGCTTTGCAGAGACTGACTTCCCTGGGATTGCAACAATGTTGTAGCTGCCTGTGATTGGCCAAAACAAATTATGAATTTTATGCTAATCTAGCTTGGAATTTTTCAGGGATATTCCTTGCCAAAATCCACTGCCAGAAAAGCTGAAGAAATTTGCAAACATCAGGGTAAGTTCATTAATGTTTATTTTGGGAAATTTTCATGCAAAAAGTGTTTTAATACACTACCGATTCCCCTCTATCAGATGCATTCATAATCCATGAAACTTAAATATGCCATTAAACTACTTTTCTACTATTGCTCCAAGCAAGATAAATGGAAGGTTGGGGCGGGGGACAGTATTAATAAAAAGTATAAATATAGGAAATCAAAAGAAGAAATATGCAAAGTATATTTATGGAAAAGATGGATTAGGGTCCTTTCCCTCTTCCCCTATGGAAAACATTGCAAAACAATGGCAGCTGCAGTGCTGCCGTCAACCACTAGATGGCGCAGACGATTTTCTGAGAGTGTATATAAGGGGCACTGACAGAAGAGGCCTTGGGCTATGAGAGGCCCTCGAGGGCTGAGTGCCAGTGCCGAACATAGTGATGGCATCACTGCGCTGTCGAATTGCGCCACATCGGAGGAGGGAATCATTTTTGCCTTCCCTCAAACCAGACGCGCCATCTAGCAGCTGCTTAACGGCACTGCAGCTGTCAGTGCTGCGCTTACACAACGGGATAGATCCTAGATTATTTATGGAAGAGAGAAATAAATAAAAGTTGAATAAATGGGAATGACAACCGAGTGATAGTAAAGATAGTAAAACAATGTCTTGATTCATTTCTAAATGTAACCTCTGAAATAGGCTGACAGGGAAATTAGGTCATTCTGGGTAACTTTGCCCTCTTAATTAGGCTTAATTTTATTTCCACACTCCGTTAATTTATTAGTTATCTGTCATTTGAAATTCTTGGTTTATTAATCTGATTAATTGTAGACTAGATGAAAATTTGCTGCAAGTTATGTACCTTTTGGCATTAAAAAATGCAATTAAAGTTGCAAATGTCAACAGAATGTATCTATATTCTCTAAGGTTGGCTCTTTATAAAAGGGTTGGGGAAGGGTAGTGAGACTCACTACAGGACATATTTCCTAAGTTCGTACCCCATATTATAATTATAGAAACCACAGACAAACTTGAAATAATATTTTGTAGTGCAGGATTCAGTTTAAATGCAGCGCATATTTCCTAGGTTTGCAAACCATTAACAGAGTGATTTGATTTCTAATATAAAAAATAGGATAACTTGAAATAATGTTTTGTAATACACTATTCAGTTGAAATTAAATCGCACTTACTAATTTATTATTAGCAATATAACACATTGTTTTATATAGACATAATATATATTTTTTAATTGGAATAGGCATTTTTCTAACAACTACGTGATTCTCTCCTTTGGCCTCAAAAAATTGTAAGTGTGTATATATATATATCTCTAGGATCTTTCCTGTTTGCTGGCTGAAAGCCGTGACGGCCATTGGCCAGTGGGTGGCGCGGCCAAGATGTCAGTGAATTTCTTGGCAGTGTAAATCTCATAATCTGCCAGTACCCTAACCCCTAACCCTAATACCTAACCATAACACTGAACCCTAACCCTAACATCTAATACCTAACACTAAACCCTAAGAAACTCACTGAAATGGTGTCTGCAATACCTATTGGCCGATGGCCACCACTGCGTATGGCCAGCTGACAGGGGAGTCTATCCTTGTTGTTGTTTAGTGCTTCAGTTGTGTCTGACTCTCTGTGACCCTATGGTATGGCATGCCAGGCTTATCTTGTGTCTGGTTGTGCTTATCCATAAGGTTTTCTTGGCAAAGATACTGGAGTGGGTTGCCAGTTTTTTTTCTACCAGTGGACTGTGATTTGTCTGAACTCTCTGCTATGACCTGCCCATCTTGGGTGAAGCTACATGGTATAGCTCACAGCTTCATTGAGGTAGTTAGGTATGGGCATTATATTATACTAACAACATATTTAACCATGTCCCTGCCTTCCCATTTCTCTGTTTGATGACCACATAGAGAGACACTGATGTCACAGAGCAAGTTTTAAATAATACACAAAGCTTTTTCTTTTGCTTGAAAAATGAGCGCTGCAAGAGTTAACATGTTTTATTTCTAGTGCAATCTGCTTTTGCAACAATGTCAGAACTTTCTTATAACTAACCCTAAGGAGAGTATGTCAGGGCACTGCAACAACTCAGTAATGGAGCTCTATAACAAATCAGTTACTCCCTCTACTGGCTAAACAATATATAGCCACAAAAATGCACTGCTCCAAAAACAGTCTGTAAATGCAATGCAAAATTATTTTAACCCATGCACTGTTCACTGTGCAAAGGAACACTTTAATAATATTTTAAACCTATTCTTGATAGCACATTTGTGACTTTAGTGCTCATTTTAAATGCAGTTTTTAAGGAATGTATAATGAGCATTTATAAGAAATTAAACATATTAAAAAAGGTTTAATTGCCTTCATAAATAAATGCCATGTTGCAGTTTATAGTGAACTCAATACAAACAGCAGACCCCTTTTGGTCCAGTCAGTTACACTGTAACACAGTTGTCCTGCACCTGCACTATTAACTGCATTATGGAGTGTCACAGCATTATATTATCCCATTACATTGAGGGCTGTGCCATAGAAATAGGCGTTAGGATTTAGCGTGGTCAGCATGGCAGCCTCGTACAGGTAAGCAGAGAGAAATTAAAAAAAATAATAGTGCTTCATAACTCTATATAACTGGGCTAATAGGATGCAGTTTATACTTTTAAAGGGAAATTACTTATTTTGCTCATATACAGCCTTATTAAATTGCGATCGGCCAATTGAATAGGGCTCTATATAAGCACAGACCATATTTTATTTACAGAAGTTTTTTGTTTGTGAACTTCTATCCAAAAGCAAGGTCTTCACGAACTAAAAACTTCTGTAAAATATATGCTTATATAGAGTCCTATTCAATTGGCCGAATCGCAATATAATAAGGCTGATAATATCTTAATATCTTAATCAACAGTTATTAAAAATCTGGAAACATTCTAAATGGATTAAAAAATATCAATCGAGCAAATCTGAATGCAAATAATTTGATATAATACAGTTTACAAAACAACTCTGCATTATTCTATAATATCTTATAGGAATATAGGTATCTTATAGGTGTTTTTGGCAGTCAAACGGTTAAATAGAGGACAATGGCTAATGTCCAGGAGCAATATAAGAATGTTATGCTGGATGTATTTCTGCAGCCACAGTAACAATGAACTCATGTGCAGTTTCTGGGTATTCTGCACCTCTGCGTATGAACATTAACATGACCTTTTATGATTAACTAGTTAAAAAAAGCAAAATGTAAAGGTTTCCATTCTTCCTAAAAGTGTTATATCTGAGCACATCCAGACCACTGTATATAGTAAAACATCCACTTTAATTTCTAACGTTATAATAAAGTATGGCTTCTAAATTCCTCAGGGGTCTGCTGCTTTTCAGTTGTCACCTCAAGTCAAAATCATAGCTTTCTGTTTCCTAACTTATGTGACCTAACTTTTGACAAGTAAAATATATTCTCCCCTTTTCTTCTATATACACCTTTATGTAGCATGAGTGAGTTTATACATATATGTATGTGTGTATGTATATAAATCTGTAAATAAATATATATAAACTTGTAAACAAACAAATATAAATATATATACATATATACACACAAATAAATATATGTAATATATATGTATATATATATATATGTGTGTGCATAAATACACACACGCATACATTTATGTATATATATATATATATATATATATATAAATATATATATATATATACAGATTTATATATATTTACTGATTTATATATATTTATTTTCAGATGTATATACTTACACACATAAATATATGTATAAACTCACTCATGTTACATATAGGTGTATATAGAAGAATATGAGATATATACTATATATAAATAAATATATATATATATATATATATATATATATATATATATATATATATATATACACATATTAAGTTATATAAATATATGTTAAACAGATCTACATATATTCATACATGTTTAGTTATATTTGCATATCGACAGTTTTTTTTAAGTAAAATATATTTAGAGAATTTTTCAATAAATATTGCTACTTTTCTAATTATTTTTTTATTATATTACATGTTTATACATATATATAAAAATAAATATATATAAATCTTTGTATCTGTATGTATATATATACATATATATATATGTTCATTTATATATATATGTATATATCCCATTTTAAATACATCCCTACAATAATTACATTTCTTTTCCTTTGAATTGACTTTTTAATTTAATCTGCAGACTTTTTTTTTTCATTGGCACAATTTCTGGTCTCACCATATAGCCGACCTAACATTTATTGCTTACAGTCATATATTTTATATACAAAAGTAAACTTTGATACCACAGTTCAAATTTAATCAATTTTGTTTTTATCCTTTGTAGACCGAGTCTTTGTGAAGAAAGGGCGTCTTGTTTTCAAACACACCAAAAGTAATCACCAGCATCAGACTGCCACCACAAGGCTGAAGGAGAAATGATCAGATCCTGGCTGACCTTTACAGAGACAGCTAAGGTTATGCATATAGCATTTTGCTTGTTTACTTTGCAAATAAGCAATGAGTCGAACATCCTTATTTTAGCATTTCTTCAGAACAGTTTAAAAATAATACGTATTATATTCTGTGTTGTGAGCACGTTATCTCGCTCGTTACCTATCATGATGCAACTTTAATAACGTTGGCCAGGGCTGCTTAGAAAATCACAGCTGTAGCTCGAGGCAAAAAAAGCTAAAATGAGGTGCTTCTCCAATCCTCACCTAGTGAGCCAAGTATTGGCTATGCGTGAGAATAAGCAAACGAATCGATCGCTGCAGTAGGTTGATGGCTACTAGTCGTTTTGATGGATATGACTGTAAAAAAAAAAAAGTCCAGATTGGTTCACAGTGGACCTCAAACCATGTCAGCTAAAACCAAAGAGACAAAAAAGTGACAGCTGTGGAGAGTACACTACAGGCAGTCAATGGTTCCTGTGATTTATAGTTCCATCTGCCTTGCCGCTGTGAGGACAACTTCCCCCTGATTTGGTTAAAATGAAAAGGACCTTAGAGAGCACAACGTGTTTTTTGAAAATGTGCAGAAACTATTTTTTTATTTCTTGATTTATGTCTTTTCCCCCCATAATGCTTGCACCAATTGTTAGCCGGTAATGATTGCGGAGAGCTGTGAACCTAAGCCACTAGGCACAAAGCAGCCGCAACAAAAGCATAATTGACTTACCTTTATTATCAATGGCAGGATGCAAGGCATATTTTATAGGTGTATATTTTCTTGCTTTATCTGATCCAAAATGTGTCTATCTTACAATAAATATATATTGATATTATTATTATTCTTTAAGTGTAACGTGCCAATATATTGGTCATTTTAACAAAACGATTTTAACAAAAATCATGCGAACAAAGTGCTTTTATCTGTTAAAAAAATATATAATTTTCACAATAAAATAGTTAAACTTTACAATAAATCCATTTAATAGTTAACTCAAACAGTTGATGCCCTAATGAGCTGCAGTAATGAGAACTGGGCATGGAAAAGCCTTTCTATCTAGGATAAGGGAAACACTTTTTTTTCTTACTTAATCAGAGCTTAACATGTGTATAACTCAGTGCAAATACTCATACTCTTGACCTATAAGAAGTCAAAAGCCACTTAGTACATTCCCTAAGAGAATTTAAATAAATCTCTGCAAAATACAGTATGTTTAATGTTTTAATACATTTGCGAATCTGCATAAACCGTAAATGGGACATTACATACCCTGTGTGCAATGAGAAAATTTCAAGCAAATGTGAACAAATTGAATGAATGTATTACAGTAAAACATTGATAATTTTCAGAGTGTCTCTTAAATTAGAGAAAAATGCTTTTAGGACCTTTGAGACATTTGCTTCTGAGCGTATTTAAAATTGCACAGGCACAGATCCGAAAAAAAAAAAAAATACAATTTATAAAAAAGCTTTCATATTTTGGTAAATGTTTTATGCACATCAGCAATTTTTTTTTTGCTAATTTCCCATGAAAAGTCATGTTGGTTTTGACACTGTATGGAAAGTTATGCTCTCATTTTCCTTCACTTAGGGTCCCTAATGTCTTGACCTCTGTGGCCGATACTTCCTGGCTGAAGATTTAGGCCTCATAGGTCCAACCTGGTGTCAAAAGCTTGCCTGTCTCCTGTCTCAGGATGTTGGTTTTACCCCTCAAGTGTTTCCTGGAGAATTTTTTTTTTTAAATTCAAAAAATGTCACCATTACAACAAAGACAAAAAAAAAAAAAGCAACGATTGAAAGAAAGGAAATAAACAGAAAGTTGAACCATAGAATATTTTGCTACTTGCTACTGTTGAATTAGGGTGGGGGCCGTTCCCTTGGGTCTAATTCTATTTTTGCAACATGTTATTGTCAAGTAGAGGTTAACAAGTTTTTACCTCTTTTTTCCATTATTCAAAATAAGTATTGATGTTATGCTTGAACTATTTAAAAGCCAGCTGCCTTACTCATTGCAGTTTTTTTTCTTGGTATTATTGTATGTGGTAATAGCTGGCCTGTGTATCGTCTTTCACAAAATCTAGCCTTTCAGGGTCTCAGTCTTCAAATGATATCAATCAAAATTTATGCAATTCAAAATCCATATGTATTGAGTCCCAGTTCACCTCATTTAATGATAACAGCAAACCACATGTTGTGTACATGTCTAAAACACTTTCCGACTTCTTGACTGCATTAACCCTAGGGGCACTATGTTTTGTACAATTTGCCCAACTGAGCAGCATAATATATTGATTAAGTACTTGGCAGCAACTGAAATCTGGAATAATAAAACACCGAGCAAGGTAAATATATACTAATAAAACAACGACAGTGTCGATAATATTTGGTGATGCATGTCAATAAAATCCAGAAAAAGAAAGAGAGACAGAGCACTGGGCCTATCAATCAAAGTAGCATAATGGATGAATGTTTTATTTCTTGTATTCTTTAACAACAGTTTTGTTTGTTTTTTTATTATTTGACATATAACAGCACAATAATATGGCGAGAATAAAACAATGAGAATTAAAAAAACATAAAATTTATCAAATATATAAAAAAAAAAAAAATCTAATTAATTTAATATAAATAATATGTAAATTAAAACAATGGTAAAAAAAAACAATAAAAGATAAAAAAATAAAATAAATAATTTGTGCTCAGAAATTGTTGAAAAAAATATATTTCTCTATTGTGATGACTGTGCTGTATTTACAACCATTAATATTGTTCATGACACCCTGAAAATGACTTAGGTTGTAGTATATCAAAGGGAATTGGTTACAGTTCTTTGCTGCAGCGTAATATCTGTTTCTGGACAGCCTGCCTTATTTACTCAAGGCTTAACATGCAGCCACAAATAAGATTTCATTTCATGTAAAATCATTAGGCATTTGGCAAACACAGAAGTAAAAAATGTACCTTCATTTGTTTTGGCAACTCTGAAAAGAGCACCTAATATACATGCTTGCAGAAACATTACAATCCATTTGAGGGATGCAAGACATTGTTAACTCCTTGTGGGCTTCAGGGGATGCTGTGACTTTCTATGTAATGTTTTCTACACCCATTTGGCCACTAGTAGTTTGAACAAGCATTTAGAGATTAAAACCCACAGCACATAGATAGATAATAGGCAAATATGTATATATAAATGCATGTATAAATTGTGAATGTATGGATTTATCTATCTATCTATCTATCTATCTATCTATCTATCTATCTATCTTTCAGCCTTTATATTATATATATATATATATATATATATATATATATATATATATATAGATATATATATAAAGTTTTATAGATACATAAGTTATATATATTATTATTATCCGGCAACATATTCTGTCTACGATATATAGGTTGCCACACATAAACAAACATATATATATATATATATATATATATATATATATATATATATAAGGTTTTATAAATAGACAGATATGTTATATATATTCTGTATATATAGGTTACCATGCATAAACAAACATATATATAGATATATAGATAAGAATATACATTTTTAAATTGTGTATATATATATATATATATATATATATATATATATATATATATATATACATATATATATTAAATACTCTATCAAGTGTGAATTGCATATGATTTATCAAATGGAAACCCCAACTAATTTTTTAGAGATCCCCCCACATTAGTAATTATATTGTACACATAGGGGTAAGCTTTGCAGCTGGAACACTTCAGAAAATGGACCAAAACCTATTAGATTGACATACAGTATATATATATATATATATATATATATATATATATATATATATATATATATATAGGGGTGTAGGAGACACAATAATGGGGGGATACAGCTCATTGAATGCACAGGCCGTAAAATAGCGTATTTATTTATACATACATGCAAACATAAAACAATTTTTTTTTGGGGGGTTGGTTTGTCCCCCTTATCCCCCCAGTTCTTACATCCATATATACACAACTTAAAAACTTAAACAGTCTGTATATATATATATATATATATATATATATATATATATATATATATAAAAACATACATGTGTGTGTATATATATACATATATATATATATATATATATATATATATAAACACAATTAAAAAAAAAAAAAATATATATATATATATATATATACATATATATATATATTTAAAAATACATATGTATATATATATATATATATATATATATATATATATATATATTAATATATATATATATATGTGTATGTATACATGTTTGTCTATGCATGGTAACTTTTGCCACATGCCACTGCATTTTCCAATTATAAAGCACAGCTCAGAAATTGTGTCTTTATCTTTTTCAATGCCATCTAAATGAGTCACAGTAAAGCAGGAATGCTGATGACAAATTAATACTTTAAGAAAATAAACTACGGCCATGTTGAACATAGAGCAACTTTATCCTGATTAATTTGTGTTGGAATGCCTCCAGCCCCCATTTACAAAGCCCTGCAGTTTGTACAAATGTAATTTCCTCGTATTTACATGGGGAAAGCCTCAGCAGTTAAACTCTGCCTTCAGTGTGACTTTTGTGGTTAGTGAAAAAGACAATAAAAATACAGAGAGGTAATTGTAAGCACATTTGGAAAGAAAGGCTTTTTTTTTTTTTTTACATTTTTATTAGCATACTCCTGTAAAAAGTGTACTGTTCTCTGCTTACACATATACTATTACTGTGCGTGCCAAAAAAAGTTTTAAGTAATATAACACCTACTGTAACGCATAATGACAAATGTGTTAGCTCGATTATATATGCAAACATACCTTAACGTCATTATCTTAGGAAACATTTATAATCTAAATGTTGGGACTAATACTAATGTTTGTGCCTAATTGTATCTCTACTATTTTATGTCCTTATTTAAATAGATTGTGAAGACATTTTCACAATTGCTCAATTTAATAAACAATAAGAACAAGAAAAAATGCTATGCTTTCTTCCAAGAATATTAAAAATAGCCCTATTTCTAATGAGATTTTTCCCATCAGTTTACACAATTTTCCAGATGTAAAATGAGCTTTTGGCTGTAAAATATTTTATCACATTGTCTTACACAATAAAGATTAGATGCTTTTTCTCTCTCAACTACTCCGCAATTATTTTTTAGTGTTTGCAAATCATAATATCATTTAAAAACCATATTTTATATCTCATCTAAAATTCTTTTATAGCAATACGAGAGGAAAAAAATAACTATTTAAGTACTCTTTTTTTAAAGTGATTGCTATATTGAATTTGTAACAATATAATGATTTTGTGAAAAATTAAGGGACGGACTATATTATTTCTTAATACAAGCATAATTTTTCCCCAAAAAACGTAATACTGCTTTTATTTTATTTAAGAAAAGGTCTAGGAACATGTATGTAAAAACTAGTAGACCTGTCATTTCACATTCATTATGTGTGAAACCCAGAAATTAATAATGTAAAAATATGCTTTTTAATTAGTCTAACATTCTGCCCAATGTACTTAAATGGGATCAGCAGTTCCCTAATGATTTTTTTCTTAATAAAGTATTAGAATGTGATGCACTGGGGTTGACAGGTATGATAAACTGGAAAGTACTTTTGAAGGCGTATGAATGGTACCAAAATAGTCCTCGCCTGCTTAAATGTAATTAACATTAGGGAACAATATTACGCGAGCAGAGGCCTTCAACATTTTTTATTTGAGCTTTTTTTAATTTTTGTTTTATGAGGGTTTGAAGATCTCTGCTGTGATTTTATAATTTAATTACCTTTGTTGAGTGCTAAGCTTTCACTAATAGCAGGTCAACAGGATCATAAAGCAATCTTCAAAATATTAAAAAGGGCAAATCCCCTCAGATTGGCTTCTCCGAAATTGCACACACTTCTTTTTTTGCCTCTCTATTTTCCTTTCTGCATTGCTATATATCTTTGTCTATGTCATTGTGATATATACAGAATAAATTGTCAATGGAAGGTCTCTGTTGGGTTATACAATGCTGGTTTTAACTCCAAATAAGCTGCTAGTACTGTATATACAATGCCTAATTTAATTGCCTTGTCATATAGAGAGTTCTTTTTCTTGAAAAAACATAGGAAGTATTCAAAAGCAAATGCTTCATAGACCTTGTAATAAAACGGAGTAACAGAATAATAAAGGAGTCCTTAAAGACAGATTATCTAGTGTATGTTTAGATGCAAGAGCACTTATTGCAATATGGCATATTGGATACAAAATACGTTTGCCACTGCAGAGTTGACATATTTGTGGAAGTATACAAATGAGTCACAAATATGTAGGGTGATATGTACTGAAGAGGGAGCACAGAGATTATTCACTGAGTACAATCTGTTCTGAAATATCTTGCATCTGGGCTAGATTCACTAATCATTACCCTGAAGGACCTGATAAGTTACAACTCGTCATGGCAGAATATGCATTATTTTAAGTTAGCAAAACCCCCTCTAAATCTCCACTCACTTTCTTAGCTCCCCACTGCAGTGTTTATAAATGAGCATGTGCGACAAATGGAGATGAAGAGTAATTGGAAACAAGCAGGAGCTGGAAAAAATAATTTTCATTGATTATTGTATACTTGTACACCCAAGGAAATATAAAAAAAAACACTCAAAATGTATATTATTTAATTATATATCATTATTAACTTAAAATTATACTTCTTATGAATAATATTACAGGCAGGCAAAATATTTACACTTCTCAATATTCAAATGAGAGTACAAATGGATAGATTGATAGATAGATAGATAGATAGATAGATAGATAGATAGATAGATAGATAGATAGATAGATAGATAGATGGATGGATGGATAGACAGATAGATAGATAGATAGATAGATAGATAGATAGATGATAAATACATAGATAGATAGATAGATAGATAGATAGATAGATAGATAGATAGATAGATGGATAGATAGATGGATAGCTAGATGGATAGATTTGATAAACAGCCATCATATATTTTCCCCATCTCTTTTTACCTCATTGAATAAAAAAAATCATAAAACACTCTAAATCCTAATATTCACACTATAGTAAGTGTTTATTCATACTCACAAATGGCATTTCCATTTTTTTTATATATATATAAAGTGTATTCATATATAATCATTGTATTTATCTTATGAATCAGATATTACTATTGATATGCCTATCTTTTATTAATTACAAATTAAACCAATATTCAAGAATTTTGTTTTCCAATTAATTTAAATATGTTACTTGAGAATATTGTATTATGTCGCTTCGGCGACCATTCCTCAAAAATCCAGTGCCATTTTCTGAATAAAACTCATATTCACAGTAAATATCTGTTTCTGTATTGGTCACACTGAGATCTGCCCAAGGCTTTCTTCTTTCTAATCCATTCATCTTTACTGCCCCGATGTGTTCTTTACTCCCAGAGTTCACCATTCTCACTGTTCTCATCACATTCATGCCCCATTTTTTTACAATCTATTCTAACCACCTGCTTTTTACATGTAACATTTTAGCTGCCAATAAAACCGAAAGGCCAGGCCCTGTTCTAAGTCATGTTTTCTCTCTCTTGATCATTTCGTACATGCACTGGGCAGTTCCATCACAGTATCAATGATTAATTATGTTTTTTGATATAGAGAATCCTTACATTTTTAAAATATACTCTCATGAAGAACTACACTCGAAACTAAGCAAAATATTTGTACATTGCAAAGTAATATAGTTTCTAATTTTTTACCTTTTAAAGGCAAATATGCTGATGTGAAGTCGAGAATTTTTATTTCTGCAGATCAACTTTCTAAGATGGCAAGAGACATTGAATGTAAAAAAAGTTTCTCTCATCACAATTGGTATGTGATATATAAAATTGACAGTGCTTTCAATATGACTGATGGAAAACTTATTAGCTTACAATAAGGTTTCCACGTTGTCTCTCTTGACAAACTAACAGGAAATATCAGAAAACAAAATGGATCCTTCCAGTAAAGAAAAATGGCATCAAAGAATTAAAACTGAAAAGGTTGTGTTTATTTTTGTTTTCTAAAAACACTTTGCCAAGTTTGTTTTTAAAAAGAACATCTAATTAAAAATGTCCATAGTGACTGTTACTCTATTTATGTCTATGTATACCGTATTGTATAGCCACTTTGTTATATAAATGATTAATTTTGTACATGACACTAATAAAATTAATTGGATCTACACTATACAATCTACAAACCAATCCATATCCCTATTTGTTGGTAATAGTAGTATCATAGTCATAGGTAAATGATCTGTAACTCTCTTAAGCCTTGTTGGTGTATAGTGTTCCAAATAAGGAATGGGGAAACTTCTAGTCTTTTTGGTGTTTAAAGGATTCCAATTCACAACCAACTAGATGATTTGGTTGATGATATTGGATAGGTTTGTGGAAATCATGTGTCTCTAAGTGTGCAACTTTCACGAATGTGTCTGTATTAGGCCATAAATAGTAGAGGGAAAGGGGAGTGATAGCTTACTAATGCCTAGTGCAGGTAACCATGGTATATTGAAATCACACCAGACTAATATGCACAAATAGAGATTTGACTCTCACTGTTGGCAACCTCAAACTTATGAGATATGTGTTTAGCCTCCCAACACCTTCCTGGCTCTTGGTTGGTATTTCTCGATTTGTTTTGTTTGGATTGCGGTGTGTTATCTCTATTCCAGTAGCAATGTAGTTAAATTTTAATAATATATATTGATAATGCATATTCCATCACTATTCTGGTGTTATTGTGATACTTAATGTATATCTCTTGTGCTGTGGTTCTTTCTTTTAAGGCAAAATTACAGTATCATCCAGGTCAAGATATAATGTGTTATAACATTTTTATTTATTACATATAAAACAGTTATCTAAAATGTACAAAAATAGAAATTAAAAACAATATTTAAAAGTATGAATATTAAATGTATTGTTGAACAGACGCGTTTCGTCACCTCTTTTCGTGGCTTTCTCAATGATCAAAACACCTATACAAGAAACATACAACCGTATCCAATGTATCCTTCATATATACATCCAACAACACTAATCAATATATTTTCAATACATTTTCACTATAACATATTAGCACTTCCATTATATCCATTTACACTTAATTAAAACGTATTTGTATTTCCATGCTACCTTACAGTAGTAGTAGTTGTAGAACTTATTAAGGTACTAATACTTAAAAATGTAACTTATTTTTAAAGGCTACCACTGTGCATTTCAGGGGGTTCTATTATTAAAACATGAATTCAAGTTATAACAGAGGATGTTACGTGATAGCCTGATAATGTCCCAATATCAAGTAATTAAAGGACATTTTTTTTTGTCTCGCTATAGCTTATTTTTACTCATCTTTCTGCCTGTATGGTTTTATATATATATATAAACTAATTTTTACCCATTTTCAAAACCTATATCAAGTGAGTGAGCAATTCAAGCAGCTAGTTCAGTCTGCAAAAAAGAAAACATTAGAGTGTTTTCCAAGCAGAGCTAAAATGTGACCAGCGAAAGCTTTGATAAGGAGGAAAGAGGGTGATCAGCTCAAGATAAGGTGTCTAGAACTCCTCTTATTAAATGTATACTTTGTAGGCCTGCACTCAGTTTGGTGAAAGCCTTCAGTTTCAAAGCAGTCTAGACTATACTTGTGTATTTATTTACTTTTATGTACTTTATTTTAATATGAAGTGCTTATATGCTCTGTTTTTGCTTTGCTGCCCAAAACGAAACAAGTAGTCCCTGTATGGATCTGCCCACTGCAGCATATGCAAACACAGTCTCTGTAGGGCTGGATGTGCAGTGTCCTAGCCAATTAGGGACCATGCCTTAGCAGCATATTGTTGAGAGATGTTCACTGATTGGTTAGTATGAGACACAGCACAACAAGTATTGCATAATACTGCAGACCCAAGCAGGAAATATGTTTGATTTTAGTAAAAACAGAGCTTATAAGCACTCAAAATAAAGCACATAAAAGTAAATAGACACAAAGGTATATTATAAACATAGTAAAATCCAGAAAATGTAATCTTCCTTAAATGGATTGTTTGGTGACCTTAAACCCAGAGACAAATGTAGAATACATAAATAAGAATCCAGGTAATCAAAAAATGTAATAATATGTAATGTATTCTTTATTGCAGACTTTCATTATCTTTACTATTCACTTGTTGCAGCTTCTGTCTCAACAAGGTGTGACCTTGTAAAATAATGAGCTTTCCATTAGAGCTAATGAGTAGATGTAAGTGTCACATTCCCATTTTGCAGATATAAACTTCCTGTGTATTCACAGTTTCCTCTCAACTCAAGAAGTAGGTCTAAAAACATGTTGTTTATTGTCAAGGGCAGTTCTTCAAAAGAGGCTATTTAAATATTTTTAGTGATATTATAAGGTATAACTTTAGCAGGCTTTTAACGGACACTATTATTCCTTTTTGGACATTAAGGACCACATGCAACTCCTCTCTGCTTTTGTCTTCTATATTCATATGTACCATATTGAACCCACAAGAACTTCTGAGAATTTTAGATTTGTAGATGATAAATGGATTATGACATTTCCCAATAAAAGTGTATAATTTAAGCATATACAACATTTCTTGCTTAATGGGATAAAGGGTCAGGTTGAGTAGAGTCCTGTCCTATTTATATAAAAATATGGTATTTTTTATATGTAATTTTTTTTCTAAAGAATTGTTTTAACAAGATCATTAAATATGTCTAATTCATAACCATCTACCAATATCTGGCTTTATGAGCATTATCGTATATAACATATGAGAGGTTATCTACATTCGTGAAAGCAAATCTTTTACACAGTATTTATGCCTATTGTTCAGGCGAGTAGAAATAATCTTTGTTTGAAAAGTTTCTCGCCACTTTAAAAGTAACTTTAAGAACCTGCAGGCTAGGTCCTTGAGGCCCTTGTAATAAAATAACACTTAAGAGACACAGTCAACTCAAACAGACTCTTGGTCCCTGAACTTGCCTGATGGTGACTTAGGGCATCATGTTGAGTATATGTTTAGTCTCTTGGAAAGAGCAACATCTACTTCTCAGGACCCCTTAATGGCTAAACCATAAGTTGGCATTTGCGTTGATGCCATTGGGACTACGTGTTTACCAACTGGCTGGAGCAACATGCTCAATGATTAAACTTAAAAGATGGGGAATACTGAATGTATACAGGGGACAGCACATATAAGTATACCCATCTGCCCCAAAGGTCAGTATGTTAAAATTTCTTGAAGTTATTTTAATACTGAAAAAGCAGTAGCCCATTCCACTTAATCCCTCGCTAAGCATACAACGTTCTTCCTATCTTAATAGAACATTTAACATTTTGGAATATTTGTAAGATCATTGCTTTCTTTTCTTTTTTTTTACATTTTATTAACATATATTTGTGTTGATGTTAAAATCATTATTTTAATAAAGTTGCATTTTTTTATTACAAAAATGATGACATTTTTATATATTATTATATAAAATAAGTATATATAAGCACAGTATTTGCAAATTACAAAAAAATCACCATGTCACAGAAAATATTTTACATATTATTACACACTAGTATTAGTAAAGTTGCAAATTCATTTTTAAAAATAGTTGATTTTATTAAAAACATTCTTACATTTTATTATGCTCTGTAATAGAGTTGATGAATGTTTTTATTAAAAAGTTGGTACCGTAATTCCATATACACTATTCTTACAAATTATTGTATGTAAGAATTAGCTAAGTTTCAAGTTACAGTTTATATTTTAAAATTATTGCTAGAATACTTTTTTATTGTTATATTTAGTTTATTATGCTAAAAATTATAGTTTACTGAATTACTAAAATTGCAAATTGCTTTTCTTATTAAAAACAGAAAATTGGTAAAGTTGTCAAAAACATTCTCAATATAATTGTACATAAAAATGATTAACATTACAAATTATGTTTTTTATTATAAAAACTGGTTATGTTGCATACATCATTTTTACATGTTATTGCATGCTGCACTAAATCAGAATTCATTAATTTAGTCCACTCTACCCCATCACTCTATAGATTAGAAGTTCAATTCTTATAGAAAAATAAATGAAGCAATTTAACATTTATAAAATTATTGTTTTGTTTTTTATTTGAATCCTCTGTAAACTTTGTACTGTAAAATCCCAAATTACAGTCAGCGGTGAAAAGGTTACTCCAAACAAAGACGCACACAAGTAAAGAGCAGTCATATCAGTAAATCTTTCATTTCTTTCCCAATCACTTCCAGAAATAGACAGCAGATGGGGCTACAAAAATCATCATACATAAAATATGAAACACAGCTGTTTAGATAAAAAAAAGCTATGAAGACATTTTTGAAGAAAAGGGAACAGCAGTCTATGATTTTTTTTCTTCATTGTAATAACAACAAACACTCTGTTGGTAAAGCTTTTAAAGTCTGAACAAGTATGTTCAAATGTCCAAACTTTAGCAGTATTGCCAATTAATTTATATCCTGGTATGTATATAATAATATGTTAATGTAAAGCTTTGTGTGCAAGCAGATACATTTTTTTATAACTGATAGTAGCTCAGGCCGGGGTTAATTTTATTGGGGTCAAGCAAGATATTAGATTGTAGGATCTCGCCTACAGTTATAAATACATCCTAATCACTTGCTTGGCCAGTGTATTAATATATATATATATATATATATATATATATATATATATATATATATATTACTAAAAATCTCTATATTTAGTAGCACTATTGGAAATATAAATCTCTACTAAAGTAGTTACAGGGACATTGAAGTCAAGTTATGAATGTAAAAGCCTCATAATATTTATTTAAATAAAACAATATTCCTTAAAATTCTTTAAACTTGAATAAAAATTAATATCACGCACAACTTTTGCTTTTCATTGTAAACCATTGTCCTAGATTCAAAATAGGGATGTCGGGTGTGAGAGATAACCCAGTCCCTCAGGTTAATTTATTTTTAAAATTTTAATAATTAGTTTATTGCATCTGCATCACATTGGAGAGTAATAACATTGTACAATATTAAGCATCAGAACATTATTCAGTTTTCATTGCAATATTAATCATACATCTAATATTTTGTTAAGTTAATTGTTATAACATTATATAATATTAACTTAAAAATAATACTGTAATTGTCTTTAATGTAATTCTTTAATTACATAGTTACATAGGGCCTCATTCTATTAGCGGCCGTAAATCGTCCGTAAGGCTGCGATTCCTTGCTGGGGTTCTGTTAACTCGCGATTCTATTATACGGCCCCGCAAGGATCTCCTTTTACGGCCGGCCGCATATCTTGGAACCGGCCGTAAGCTGTGAAATATAAAAACGCAAAAATAAATTCAAGCCTGTAAATGCTAGGGATCATATTGGGGGACATGAGGATTAAAAGTAACCCCTCTCAAGCTTGCACATCAGCCCAAACCCGAGTTCAAATTAACTGTTTATTTTCCGGCTGCGGCGTGGGCGGGTCTGAGGTGCTCCAAGCACTCTGGACTTTTTACATGGATATTTTACGGATATTAAAAATAAAATATTTTACGGATTTGAGTATAGGATAATTATGTGCTATTTTTTCTAACACCTAAAATCCCTTTATAGTCTTCTCAAAGTGCAGGATGGCTTTATTTGAGCTATTTTATGTGCTTAATTGGTGCTAGCGGGACCTCTTTCCTGCAGGTAAGCAGCGGCTCGCTTTTAGCCTTGCAGAGAGGTTTCCCGGAGCAATTGAATTGCAAATAGGAATTTCTTACGGCCAAAACTCTTGCGGCCGTTTTAGATCAAAGGCTTTCCTCTGGCGCGAGCGGCCGCAAGAGATAGCAAGGCACCGGCCGCAAGCCTGCCGGAGCCCCCGGCCGTAAGGGAATAGAATAGCAGAATAGCTTGCGGCCGGTCCTTGCGGCCCCGCAACGGCTGCGGCCGCTAATAGAATGAGGCCCATAGTAATTAAGGTTGAAAAAAGACTTTCAGTCCATCAAGTTCAACCTTTTAAGATCTCCTCTGATCTGCAATATGCAGATTAAATATTAGTTACTTAGTTGTTAATTTATTATTAATCAATTATTTAATTATTTTTATTTTTTTAATTTTTAATCCAGAGGAAGGCAAACAAAAAAAACAAAACAAGTAAGTCTTAGCCAGTCATCTCAAAGGGAGAAAAATACAATTCCTTCCTGACCCCAGATATCTCCCTGGAACCAGCATATTTAATATTTACTCCAGCTGAAAATAAGTTAATTCATAGGTTCATTGTATTGGAAACTGCATATGAGTCTAATGGTATAATCAGTATTGTAACAAGCACCTCACAAGAATAAGTTCTGAGGTGTTTGTCTGCACTCATGACTACTAAACCCAACACCCAAAATACATATATACATATGCATTTGGAATTAGGCTCAAGGATAACACAGGAAAGTGGGAGAGACCATTAGGGAACTTGATTAGTGAATAATGAAGTACTCCCCTTGTCCAGATTCCAGCAGAGTTTCCATCCACACCGCACTTTTTTGGAGAATATAGGCCAATAAACACTAAACAGAACATACATCATATAAAAAAAAGATATGTTATGCCATTTTGCAGAGTATGAAAGTAGCTGGGCTATTTCATCGCAATTTAATAAACATAATCAAACAATAAATCTAATATTTCTGGTAAACAATAGTTTCTGCTGGAAAGAAACATCAGAAAAGACTTTTAAGGAGTACTTTTGTACTATGTTTAAAACAAATTGTTTTGAAGAAGTACATAGATTATTCTAGAATCTAAAAATGATTATCTTTCACATACAATTATGTTGCAGTTGAAGCTACAATTTTGGTTTCTTCGATTCAACTTCTTGAGGTGGGCAGAGACTTTGGGCCTCATTCAATTGCGATTTGGCCAATTGAATAGGGCTCTAAATAAGCACATAGCAAATTTTTTTTAGAGAAGTTTTTAGCTAGTGAAATCCTTGCTTTTGGATAGATACTCACTAACTAAAAACGTCTTTAAAAAAATATGTTATGTGCTTATTTAGAGCCTTATTCAATTAGCCAAATTGCAATTGAATGAGGCCCTTTGAATGCAGAGAGAGTTGCTATCTGCATAATGGGAATGAGAGTAAAAAAAAAGCACAGAAAAGAAAATGGAATTCAACAGTTAAGAATAACTGCTTATAACAGTTAAAAATGTAAAGGTTGAGTTTGTTTTATATTTTTTTAATTCAATTATTGTATTTTCTGCTTCCTGAAATCATTTTGTCTCTTATTAAGTTTAATTATTCAAAATACCTTATGGAAAAGAATGAACCACAGTGTCATTTAAATTAATATTTGATTTCTTATCAGAGTTTAAATTAAAAGACATAAGCAGTGCTATGTAATATGTAAGTGCTTTATAAATAAAGGATAATAACAATAATAATAATAGTATTTTAACATGATAGAAAATTAATAAGGTTGATTTTTTTCATTGTATGGGAAACATAATCCAATAGTGTGTATTTTTTAGGGCGTCAATAGTTGTCGAAATTCTCTCGCTATCTGCACTCTATCTTAGCTATGAAATGCCATTCTTATATTTTCTTTTTTACAGCTGTAATCAGAATGTGTCAGCGCAGGGAGATACGTTGCAGCTGCAGTCTGTTATTGAGGGAGTATGCAGCTGTTATAGTGCACAGCTAATGGTGATTAATACCTATTATATGCTGAAGATCATGCAATATGTCCACGGACCACACTACTGCCAAATAGTGTACACATCCCTAAATAGGCAATTAAGAGGTTACATTACAGTATGTAATTTTGCTTTGAAGCCACAAACTGTGACATTTTTCTACATGATATAAATGGATTGCATTTTTATTAATGCAAAGCCAAGCATGCAGACAGACAGCACTTTGCAATGATTTTAACTGGTACAGTCTAGGTCAGCGTACAAACCATGACAAAAAACTATTCTTCAGTTTATATTTTTTTCAGTTAAATGTACAGTAAAATTTTCCCTTTATATATTTTAAAAGTGAGGCTCCTGTGTACATTTTGTTAACAGAACCAGTCTTAGCCTGGCAAGGTTATTGCGCAATTAATCGTCACTTGTCTGCCCCCAAAATATATTTGTTTTGGAGAAATTAAGCACCACGAACATAAAGAGTTCTTTCAACCTCAACAATAATGTTTGCTTTCCTAGGTATGGACGCTAGGTAAATGTTTGTTTAGGTCTTGCTTGTAATTAAACACTTCTGCATTTCATTCATTCAAAACTTTAATATCATGATGAGCTGAGGTAATCTGAAATTACGGTTCATAAAAACTGATGTTTTAGCTTTTAAATGTATATATATATATATATATATATATATATATATATATACATATATATTATATATTAGGTAGATAGTCATTAAAGATTCATTGAGTTGAGTAATAGAACAATAATTGAGAATGGCAGATTGGAATAAGAACATGAAAGAAAAATGTATGTCCAAAATATAATGCACAGACTTGATTAGAAAGCCAGGCATTAGTGGTACAATGAAATAGAGAGATAATTTTGAGACAAAACAAATAAGAGTAGAGAAAGAATGGTAAATATAATGATGCCCAGTCATCAAAAGTCAGGCCCAGCCTTATTCTTGTGGACATGGCTTACAGATGAAAAGAGATCTATGGGTAACAAGGGACACATGAAGTAGGCTAGTCTACCTTGGAATGTCCCCAAGGAATACAGAACAGGGAAATAGCCAATTGTAAGAAATCTCTGAAGGAGGACTATTGCATTAGAACTTCCTTCAAGGAATTAACAATAGTTAGAAATAGAAGAGAGAATTGTTTATTTAAGGAGAGACATCTAGAGGAGAGCAAAACTGGGTGGGGCAGGACGCTTAGTAAAAACGCACAAGAGAGAAGGAAAATTATTCTAGAAAGTATCAGGGAGGAGTAATGCATCTGCAAAAGTATAACAATGTGATACTTCTACTGAACAGACAGGAAATTAAAGAGAGGAGAAAAGAAGGAGAAAATCAATTAAGATATAGGGTCGGCACCAAAGTAGATGGATAGATGAACGCCCTTCCATTATTTTTTGTTTACTGTCAGAAAATGGTACAATTAGTCTTTTTGATAATCCAAACAAGGCTGATGGAGGCTGCAATCATAATCATGATGAGAAGGCTGGGGCAGACATACGTGTAAAGGACACATGGAGCAGGGAAAATCTCGGGCAGTGGGTAATATTCATATAGTTTCTATTAATGATGAGAGTTATCAAATTGTTTACTGATTGTTTGGGTGATATAAATCAGTTGAACATATTGTGGGAGTTATATAGATGTTAATATAATAATTCTATAAGTAGCACTATTTCAAACATTATTGGATAAAGCTTTGGGGTTTACATTTGGAGCACTGCCCACCATATCTCAGCATTACTGCTTACAAAAAGTGATCAGAGGAGGAAAAAGAAGAGCAGCCGCAAAAGGAAAATTTAGTTGAATGCAGGTTAAGCAATGGAATAAATAAAGCAAAAAGCATATAAAACTAACAAGCAAAGAGTCTAGAAAGCAGACTGAGAGAAGAAAGAACATTGAAAAGAGATATCCTACCCCAGCCATATGAGGAAATGCAAATATAAAGGCCTCTGGCTTCCAAGTAAATAGTTATTATACCAGTAATGTAAACAGTGATTTATTTCAGTGTAGTTATATTAGTGTATGAAATCTGACTTTAGCCAAGTTGTCACGAATACCAGATTTCTCAATAGACAAACACGCTATCTTCCCTGGGAGGGGTGCCTCTTTTTCATAATAATGTATGTATTTTTTTTTTGTTTAAATCATTTTTTTTTAAGTACAGCAAAAGTACACAAAATATAATTCATACTCATTGTGTATATATATATATATATATATATATATATATATATATATATATATATATATATGTACTTACCTTTCTCATAACTTCTTCAAATGTGGGAATGTTTGTCTTCTAATTTTTTGCTATGTCACTTCTGGAGGCTAACAAAATTTGATTTGTTAGTAATTGTGATTCCTTTGGGAGTTTTGGAATGGGAAGTCCTAGAAATGCTTCCTCTGTTTTTTGGGAATATAAAATCCCCACAGTTTTTCTAAGGAGAGGTATGTTTCTTCCCATATATGAGCAATTTTAGGGCATTTCCATGATGCATGTCTCAGTGAACCTGTTTCGTTGCAGCCTCTAAAACACTTAACATCCAGGGTTGGATTTGAGATTTGTAGTCTTGCTGGAGTGGGAAACCATCTTAAAAGATTTTTAAAGGCATTCTCTTTTAGAACTATATTGAGAGAGGAGCTTGCTGTATTCTTTTTTTTTTTTTATCCCATTGTACTTCGTCAACGGTTATATTAAGTTATTTTCCCCAGGATACTTTGTAGGGTAATTTGACTGTTTTAACCTGGTCGTAATTATATAGAATGGAGATATTTTTCTTTCCATTGGAGATGTAGGTGCAGCTTTTTTTTTTTTTTTTACATATAGCCCCTTCTTTTTCTACACAGGGGCTGACAGATTGTTCTTTGTTTGTGGGTGGGGGAGGTGATGGTTATGATTTGGCAGCATGCAGTATGCTGCACTATAGTATAACAAACAGGGCATAGAAGCTCATGGGTAAGTTCACTGTGTCAGTACCACTGTGCTTCTCCCTGCACATCAGATGCAGTAGGTATCAGTTCATTATACTAGCACCGCTTCTCACCGCCTGCCTACCACCAACAAAGCTATTCTTCGACCTGAGGTCCTGAAAGCACCATAACCAGCTCACTAACTGGCTTTCCTCAACAGCACTGTATGCTCATGCTCCTCTTATTTATTGTTCTCTAAAATGTACAGCAAGGATTCAACCTGCTCATATCTAGTAAGTAAGCAAAAACTATTGAGTCTTGCCACTGCTTGTAAAAGGTATTGTGCTTCATACTGTGTGTTCCGTAAGCAAGTAAGACATTTTATCATGGTAGTATGCCTGTATCTACTTGAATATCCAGATTCTTTCTTTTCCAGCCTACATTTTCCTTTTCAATCAGAGAGAGGATACTTTTGGACATTGATTCCATATCTATCTGTACTAAACTTTATTACATTTAAACAATAATTGCATTTGTGCACCCGGGAGCAGCTAATGAGTTTCTGCCTAAGACTGGCACATATGTAAATGTGGCTTTGATTGCACCCATTAGTCTGACTGTATTCAGAAGAAACTGGAAGACCAACCATCATGTATAGATAACACTAAAAAGAGATCAGATGTGCACACAGCTTACAGTCATAACACAGCACTGAGATAATGAAAGCCTTATTCAGTAATTTAAAAGGAGCACCTCGAACATAACTTTCTCCACTCAAGAACAAAAAAAGTATTACAGTAAAAAAAAATCACCCTGACTGAAGTTTGGTGCAAGAGTCAATGAATCTTCCACTTCCTTGTTCAGAAGATGGGTCATCTGAGTGTGACTATTCTAAAAATTCAGTCATTACAGCTTCGAAACAACTTTAATGAAATTAATTTATTACAATTTACTTTGTCTATTCACTTTAACCCATATCCAATCCCTATTTTAACATTATTTTTTTCCAGTCATTTTACTATACTGAACCCAACCCTGATTCTATCTCCATTCTCCTTATCTCAGTGTACTGCACATCAATCCGTGATTACAACTACACTGCCAACATTTGTTTGATTTGTACAATGTTGAATCGTATATGCTTAATAATCATGTAACATTTGCTTAATGTGTGCTTAATATGCGCTTAACATTTACATGCCATTTAACATTTTATTCAGTTTGGGTTGTTGGAACAGTGTGGAGAAATGTTAAATTAATATTAAATTGCCTGAAATGCTAAAATTATTAACATTCAGTATGAAATGTTAAATTACTAATAATGTTCACATCAACATTTGATATAACCGTATAAATTAGCAGGTGTCTTTAACGTCCTTTGTCAAAACAGGATTACACTGCATAATTCCTTATTAAATCAAATTAATTTTGAAATTCTTAACCATTTAACCATACTCATGAAGGATCGGGATATTTTTTAAGTAGCACAATTTGGTATTTTGATTACAGAGAAAAAAAAAACTGTCATGGTTTACGTAATACATGACTAAGAATCTAAGCTAACTCCAAGACTGTGGTATTTGTATGCATAGACCCAGGCCTAGGGCAGCACATTCTCAGGCGGCTGCAGGATGTATTAAAGTACCAGTGCAGTGCCATGTATGTGTCCATATGCACAGAAATGTTTTTATACAGTGACATTTCTGACTGTATGTAACTGGCATTTTCAGACATACTATAGAAATATAATAACAGCTATGATTGGTGATATAGCAAGGAGAAAGAAAAAAGTTGTAACTGGGTGGGAGGGAATGCAAAAATCTGAAACATTTTTTGAGCCCCTAGACAGTGAAGTGGAGGAGCCCCTGCGAGTGTGTGTGCGCAAGATATGCACACACCCATTTTTCCCTTTTCTGTGCGTGTACATCGCTCTCTTGCTTTGTGAGCAAATCACGTTTCCCCATAACAGCCATTTTTCAGCATAGCTACCCATACACACACCCTCTATTACATGATTAATAAATGCATTTGATGGTGGGCCGTATTATTTATATTTTTCTATGGGAAATACAAACACACAAACACATATCACTTGTATCACACATACAAACTGAGTAATGATGAGCATTAAAGGACCACTGCACAATGAACGCAAAAAATGTTTGAAAATATTGAGTTTAAGAACATAATTAATCAGGAAAAAGCCACAGCTAGTTTTTAATTAGAAAAAATAAATGTTGATGCCTCTGCTGGGCCCTGGGAGAGTCCATGATACCTAGGTAGAAGCTGTGTGTAAGAGGGGCATTTAAATTTAAAGAGATATGGTTGCGTTGCTTGAAGCAAGAAGTCTGCTTCTGGGCCAGTGAGGGGGAAGGGGTGTGGTGTCAATTTCACTCTTCTCCATTTAAGAAATGCTTTATGTTCCCTCCTTCCTCAATCCTCCCTCCAATGATAGCCAAAAAACACACATTCATGATCCAGCTCTCATGAAGTGATATAACAAATACGAAATGGATTCCTATGCTCATAAAAAGACTACAAAAATCCAAATTTTCCCCAAAAATGTTTATGTCCATGACTTACACATTCTTGAAAAATGACATACTTGACAAAAGACACAAATGTGTATTTTTTCTTGTACTTCAGTGGACCTTTAACGATAAAACTGAAAGCTAATATAAGTGATAGGTGAGTAAGGGATCATGATGTGCCTCACCCGCTGCCTGCCCCTCCTTACTATACATCATATAAGTGCTACGGAATGTGTTGGAGCATTACAAATAAACGATAATAATAATATAAGAATCTTTGTCATTTACATTTATTTGTGTGCATTATATTTCTGGAGGTGTGCAGTCAGCCGGACACACATCATAATCACTTAATCCACAGACACACACATAAATGCAAATACACAGAGACACAACCCAATAGATGCACTCAAAATCAAATGTAATAATACAGTATAACAAGATGAGTGATTGACAGCCTGCTTTAATTTGCAAGAGAGCTGCCAGCTAGTCAGAATACTGAGACAGAGAAGCTCTGTGCTGTGGCGGACATGATGTGGAGGTGCAGACCATATCCATATAGAAACGTCATGCTTGATGTCAGTGAGCTGGAGGTACTGAACTCACACTGCTCACACAACTCCGTCAGATAATATATGGAGCCATCTTGTTTTTCACACCTTCTTATTACAGCCTCCAATAATCCAGTTTGAATAGTAAAACTGTGTTGTGTAAAACATATAGTTGCCAGCACTTGACTATAGCTTACAGGGACACTTTGCCCAGGGAAGCACCAGGTTTGCAGAAAACATAATCGGAAATAAGAGAAATAACTGGGGAGGGGGTGAATGCACTGTTTGCTAAGGCTCATTGTCGCATATTGCATAGTTAATACAGAAAATACTTATATCTAAAAAGTTTAAAACAAGAATAAGGGTATGGGGGAGAGAAGCGTGCATCGCCTGATTGTTTATTATCATCACATTTTTTCAAACAACATCAAGAAAACACAAATAAAAATGCACTCAGATTCTATATCCTCATCACAATGAGGTACGTATGCAGCTCAATATCAAAGTCCACATACAGTATGTAGTCTTGAAGATGCATCTAGGATGGATTTTACCCATTGAACATTTGAATGAGTTTTATTTAAACGCTGAATATAAATCTGTAAACCTCCCTCACTCCAAAAACAAGTTGAGGTTATTTTTAAAGAGCATTTCAAACTGGGTATACATTGTAAGGTGTTATAGATATTTTCAAATGGTGTGTGTGAATAAAAACAAGGATTTTCCTATGACCTGGCCATTGCCATGCAATTGATATGACATAAATATTACGCTGCATAGACTAATATAGTTTCTTCAAATATTACAATGTATAGATTAATTAAATCGGAGATCAGTTGATTGACAAATATACACTGTGTGCAGAAATAGCATTTATTGGTATAGCAGTAAATATCAAGGATAAACAATTATAAGTGTTTACAACTGTAAGCTTTGATATTTAGTTAGATCACAATATATAATATACCTGTTGTCTATTACAATCTTTTTTGGATGATTGGATAACAATTGGTCTTAACACACTTTATATTTGGTTAGATCAATACAGAAATCAATAAGCAGCGTATACAAACTTATCAAATGTGGATTAACAATTTATTTTAATACAATCTATATTTGGTTAGTTCAATATAGGAGTATATAAACAGTGTATATACATCTTATAAGGTTCGGTTAGAACAGTCTATATATTTGGTTAGTGCAATAGAGAAATGATATGCAGAGTGTATAAACAATCAGGTGTCTGTCTATTCTATGCAGTATACATGATATTAATAATTAGCAATATACCCTGTTACTCTATGAAAGCAGTAAAAAGCAAAATATGGTATAACAATTTATATGGCAGTTATAATATATATATATATATATATTGAAGCAATATGTATCAAAATTGGTTATATTGTATCTAAGATAGCAAGCTAAATAACCTTTGTATTTAAGTTTTGGCAAGCTATTATTTGGATACTGGTCTTACATCAAAATTGATTACATTTAATTTAATGTATCAAATCGGTCAATTCAATCAATAATGATGTAAGACAGTTTTGTTGATTGTGTGATACAGGACTATGTATGTTGAGTATTGCTGTGTATGGTTTGCTGTATAGATGTTTTTAATAATTGGTTTTGTAACAGAGTTAAATGGTTACATTATGGCACATAGTCAATCAGTCTGTTGTAGGGAATATGGGCACAGATTGAAATATATTGATTACCGCCTACGAACCGGAATAAAGGTGCTAGTAAATCTTGGCTCTGTGACCACCCCCAAAAGGGTAACATAAAGATTGTGGTAATTGGATTAATTTACCTCCATTACAAATTAGAAAGTTAAACAAGTTTATACATTACCTATGTATAGGATTTCAGTATAACACCTGTCTCATTTTAGGATCACTTCTCAAGATAGCCTGAAGTAATCCCTCTTTGGGTTATTGGTTTGTTAGGAAGAGTTGTAGAGATAGGATAGAATTTGAATACAGACAAATATAGTAAGATATCTTAGAGAAGATCTTAAGGGGGCATAGGTTTACGCCACAGAATGACAGTTAGGTATTGTTCACAGAACAGGACTGTCAGATAAGACAGAAAAGACCAGCCAGAAAATAGTACAGAAGAAAAGACCATAGTACGAAGAAGGAAAAACCACGAACCTTCTTTCTGCCATTAAATAACTATTTCTTCCTCATCATCACAAGGTTGGTTTCCACCAATCGCAAATAGTTACTACCCGTTTGCATGTATATGTATAAATTAGAATGTATTGATAAATATGTTGTGTATATCTGTTTCTATCTGCTTGAGAGCGCTCTGGTACAAAATTAAACTCGATTAATATTAATATGTGTGACCTCTGTCCCATATTGTCTGCCAAATATTTTTGGTTAAAGACTAGGCCATTGTACGCTTAATCTT
Source organism: Discoglossus pictus (assembly GCA_027410445.1). Classification (NCBI taxonomy): domain Eukaryota; kingdom Metazoa; phylum Chordata; class Amphibia; order Anura; family Alytidae; genus Discoglossus; species Discoglossus pictus. The sequence goes on along the minus strand of CM050171.1, from coordinate 96,431,253 downwards.
AACACCTGCTTGATAATATGTATTTGGTACAATAGAGTATTGAAGTGAGATGCGTATGTCTCAGAACACGCTATCTTGAGACCTTCACAATGTTTCATATTGAGAAGTCTTTCTTACCCATGTGAAAATATCTAAGACTTGGCCTGGCCAAGTCTTGATTTGATTTGTTTAATAGACTCAGAAATGTAATTTATACAAAGGAAAATTATTTAACCCCTCACATGTTAAAAGAATCTACCATAAATGTGTCAGCGTTTACAGTTATAGTAGCAAGACCAATGGACAACCATATAAAGTAAATAATAGATGGATATAACCTCTTTATTTTACCCAACAACATGCATGACACCATAATATGAGAAATATATATATATATATATATATATATATATATAATACCTCATAGATATACATAGCTGTATCAGTGATAAACCTTTGACAAAAAAATATAGCCATACCTTTCTTATTATTATAAGGATATTGTATTCATATCTGAAATTTTACAGTGCTATAGAATAATTTACAATAAGTAAAATAATACACTATTAATAAAAAAAAACAATATGACGCTGATTGTCCTGACTGTGATGTTTTCTATGTACATTTTAGATATAGAAGTATGGGGTGGGTATTGACCGAAAATTTAAATTATGCCTGTAGGTGTTCAGAAAATTGCTTTGCTTAAATGCAATTGTGTCTGGCTGAGGGTGGGGATCATCTACAAGTCTCCCAAGGAGGAATTTTATTTATATGCATATGGAAGTAGCCATGAATGACAGTGGGTAATTTGCAGGATAATGGAATATGCCTTGGGGTTTTACAAAGTGTATTGACAGAAAACACAAGTATGTACTTGACATATGTCTGGAATTTCACCAGTCACACTGAGGTCCGCGCATTCAGACAAATGTCAGGATCTCTTGGTCGATGATCCCATTTGAGTCGCTTATTTAATGATGTTTGAGGTGTATCCTATTTATTGACTTACAGTTGAGACATATTGTGTTTTGAGTTTACAGATATATTACAGTGTTCCCCCTTATTAGTGCTCCGTCTACAATAACACTGAAAGTATTATAATATTATTACTGTTTTAATTAATTATAATAATTAATTAATTATATTTTATTAATTAATTTTAATATAGTGTAAACCATTTGTTGAAGGTTGGATGGGCGGCTGTGAACGGGATCAATTAGTCAAACCCGTAGTTACGGGTTTAGATGGAGCCAATGGCAACAGAGATCGTCATAAATACGTCACTGAAAAATGGAGGTTGGATTTCAAAGTCTTACAGGCTTCAATTACAAGTTTCAATCTGACCCACATTCCAGAAATAGTGCAATATTGATAAAGCCGTAAATATGAGCCCATGCGAGTTCCATTATATGTATTAACACATTGATTGCCGGGATCGATATAACACAGAAATTAAACATGAAATAAAGTATTTTTTGGGGACGATTTGTGGGCTTGAGAATGTTGTGCTATTAATTCTAAGACCTAACATCACTTTCCTGTTAAAAAAAAGTACAGTAGTGTATGTGCATTTACAGTGCTACGGATTAGACTTTACCCACCTTGCGGGTCCTCTCTAGCACTCGTTAGCTTCTTGGCTCTATTTGCGGGTTATGGGCTTGAACGCCAGTGAATTTGTTGCAATTTAATAGCGCAACTGGAACGTAAGAGTTACAGGCTTGACAGATCAAAGGATTTGCGGGCGCGCAATTCAAGTTCTCATGTTCGGTAGGGTTTTTTTCGCCCCTACCCCGCAAGTCATCACCGGGATGCTTTGCAAGGCCAATTTAATAGCAGTAAGTCTTGCGGGATACATTACGAGCTACGGTTTTACACATTAGGGGAATTTAACGTGGCTATAAATAAATACAAGGATCACACAAGGGTGGCAATTTAAAAATCAAAATATGGCACTGTCCTAGGAGCTACTGGAAATTTGACAAGTATACAATCTAGTTCTGTGTATCAGGATGGCATGGTACATATAAAGATTTCAAGAAGCTTATAAATCAATTCCTTTGTAATAATTTTGTTCTAAATATCTCCAGTCACAGCCTTCATTATCCCACCTTTCTAATGACAATCACTTAAAAGGGCAAAGTTTATTTTACAATCTGTAATAAAAGGAAACATTCAGGAAAGCAATTAGAGCATCAGCCTTAGAACATTAGACTGATACACAAAATGCATATTTTCCGTGCTCTGCAAGTGATGTGAGAAGCGAAATTAAAGTGTTGTACAGATTTTGACCATTTTACCTAATAACAGCAGATGCTCAAACTGGTGGCATTTTGAAAAGTGCTCTGTATGCTACTGATTATTAAACGACAGATCATTTGGCATCCGGAAGCATTGGAACATTAAAAACCTCAGTGCCACATCAATGGCCACTGTGTGCAAGGAAATGGTAACTCCTGTTTACATAACTACAACAGTTTTGATTGAAACCAGCAAACAGATAGTGTGGATTCAAAGTAAATATTAGTAAAATGCGCCAAAGATAATGGCTTGTTTTGTCACGAAGGGCGTTTGTAGATCCAGCAACACTTGCCATATTGCGTCGGCTAAATATAAAATATTCCGCTGTTTGTATAGAAACAATGTGTGTGTTTTTATGGAATCATACAAAATGTAAATAGTAAGGGTGCACTGTCGGTTTTGTTCTAATCTTCCTCCACTGTGACAGACTGCCATCTGCATGGGGGGCCATTTTCACTGCTATATTAGCCCATATGGCACCAGCTAAATTGTATCTAAGCTATGGGCTAATTATGGATGAGTTAATAAAACTAAACAATGTCTGTCTGGTTATTTTCTCTGGTCTTTAGTTGACTCCCACAGTGTCTCACACCTGTGCATATATGTTAAATTACTGTCAGATTTGTTGCAGACATTTTTATCGATTTTGTAGCATTTTCATTTTATTCATTGGATACACAGGCAAACATTACAATACATGCAATTAGCTATTTTTAAATCACACAGGCAATTTTTGTTGTGGTTTAAATAAAAATAGGCAGAAAATCGTCCACTTAATGAGGAAATAGATTCCAAGGTCAAGGCAATTTAAACATATAAGATAAATATAATATGTACACATTAAATACACATACATTTAATTAGGCACAAATGTTATATTTAGTGTAATTATTATTTTTAACCTCACAATGTTAAAGGGACATGGAAAGCATTATTACTTGCCGAATCAGAAAGATGATATTTGATAATGTTTCATGGTTTATTTTCGTAGGTCTAGCAATTGAGTAAACTGATTAAAATGTTTAATTGCCCTGAGAGCTTGTCAGCCAATAATAAGTAGTATAGCTGTATTAGTCAAACTTGTCTGGCAATGTAATCTAAATTGTTGCGTACTCTTTGTTTATAGATGTACATTTCCTGTAAGTTTTGATGAACTTTAAACAGGCTTTACCTTTTTTATGTAAAAAGTAATAGGCCTGATTCAATTGCAAGCCCGCAACTCGACCGTTGTAGGCCGTAAGTCTGAGGGTGTACTGCGTGCTCCCGTTCGCCTACGATTCCGGAGCTATTCAATTGCTCAAGCCCGCAAGTTACTGGCCCAAAGCCGACTCCGTAAACCATGCACTGGTTCATAGCAGTTCAGGGCAGGAACATGATCAATTAAGCAAGCCCGTAACCTCCCATTTCGAATCTGCCAAAAGAAAATGAGACTGTCAATATTACGGCAATAAAACATGGAGGTTACATGTCAATAAATTAGGTTTGGGGGTCCGATATGCGATCAGACTAACAAAACCGCAAAATACAGAATTATGAAAATTAATGCCAATACTGTTCTAGTCCATGTGGGTGGCCTAATATGTATTAACTCGTTGATACGCAAAATCGTTTTAACCCTGAAATGAGACATAAAAATAAATCTTATATATTGCAGATTTGCAAGCTTGAGACTGTTGTGCAATTATTTCTAATGGCTATCATCGCTTTCCCCGTTATTACAGTGCAGTATTGATTTTTTATTTGCTTTTACAGTGCTACGAATAGGTGTTTAACCCCCTTGCGTGTCCTCTCTAGCACTCGTAGGATTTTCTCCTTCATTTGCCACTTACGGGTGTGAAAACATTTGCGGGCTTCGGGAATTGGAGCAATTGAATACCGATTTGCGATGTTAGCAATCGTAACTCTTGTGAAAGTGAAAGATCAAAGGCTTTGGGAGGCTGTAAGTTACAGATTTAACCATCAAGACCGTAATTCATAACCAATTTGGAGTCCACAAAAAGACACCAATTGAATAGAAAATTAACTTGCGACCTCACTTACGGGCTCCAGTAACATGCGAAAGCTCAATTGAATTGGGCTCAGTGTTTTGCAATTTTTAATCATGCTATCTAAATTGCATGAAAGCAATTTTTTTCCTATTATTTTAAGAAGAATTTACTTGATTTACTAAGTAATATCTGTTGGTACCTACAAACATTCACATCTGTTTTAACAGGCTATTTGATAGCATTTCTATTAGTGCTAGTTGCAATATTCGGCGAATTTTGCTATTCAGATATTTGCCTTGGAAGAGGCAGACGTCTCACCCTGTTTCTTCACTCCAACCCAGCAAAGCAGCTTCAGTGGCAACGCAGCTTGGAGTTTGTCCAGTTTCCAATTAAATTCCCCCACATTGAGATTGTACAGTATGAGCATCACAGCTTCTGTCCAAACGGGCAAGACATATATTTGCATGCATGTTTACAAATTTGGGACTATATTATATCAGTTTAGGAAAATGAACAGAAAAGCATCACAAACACATATAAAAAGTAGTGTAATTGATCCACCATAGCTTTACATGTGAATTAAAAAAAGTTGAGAGGAAATGTAAACATGACACATGGATAACCCTTTATCTGTGTTTTCTTATTTAGTTATACATAAAAAATGAGGATAAAACAGAAGACTGTTACAGTACAGATTCTCTGTATCCATAGCCAGTTCAGGCTGCCTTCTTATACAATAAATAGTCCCATATTTTTGAAAGAAGTAATTTGATCATGTTTTTTTGTTGCTTACTTGAAATATCTTTATTAGAGGATTAGAGAAATACAAAACAATAAATCTTTATTTATACTATTGAAGACAACGTCGATTAAAAACCACTTTAAAATCAAAGGATTGGGGAGTGATTCTTTAAAAACATTTAATATTGACTCCTTTATAAGTGCACATTAGACCACTCAATGAGAGTTAAATACAGTATTATAGTCTCTCCTTTTTGGTGTCTAAGTAAGTGCTTTTACAAGTATCAAGCTTAGCTTCCTTGCTTATTTATATATATATATCTCAGAGAGATTTAGTGTATATATCCGGAACTCTGAGTCCCATGAGTTATCAGTCCATATATCAATATTGTATTATACCCTAAATATATCTATTATATGCTGTATAATTTATATCTGATCTCTTTTATGATTTGATATATAGGGAATATCTCCCCTTATGAATGTTAATATGAGATATACTAATCATAAACAGTTATGTATATATCTCCTTTTGTGATTTTCTTATATTTATCACTTGAGTTAGATGTACCTCTTAAGATGTTATATGTCTCAGGAGAACTATATAAGTTTCCCTGTGTCTGGGGTACAATTGCAGCATATATCTGGGTATATTGGTACACACTGGGCTGCTCCCATACACTGGGGCTAAAGCACCAAGTGTCCAGCTATTAGGAACTCTGTGAACTCCTTTACAGCGGTATTTAATTTAGATTATGATTCCGCTGCTAGTTGGAGTTTAACACTAAGTTCTCCTGTGTGCTGTGACTGAAGCACCAAGTGTTACTTGAAATATCAAAGTAATGTGCTACCCCAGGAAAACCTGTGTTGGTATCATACTAAAAGTTATCATTATAAATGTACAACTTGTTTTTCTTCTATGATATAATTACAACTTGGGTTTCCTGATGATGATATAGTTGAGTTAAGAAATAATAATAATAATAATAATAATAATAAATATATATATATATATATATATATATATATATATATATATGTATATATACAGTAAAATGTACTACACAAGTCCCCGCCATCCTAGAACGCTCTAAAAGTTACAGGTCCTTAATCATAGTCCCGGTAGTCTATAGCCTGAAGCACTATCCATCAATCTGTAGATGATTAGGATGCTGTCCATCCACTGATGCATCTTGATACACCATAAGGGTTGGGTAGGACTCACAGGCCCCAGCTCTAACAGGATTGTAACAAAAGTACCAATCAATAATGGTGATTTCAATTGTAAGAGAATCCTCAGCAGGATTATTTCACTCCTCACTCATCTTTGATTCGGTCTGACCTGTTTCTAAGCAAGCTTGAGGGGCCCTATGACTGTTCATATGTCTTTGTGAATGTATCTTATGTAATATAGCCAAACAAAATTGAGTTTTTCCTTTAAATGACTGGATTGGAGGCTTAATAGGGGTTGTTCTATAATTGTATATCAATGCAAGTGCAATGGCATATATATTCTGAATTGGTGTTGTTCCACAGACTTGCCACTGCTGATATGTACATTTTGTTTGTACATATAGCTGGGATGCAATCATTTCAGCTATACGTACAAACTAAATATACATATGGGAATTCCTGGACCCTTAGATACTGCATCTCTGGATGGTAAAGTATATGGAGATACAGTGCACATGATAAGTAACACTAGTCTGTCACTTTCTCAGGGATGAGAGCTACGGTAGTCTTAATGAGGAACCACACTGTTTTACGGTCACAAATTTGCTGCAAAAATTGCAGTCACACTTTGACCTCTACATATACTATCACAATGCATATACATTTTACATTTACCATTGCACTCTTCAATGATTCACAAGATATGGAAGTATGGCTTCCAATTATGTAAAAGATTTTCCCTCTAGGGTATAATTATTCCTGAACTCCGTGCAGATGGTGCAATAGGGTGAAGTATCCAAAGTATATATAACGTACATGATATGTTAGTGCAATCTCTATAGTATGGTAAATAAATAAATGTGTGTGTATATATATATATATATATATATATATATATATGTTATGAACAGAAGGGCCCACTGGACTGTTTGGGGTTCATCAGTTATTATATGTGTGGTTGGAAGATACTAACTTGCTTAACAGTCATATCTGGGATATCTAAAGGTTAAAGTTAAAGATTTTAAAGAATTTATATGGCCCTGCGATCGGCCATGTGTGAAGGCTCTAGCTGTAGTCATGAAGGGGGGAGCTACATGGTGTATGATTCTGAGATCCTAAGAAAAGGGGTCTGATGGTCCCTGCCTCTTCAGAAATGATGCTGTCATCTGAAGTGTCTGCTGGTGTCGAGATCTGAACAAAAAGTTGCGACACATAGGGAAAGAGAATTGGGGTGAGCTCAGTCCCTTAAATCTGGGCGTGACAATATATATATATATATATATATATATATATATATATATATACACCTTGTTTTTTACTGGAGAGAGAGATATACCTCTTGAAAGCTTATCACTTCAAATTATTTATTTGTCCAATAAAAATGAATCACTGTACACTTCTTTACTGTACACTCAGATGTTGAAGCAGGAGGGCATAAACTGGGGGTGGGTCCACTGGCGTAAGATGCAGTAAAGGATCCTGAAAAGGAAAAAGAACAGAATACAAATATAAGTATTCAAGCTGGAGGTCATAATGCCAAAACTTTTAGGCAAGAAAAAGGGTCAGTGAGGGTCAGTTATTTTTATTGACCAAGACCAAAAAGCTTGCTAAACTCTGTGTTAGAGGGTCCTAATGCCAGACTCAAAATCAAAATCCAAAGATGTTACTGTTCAAAATTTGCTGCAATGCTCCATTCACTGATGTACCTAACTAATAATATATGTGTGATGAAAGTTACACCTGAAAAGGCACTTGAAAGAGTGTCAAAACACATTCAATCTATCAATATTGCCCCAACACTAATGGGTTCTTGATAGGCTTCTTTATCTTCCCACATGTTATGTTGCTATACTAATCCAGATGCACACCACTCTACAATCTCTTAGCACAATGACGCCCTAGGGCAAGCTAACTCAAGGGACATTTTTCTATGTCTAGTTAGCATTGTCCACAAGTCTAACTCAACTTCCAGTAACAAAAGTAATATTTTAATTTTTTCAGTCCATTTTGTATGAATCTTTGCTTCATTTACAAAAAAGGTTAAAATATACACTAGTAAAATATGGTTTAAAAGGGACATACAGTGTCAAACAATGATTAACGTTTAAATGCCTTAGAAAACTGAATCAATATGGAACAAAATGCAGAAAATAAACAAAACATAAAAAATTGGAAAATATATGAATAAATTGTTCCTATGTGGTTCTACTAAGTACTGTCACTGCTTTTCAGATTCCTCTATTGTTCCTGGTTACCAGGTTACCTCACTTGTGTTTAGAAACTAAGGTTTTATAGGCTCTCCATCATAGTTATATGCCACGTCTGTTATCCCCATCAAAATCCACAGCATTCATTTGGTAGCGGAGTAAAAAGTGAGCAAACATATAAACTCAGAAGTCATATACAGTATTTCTGAAAAGTAGGTACAGAGCTTACAGATGGGCGATTTGCAGATGGTGCATTTAATTAAGAGATTTGTGTATCTTCATGGGAGTAGGAACTGGGGGGATGAGGGGGACATATCCCCCCCAGATTTCTTGAAGTGTGTATCTATGTGTAGAGAAGCTGTTGTGCATTTTTGCACATAATGAGTTACACCCCCTTCAAAATAATTTTTGTTCTTACACCCATGTGTATCTTTTATTTTGCAACATGTCTGTCCCTGCAGACTCTTTTCTTAACTTGGATTTGACTTGAGAAATGGTAATTTGATCATTTTTGTTGGATAGACAGTCAGTTGTTCAGTCACAACATTTGACCAGTCCTATATTTGTGATAAATAATTGACTTAGCAGAATGCTGCTATTTTCTTCAATGGACTTTTAGAGAGATTAGTACATAAATGGAAACTATGCTCTTGGCTTTGAAGAACAGATGAATCACCAAGAACATGTACGAGACAGGACTTGGGAAAAAACAACAAGGTCATAAGCTGTCCAGTTAAAGTAATAAACCTAGGAGAAATTGCAAGAGTGAGCAAAATGTGAATGTCTTGGCCTGACCTGTTTGATACTAACCCATGTTATGGGACAGCCAAGATTATATCAATGTATCCTACTGTTATGAAGAGAAATGTAGATTTTATGGGCACATGTACAGTATACATGTGTGGTGGGAATGAGTACCACCTGGAGCAAAGTGCAACAGCTGGTTGCATATGTATTCTGCATGATGATATAAATTTAAGTGACTGGACATGTTTATGGGGTTGGACAAAATATTTGCATATTGGCATGACCACATCAATGTATATAGATACAAAGTGACTGACATTACAGTTGAATAAAATTGTGTATTTCCAAGAAAAAAAGTAACTCATTTACAGTAACAACTAAGATAATTGTTTAAGATCAAGGATTTGGGAAGATATTATAAATAACTAGCGACTTGCCCGTCAAAAAATTACGGCAATACAATTGTAAGGCAGGTAATGCTGTTTGGCACACAAAGTAAGTGTTTTAGTCGTCTGAGTACTTTCGGTGCTCATCGCATGGCTCGCAATGAGCGCCCTCGGCGAGCCTCTACCCTGGTGTACTTTTGGTCCTCTGAGCACCCTTGGGGCTCATAGTGAGCTGCACGCTGAAAGCCTTCGGCGTTTATTGCAATCCTGTCGTCTGGTCCTTTTTTATTTTTGTCTATATGTATTTTTTAATGATAATGAATTAATTAATATACTTTTTTGTTTATTGGTCGTGTAGTCTGTGTAGGATAAATAGGCTGCGTGCGCGAGCACAAAGCGTTTGTTTAGGTGTGTAATTCTGCATTTTAGCTTGGTAATGTTATTATTTGCAAGTTAGTGTTGTTAAATGGCAGCGATTGTCTATGTGTTTGGCGGTTGTGGAGAAATTAGCGTCCTCCCTAGTAGTGTATTTTATATCTCGTACAGTCTTGTGTAGAAGTCTTATGTGTCTGACGGCTTTTTGTGTGTTTATTGGTCATGTTTAATGGGGGCCATTTTTTTTTTGCACTTAGGCGATTTTCATGTGTGTAAACGCTGCAAATTTTGGTTCAATTGTCATGCAACCTGACTCCCAGACGTTGTGGCTGTGAGTGATTTTTTTTTGTATTTTTGTTAATTTTGGTGGTGTTATTGTCGTTTTTGTTTGGGCGCGGTTTGGCCGTTAAGTTCATATTTTTTGGAACTCATATTTGTATTTTTTTTCGAAGTGCCGCGGGTCGTATTTTTTTTGTGTATGTCTCGCTTTCCTTGTTGCAAGTGTTACGGGCCGTAATTTTTTTATGACATTTTTTTCAAACTGCTACTGTCTCGCATTCTGAATTGTGTAATTCTGAGTTTTGTGTTGATGTGTAGTTCTGGGGGTTTCCTTCAGCGCTCCCTGCCTAAAAGTCGTGCGGGGTCATAAGGATGAGCTCCTACGGTGCTCCTCTCCACCAGCACAGTGAGCACCTTTGGCACTCCCTGCCTAAGTCGTATGGGGTCGTAGGGATGAGCGTCTATGGCGCTCATCTCCACCCGCGCAAGGAGCGCCTTTGTCGCTCCTTGCCAGCAACTGCAGCCCTTGCTTTGCGAACATTAGCAACCCGTATTGCTCACAACTATATATGTGATAAATGATAAAAGACTAAAATAAAGTCAGCAAGTGTTTAGATGGTGGTGGTTTCTCATGTTTGATGATCCTATCATCTCATTTCCCCAGGCTTTTTAAGACGTTTGTCTTCATGTAGTTAGACAAAGTCTATACTAATCAATACTCACTACTCTCTAATCTACAGTTGCATCTGATACTATATTACTGTTCATGAGTATTAAATCTAATATAGCATTCATGTGACTATGCTCTGTAACCAGCATATAAGTAATGACTCTTGCAAGGAATCTAGAATATACCTTTTGATGGTGGATAAGATTTCCTATATGTCTTTCATATGGGCCTCCAAAGTTTTAGAATTTCATCAAGATATTTCTGTGGTCATAATTAACTCATGTTTCCAACAGCCTCAGAGACAACTCTACACATTGACATCACCAGATGGACAATATAGAAATCAGACTTAATATATATTTTGTAGCAGGACCGCTATACAGTCAGCAAAAACAAGACCAGAAGCTGAGCTTCTTATTGCAAAGTTCAGAATTAAACTGAAGAAAAAAAGGAAAATCATCAGACCAAGCAGATATGAAGTAAATAATATCCCCTGTTAATATGCAGTGTAGATAAAGAATACATTTAAGGGACTAGACATGGTAGATAGAATTCCTGAAGAACTTTTGACAGACCTTTGTGACATTGTCCAGAAAACAGCAAGAACCAATATCAGCAATAGAAAGAAAACTAAGAAGTCAAACTGGCTGTCTGATTAGGCTTTTTGAAGTGGCCCCAGAAACAAGGAAAGCGAAAGGTAATGGAGAAAAAGATTTGTCCAACTGAATCTAAGAGGAGGATAGCAAGAAGAGACAAGGAGACATTATTTAATAAGTGATGTAAAGAGATAGAAGAAGATAACATAATGGGAAAATCAAGACATTTCTTCAAATATATTGGGGATCTCAAGGTAAACTCTCATGCCAAACTGGACGTGATAACAGACGAAAATGGTAGGGACTTAACAGAAGCAGATAAGATAAAGAAGAGGTGGCAGGAATACACAGAAGATCTATGCAGGAAGGATATTGGCAGCACTGATAACCTCAATAGTTTGCACATGAAGCTGGAGTCAGACATCTTGGAGCTTTTAAAATGTTTGTCCATTTTTACAATTCGATAATCAATACAAGGACTTGAAATGACAGGTTTTAGGAAGCCTTGCTGATTAAAAGGTTGCAGGAGTAAGCTGAAATGTTAAAAATCCTACAAGATGTTCACTAAAAGGCTATGGTCAGAACCATAAATGGAACAACTGAATGGTTCAGGATAGAAAAAGGAGTGCAACAAGGTTGTATATTGTTTCCTTATTTATTCAACATATATGAATACATCATGCATAAGGCTGGACTGCACAAATCCAAGGACGGAATTAATATTTCTGGTAGAAATATCAACAACCTCAAATATGCAGATAGCACAACTCTGATCGCTGAAAGTGAGGAGGAAGTAAAGGGTCTATGGTGAAAGACGAAGTGCTCCATAAAATTGATGCCTTTAATTGTGGTGCTGGAGAGAACTGCTTAGAGTCCCTTGGACTGCAAAAATATCCAAAACAATCAATACATTAGGAAATCAAGCTAAACTGTTCACTGGAAGGTTTGATAATAAGGCTAAAATTCAAATATTGTGACCATATCATGAGATGACACAATTCCCTAAAGAAGACTGATGCTGGGAAAGATTGAAGGCAAACGTAGAAGGGGTCGGCAAAGGTGGGGATGAAAAGATAAGCTGATTGATCTTGAGGTAGTTCAGAGGGACAGTGACTGACAGGTGGGCCTGTAGTGCTGCAGACATGGTCGCATAGAGTGGGACACAACTGAGTGACAAAAAATAAAAACAACATTACATAGTGGGTTTTACAATAAATGCATACCTGTTTTGCAGACCACTTCAACTGGAAGATTGTTCCACTTATCTACTAGTATTTGTTTACACCCTCCAACTTCAGGCCTTGTTCTTGTATTCCTATCTTACCCAATATTTATTAAATCTTTGGAAAATAGTTTACTTTGAACATTTGTATTACACTAACTATTTTGATTAATAATCTTTACAAGCACATTACAATACTAAGAATTTACACATCGATTCTTACCAATTTACAACATGGTCCAAAGCCAAAAATCTGTTCCTTTTTAGTAGAGTTTATCTATGATGAGATCATGATTAATAAATCTTTGGAAAAATGCTTAAAAATGTAAGTTTCGGTCCAAGATTCTTCACTCTTTTAAGTCAAGGAGGAAATACCAGAGGGCTGCCCAGTTGGTTAAGCTAATATTTCCTTATTACAACCCTACAGTATATCAGTTTAACATTGTTGGAAGCAAGTAAATCTCTGTTTCCTGAAAGTAATAGCCCATATTTCACTCTAAACATTCTTGAAGTACAAATACCTGAAATAAGAGACTTGAGAGAAATAGTGGTTTTAACTTGTAATATGTTACAATCATAATCACATTTTTACTGGCTTCAGTACATTATGTGAAATGTTCAGCGGTGACCCAATGACAGTCTAGAAGGGTAAAGAAGAGCTCAGTATTCTTACACCTTTTACACCCTCAGTAATCCAGAAACATATGGAAAAGGAGCTAAGGAGCTAAGGTGTGAATATTGTTTGCAGGGCTTTCATGACAATGTGAAACGATATTTAAGGTGATGTAAATTTTAACATATTTGGCCCTTACCAACCTTTATTAAGACCCTCTCTCTCTTTCTCTCTTCAATCAGCTGTCTCTCTACCTCTGTGTATATATGTATATATACATACTTTATATACTTCATTGTATCGTAGCTATGTGTATAAATATCTGTGTGCGTATGTTTATTGAAGTAGTTACATATGCACTTCAGTTAAGGTATTGTCCGGGTGCTCTCTTTAAGGAAGAAAAGATGAGACCACAAATTACCTCACCTTTAAGAAGGTGACAGATACTTTTCATTATATAGTTGACAGACTGACATTATAATTAAAAGTTATTAATATGTGGTGCAAACTTCACATTTGATATTAGCATTGTATTTTTTATATGCACTTGCCCCTGGGGTGGATACATAATGCTACTTTGGGTATTACCACGCTGCATCATGGACCTAATTATAATGCCTGAGTTTTAGTAAATCGTGTAGACCTAAATAGCGCCAATGCGAGATGTGGCTCGTTAGACGGCGCTTTAACGCGCGTCCTGTTAGCAAACATCTGCATTGGCCACAGTCCTTTTTTTCCCCACTAGATTAAGAGATGTGTAAATCAAGTAAATCAAGCCAAACTATTCACTAGAAGGTTTGAACATGAGGCTTAAGCTCAAATATTTTGGCCATATAATGAGAATGCAGGATTCCCAAGAAAAGACTCTGATGCTGGGAAAGTTTGAAGGAACAAGAAGAAGGGGACGAGAGAGACAGAGATGGATAGATGAGGTCACTGAAGCAATGAACATGAACTTGATGGAGCTCAGAGGGGCAGTCACTGAGAGATACACCTGGCGTGCTGTGGTCCATAGAGTCATGGAGAGTTGGAAGCGACTGAACGACTAAACAACAACAAAAATCAAGTTGAGCTATTTTATATTTGATTGTTGAGTATACACTGTAAACTGAAAAAATAAAGTACCTAGACCGCACTTACTTGTCATTTTATTTATTTTATTACATTGTTAGCTCTTCAGGATATTGATTGCTGCATATTAAATATAAATAGGTAAAGTATATTCATTTATTAATTCATATTAATTTATTAATTCACTGTACTAAAAAAATGTATATTTTACACTGTACTTATATATCTGTCTTCACAATGAGCGCCAAAGGTGATCGTTGCAAAGGAGGAAACTTGAAGGACACGAGGGGAGAGGCTCGCAATGAGCGCTAAAGGTCCTCAGATGAACAAAAGCCTTACATTGTGTGGCAAACAGCATTCCCATGGCTTCAATTTTTATTGCCGTCATTTTTTCGCTAGTTACATATAAATGATGATTTCTTCCTGACTCTAAAAATTGACAGTGAGGTTTCATATTAATATTATTGCTATTTAAATATTTCTTGTCTATTCATTATCATATAGATAAAATAATATTGTCAAGTTGATTGAATATTATGGTCTGAGCAGGAGATAATGTTATTTTAATAATCTGTGAAACAATATATTATAAGGTCCTTCTATAGACATAGGAGTATATGTTGTTAAGAAGGTGGGAGTTAACATCCATTAAATATAACATGTTTTCTATTTATAGAATGGTTTGACTACTTATTTAAAAAGAGCAGATTATGCATATGAAATTGTATAAAAAATCCAAATATTATTCCAATAATACTAATTCTTGTGCACATAAAAAATCACTTAATCTTGTTTAAAAATGAAAAAAAACAGGCTTACTTTTCAGTGATGTTAATTTTCACATGTTCCTTGTATTCTTGAGCTCATTATTGTCAGTTACTTGGGCTTTACAGCTGTCAGTCAGTATATTTATTAACGTAGTGAAATCTGGAGCTTATTAGGACATTATTATAAAATTGGAACCTCCATATATCTAAATTTCCCTGTTTCTAACTTTTTCTAATCTAACACATAAAGCTTATATTGGACACACATTCTAAACACATACAGATTTATTGTATTTAAAAAAAAATAGTTTTCCATAGCCCTAGAGCTGCTTACATAGGCACCTGGTACCTACCAATAGAAACACTGCATTTGTGTAATGTTTTCAGCAGCAGCACAATGCAGAGATCCACACAGCAATGTCTTACTCCTCCTTGCTACCTTGTGCAGGGAACTACTCATTCCATGATGCCTTGCTGCACAAATGACCCTCACAAATTGAAACAATGTATTAGCTGCCTGTCAATTTTAGCAGGGATTTCCTGGGGTGTTAACTCTTAAAATCAACTACTTGCAAACTCAAGAGATTTAGCAAACTTTAATAAGGTTTATTTTGTTATTTTTTCATGCAAGACATGTTTTCATATACTACTGAGTCTCTTCTATCAGATGCTCTCATGATCCATGAAACTTAAATATGCCTTTAAGTGCAGATTCGCATATAGAAGGTTTTGTTAAAGATTTTGCAGATACAAAGAAATTGCATATCCATGATCAGGACCTAAAAAATACTTGAATCTTAAACCTATGCTGAAGAATATTCTAGAATATGACATTGTTCCCTATGACAAAAATCATATTTTGGTATGTACATTTGAAATATAGTTACACATTAAAGTGAACGCTTGATTTAATTGACTAATGGAGATAGTTAATTCAGCAAACTTAATATTATTGGCCAAATAAACACACAATACTATATATAATTATAAAACAATTAAATTCTACAACTTGAGACAGCTGCAGAATGTGATGCTCTTATTGCTATGCAGAGAAGTTTTCTATTTGTATGAACAGTGCAAACACCTGATTCAACAGTCCATTAAACGCAAAGTCCATTGTCTTGTGGTTAGTTAAATTCAGGAGTTGCTTTGTCTTAACACACAGTGGTATGACGATATTCTAGATCCTCCATTACCCTCCATCCTTCTGTTTTTTTTTTTTTTTAAATAATTGTTTTTATTATTATAGATAAGCACAACCAAATGCATAATGATATGGCACTGGAAGATGAAACCCTCCGGTCAGAAGGTGCCTACCACATTACTTGGGGAGAGCAGAGGGTGAGTACGAGTACCACCAGATGTATTGAATTGGCTGGGCCAAAGTCTCGAGAGGACACCCTCTGTCTGGAGGGGAAGGGAAAAACCATTGCTGCAAGGAATAATTCAGCACAGGAACCGGGAGCTTTAGAACTATAAACCAAGGTAAACTGGATGTAGTCAAACATAAGATAGCAAGATTAAATATTGATATACTTGGAATTAGTGAACTCAAAACGACTAAAATGTTACATTTCAAATCAGAAAGGCACCAGATCTTCTACTGTGGTCAAGGATCCAGAAGAAGAAATAAAGTACGCGTCATAATCAATCAAGTATCCAAAGTGGTGCTAAGTTACAACCCAATAAATGACAGAATTATTTCAATTTGAATTTAAGGCTGAAGTTGTCCAATTCGTCAAGAATAATTAACACTTCATAGATATAAAACCAAGAAAAGATGTTACTCTCATAATAGGTGATTGAATGGCTAAAGTATGGAACCAAATGATACCTAGCATAACTGACAAGTTTGGCCTTGGGATACAATATGAAGCAAGTCAGAGATTAATAAACACTTTTTCCAACAGCCTCAGAGACAACATGGACATAACCTGATGACCAATATAGAAATTAGATTGACAATATATTTTGTAGCCAAAGATACCCCCACTGAATATGCATTGGAGGGAAATAATTGAATTAAAGGACTAGACAAGGTTGATAGAATGCCTGAAGAACTTTGGAAACTTATGACATTGTCCAGAAAACGCAATAAAGAATATGCCCAAAAAGAAAGAACTTACCAAAGATCGATACGGGAAGCATCATTACAACATTGATAACGTCAATAGTTTACCAATGAGCTGGAGTCAGACATATTAGAGAGTGAAGTTAGATGGGGCTTAGGAAAACTTGCTGGTAACGAGACTGTAGAAGTTGATAGAATCCCAGCGGAACTGTTCAAAATTATTATTATTATAGTTTTTTTGTAATGCACCAACATATTCCGTAGCACTCTACATGTGTTGTGATGTTCTAAACTAATTATGATATAAGGATACTACTCAGTTATTAATCATATTTTGTTCTGTCTCACAAATTATTTGAGACCTTTCTGTCTTAGTAATAATTTACATGGTAGTCTTCTCTTACTTGCACTGAATATAAACTAATTCTAGATAAAATTATATGGTACAGGGAAACTGCTCAATGTGAATGGCGGCAACTATTTTAACCAACGTATGTTTGTTTACATCATTCACAAAAATAACTACTGTTCTAACGTTAAACCACAGGAACTTTATCTTTACCACATTAGATTAGGTTGAAAGAAAATTTTGTTTGAGTTCCAACTTTCTAACATTCTAACTGGGCAAGTTACCAAATCTTTATCCCTAGTTATATAGATTCACAGGAAGGCAAACAAAAACTGAGCGAAATAATTGGCAATTATGTGTCATAAGGTGAAACAATTCCTTCCTGACTCTAGTAATAGGAATTAAATATTCCCTGAATAAATGTTCATCCTATATTTACTGTAACGTTTTTGGCATATTCCAGAATGAGAAAGTATGCCTCGAGTTGTAAAAAAAAGCATGTTTTTTTTTAATTTGGCAGTAAAATGTATGCCATTTTAATGCTAACATCATCATTGTTATAAAAAAAAAATAGCCCTGAGCTCAGGTAATTAGCTTCTAATTCTGGAAAACTGTTAGGAATATTAAGAAAAAAGTCTTGTCCGACTCTCTGTGACCTAATGGATTATAACAGACAATGGCAGACCATGGTATTCATGACAGAGATACTGGAGTGGGGTGACAGCTCCTTTTTCAGTTGTCCACAGCATACAGCTCCTGGTATTCCTCATGGTCTCCCATCCAAGTATTGAAAATGTCCAAACATGCACGGCTGCAGGGTCATGTGAAGTTAATCCCTTAAAGGACCAGCAGACCAAATAATTGAATATCCCTCTGCTTAGCCCATATTAACAACACCCACTGCTAGAAACTAAACTTTTAGAGGCTTGAAATTATAGACTTGCCTCAGTTCCAATTTGCAGCAGTTACAGAGCAATTAAATTGAACAAGCCTGCAACTATTTGGCTGAAAGCAAAATCTGTAAACCATGCACCCGTAAGTAGCATTTCAGGGCTTGATCATGATCAATTAAGCAAGCCCGTAACTACCAATTTAGAAACAGACAATAGTAAATGAGTCATCATGACATCAGTAAAACATGGCGTGAAAATGTCAATCAATTAGTGTTTTGACGTCCGATATGCGACCTGGCTTGCAATCTAGTGAAACTGTTATGGTCCATGTGGGAGGCCTGATATGTATGAACTCCTTGATTCCCAACATTGATAAAACATGGAAATTAAATGTAAAAGAAAAATGTTGATTGCAGATTTGCAAGCTTGAGACTGTTGGGCAATTAATTCTAATGTCTTTCATCACTTTACCCCGTATTTTAAAGTGCAGTATTGAGTTTTCATTTGCTTTTATGGTGTTATGAACAGGTGTTTAACCCCCTTGCGAGTCCTCTCTAGTACTCATAGGATTTTTGGCTACATTCGCCTTTTACGGGTGGGAAAGCAATTGGGGCTTGTAAAATTGTAGCAATTTAATAGCAATTTGTGATTTTAGCAATTGCGGGCTTGACTGATCAAAAGCTTAGCTGGGTCGGAGTTACGATTTTTTCATACTGTAGTGATTTTCAGCCTGTAACCCACAAATAGATTGCGGCTAGCTAAAAGAGGCCAATTTAATAGCAGTAACTTTTGCGGGCTACATTACAGGCAACAGTAACTACAATTTGGACAATTTAATAGGGCCCTTGGTTTGTTGGGCACAACCTAGTGGTTTGTCAATAGGCAGGCCATATGTAAACCACCAAGGCTAAATTATCTGACCCTGACCATCTGACACATAGTGTCCATAAAATAGATATTTCATTTTGGAATAATAAATATAATGTTCTATTGAAAATCCGTGATTAAAATCTTGGCAAAAATACTTGATCTGTTTACAAGCACTCTTTAAATTGAAATTCCTATAATTTTTAAATGTCTTCACATGTGTGACTTTTTAAACTTTTGTTCTTGTTATTAAATCACCTTTTTAATATGTTTCCTATTTACAAGGTCTTTTTTTTCTAATAATTCTATTCTTGAAAAACTTCTTAGCATTCATTTTACTTCTCACTTTATGAACCATATTTTCCCTTAGTTTTGCATCTTGTAAACTTTAATATACTGTACAACAACTTTTTTTTGTATAAATTATCTTGTTTAATTGAATTAGGAATAATATAACATCATGATGTTTCCTGAAAATTATGAGAAAGTCTGCCTCGAGTTGTAAAAAAAAAAATGAAGTTTTTTTTTTTTATTTTGGCAGTAAAATTTATGCCATTTTAATGTTATCAAAACAAAATAGTCCTGAGCTCAGGTTGTAAACCTCTAATTCTGGAAAAATGACAAAAAGTATGTTATTTAGTATCAATAAACACGTTTGAAAGCAAAATTATATTTTAAAATTTTCAGTTCATAGTTTGACAATAGGCAGGGCATATGTAAACCAACAAAGCTGATTGTGCTAAATTACCGGACTCTTGACCACCTATCACAAAATGTTCTTTTTTCATTTTTGAATAATAAATAAAATGTTCCATTGAAAATCCTTGATATTAAAATCCTAGCAAAAGTACAACCTGGCTTTAAATTGTATAATTTCCTATAATTTCTAAATGTTGTCAGCGTGACATTTTAATAATTTTCTTGTTACTAAATCAACTTTTTAATATTATGTTTCCTATTTACAATTAATTTTTTTCTAATAATTCTAAACTTCTTAACATTAATTTTACTTCTCACTTTATGAACCATATTTTCGCTTAGTTTTGTAAACTTTAATATACAACAACTTTTTTTTTTGTGGAAATGATCTTGTTTAATTGTAGAGGTTGAATTAACCATTATATCAACTTTCCTGTAGGCATAATATAAAATCATGTTGTTTCCTGAAAATTATGACCACCTGCTCAGGCTAAGTTGTCTAGCATGAATTATAATACTGTCAGATGTAATTTAGTAGAATGAAAAAATGTAGAATTGCATTATACAAGACTGATTTTGAATATGCTCATTTCTACAGATTAACAGAAGGAAATATGCATCAAACATGCATATCAAGGAGAATGCATACAATAATTGCTTTTAAATTAGTTATAAAGCATAAAAATGGAGGTTATTGTTTTGGTTTACAGATTCTTAATTGATTATGCCCTTATTATGTTTTAGTGCAGTGGCGCATATTTTGTAATTTAAATTCAAAATTCAGACTGTTATTATGTTTTATTGATATATCAATGCTTTTGAGGATTTATTAAGCAGAATTCAAGATACCTTTGTGTGTGTATATTAAAAAAAATATGCATTTACATTTATTTAAATGTTATATTTCAAGCAGGTTGTATATGTTAGTAAAGTTTATATTTAAAAAAAGTTGCTTCTTTGGGGATATGTACGAATGTATATAAATATAATTTATTGTATGAAAAATTGGAATGTCAGAAAATTATAGTAATTTGTTCTGTTCCAAAATATGAATATAATGTAGCTGCAAATAAACAAGTAATGTTATAGCTTGCAGAACAGTGAATAAGTGTATATTTTCTCAATATTATTCCCAAATAGAAAATTAAAATAATAATTATTCTTTACTCTTAAAGTGCTATGGAACTCACAAATCTTAAATGATGTAAGCAAGTTTTTATTTGCTATATAAGTGTAGTTTGTTTCATAAAAAAACATATATATCCTTATCCTGCAGCGCATTTTTCACTCTACAGTCTCAAAATGGCGTCTGTTTCTTCCGCACACCATTCCAAGTAATAAACACAAACATTGTACAAATACCAAATGGCTGGAGAAAATGAAAACTATGGACTAGATTGGCTAAAATGAGACATCTTGGAAAATCTCCTCAGTCCCAGGTACCTGGGTTGTATTCCAGTTATGGAACCAAGAGGACACACCACACTGAAACCATGCAGTGTTGGGGCTGGTCAGTACTTGGATGGGAGACCATCTAGGAATACCTGGAGCTGTATGTCTATGTCCCATTGGAGAAAGAACTGGCAAGCCACTCCAGTATCTCTGCCATTAATACCAAGCAGATCAGCATGGTGTGTTGCAGTCCATGAGGTCACGGAGAGTCAGACAAGACCGAGTGACATACACTAACATATATAAGTAAATATATATGTAAAGATGACAAAAATTATGTTATTTATTATCAATAAACACGTTTGAAAGCAAAACTTTTTTGTTAATTGCAATTTTAAAGAGTTTTCTGTGAAGTTGCTCACTGAAAATTGCTGTTTTTTTCTCCAATTTTTGGTCACACACACATATAATATATATATATATATATATATATATATATATATATATATATATATATAAATATAATGTCTATTTTACACAATAAAAACAAACCTTATTGACTTTTAAAAAAATATAAATATTTTACAAAAATACATTTACAAATGCTAGAAAAATCAAACATTGTTGGAAGACAAGTTGTCCACATTTGCCATGAACATGAATAGTTCATTTATGTGAAAAATTACTGGGTTCCGAGTGATGTCATACAATTCTAATTTTCATGTTTTTATATGGCAGTGAACCATGTAAGGCTGATATTTTGCAATTGACAAGGTATTACATATTAGATTAAGTCTGATTTTTGTTTATATTATATATTATCAGGTGACAAAGGTAAATGCGCACATGTTGGCCCTCCATGGCATGTACATGTCAACCAATGTATATTATTCAGTTCTAGATTGTACAGTGGGGGAGGGGGGGGGGAAAGTATTTGATCCCCTGTTGGTGTTTAACGTTTGTCTACTGACAAAGAGATGATCTGTCTATAATTTTAATGGTAGGTGTATTTTAACAGTGAGAGACAGAATAACAAAAAAAACAAACAAGAATGTGTGTTTGTCAGATCAACTCTAGTCCTGTCCCCTTGTCCTCGCCTCTCCCCTCTCCTTATCTATCCCTCTTCACAACTCTCCCCTGCTCTCCTCCTCCTCTCCTCACTCCTCCATCCATCTCAGATAAACAAACAAATAAACCACTCACACCACTCACAAATACAAACACTCTCAAAAACATGCACTGCCCACTCAAGTGAATCCCATATATAGTTGTGAGCATACGAGTTGTTGTTCACGCTTGCGGGCTCGCGAAGCGAGCCGCGGCTCTTGCAAAGCGAGGGCATCAGTTGCTGGCATGGATGCCAGCAACTCCGACCCTCGCAAACTTTACGTCGTAACGCAAACAACATGCGAGACACGTTAACAGCCATTACGACCTTGCAAAAAACGTCTGCAACCATCAAAAAATGAAAAACACAATAAATACACACAGCACATACATAAAAAGCTTAAATACACCAAGAGGGAGCATCCATGACCTCAAAAAAGGAAGTTACACCTTAATTTAACTCAAAATAAAAGAGTTTAGACACTAAAAAATTCTCCAAGCGAGAGAAAAAATGGCCGCAGAACAAAACGAAAACGAGGCTACAGCAGTCTAAACACGCAAAACCCCGCAAGAATCACGCAAAACACCACAAAACACCTACCGATATTCCGCTACAGACGCATACCACACATTACCCGCCATTTTAGAATAATGCGGAAGTACACAGCTACGCTAACGGTTTCGTCTCGCGCACGCACACTATTACACTGCACCCATTCATCACGCTTACACAGCAGCTCCACACCACTAATGCTGCAGCAACATCAAAACAGATTGCCAGCTCCTCAACAGAATGCTTCCTGCATATATTACTTCAAAATAGGTAAAGTATATTAATTTATTAATGTATTATTTATTTGATTATTATACACCAAATAGCATTAGCTCACTTACAATTTCATTGCCGTCATTTTTTGACGGGCAATTCGCTAGTATCTAAATAAAAGCTTGCAGGTGTCTTTGTGTTTTATTATGTGTATACTAAAAGTGTACTGTGGCAGAATAATGTGCTAATGGGATGGGGTATGTAACAGGGGCTATGTGTGGTGAGTATGTAATATGTGGTATGTAATAGGTGTATGTGTTTTGTATGTAGTAGGTTATGTAAGAGGGCTACGTGTGTTGCATGTAAAATGGAGTATTTATAAAGATATTATTGATGGGGAGTATGTGTTAGGGTAGGATGGAAATGGGGTATAGAGTGGATTGGATGTGATCAGGTAAGGCCTATGAAATGTGTTATAAATATTATTAATATGAAGGTATGAA
The DNA here is from genome assembly GCA_027410445.1 of Discoglossus pictus. Lineage (NCBI taxonomy): Eukaryota > Metazoa > Chordata > Amphibia > Anura > Alytidae > Discoglossus > Discoglossus pictus. The sequence continues at coordinate 96,407,494 of CM050171.1, read as the reverse complement.
ATCTATATGAATAATTTACAGGTGAATTGACATGTTTCTGATCTGATTTCCAAAAACACCATTAGTCATGCGCAAATACACTCTTCTGAAAACTTAGCAGAAAGAATAATTTCAAAACAGGAAACAAAATGGAACTCTATAGAGAAGCCTAATTGCATAGAAAGGTTAACAATGTAAAGAATGAGTAGTTTTACTTTTTCCTTATTTGCTACCTAAAAACTATTAATTCATTATCGAATTTATATATAAAAATTGTTCCTTTAAGAAACAGATCCAAATCCTTCTTCGACTCCCTAAAAATTGCCATTTTCACTAGTTCCCAGGATTCATGCCTGGAAATAACCATTGTGCTTCCTTTTGGATGTTTAATGCAAAGAACTGGAGCGAGAATTTGGATCTAGCTTACCTGTGGGACAGTTTTAGGTTGGATTTAGAACTGATTTCTCTTTTTATTTGCTTTGCAGTAAATACTTTTCTTAACTGATACAATTTAGACAGGCAAATGGAGCCTGATTGGCTTTTAATCTTTTGAGCCAGTTTGCACAAGTTAGTATTCTAATGTTTCTATAGCACAAACAACACAGAACAAAATGAAAGCCCCTTATTGACCGCCTGAAAAGCTATTGGCTTCAAACTCCCCCAACTGACTCTCTATATGTCCTGTTTGGCCCTTTACTTTATTTCATGTTGCACCGTTCCACTGATGGAGCATACCGCTAAGAAATAGCTATAGAAATAGGAAGTTAATATTTGCCATTTAAAGGAAACATGTTGTCACCCTTTTCGGATTTTTTTCCACTTTAAAAAAATGCTAATTAATATATTAATTTGCGTGCTTAAAAGTAAACACAAAACAACCTTTTAAGCTTTTTAACATTTACACAAAATTTTATTTATTTTATACACTCATTCTTACGAAGCTGTTCTGTGTCCCTTTATTTACAATTTATGTATTAAAACACATTTAGCTTTTGCAAAATCATGTAATTATGAATCGTTATAGACTATCCCTTTGGTGTATATGCAAGAAACATCATGGTCCATTAGCAACAGATGTTAATTTTTAACAGTTTGGTCTCTAAAACACCAACTAATTTATAGAGGATAGCAGCTGAATTTATCAGTTTATCTATAAATGACCAATTGTCTAAAATATATATAACATTTTCCGATTTTCTCTATCATGGAAAATAAATATAATTTTTTTTTGTAATTACTCTTTAATGCTACACATTCCTCATTGGAGTTAGAAACAAAGGATGGATAATTGTACTAAAGCAAACAACAAACTGTTGGAAGATGATGTGAACCTGTCTTAAAGCTGTCCCACAATGAAGGTCACATGAAATGCTCGCTCCACCCATTTTAACTATTACTTAACAGTGGGCATCTCCTGGTTGTAGCCATCAGCCAGTTCTTAGTGGATCATGGAGAAAATAATTTTAGGTTCTGCTATATCTATAAAACCACTTTACATTGTTTCCTCTATTTTTAGATGCTTTTGCTGATTCCATAAAGACAAACAAATCATTACTATATCCCTTTACTAAGAAACTAACACTTTCAAGAACATCTTTTTGGTGTTTTTCCATATCCTGGGACTGAATTAATTCTTTAAATATTCATACATTCACAATAGCGCTAAAAGGTTTAATTTTGGAAATCTTTGGTGTCATTGTCTGCAAAAGATGACAAAAGTTAGATGCCATGTTTTGCTGGAAAATATATTTTTGGATTACAAATTATTAACATAGTTGTTGACAATGCCATTATTATAAGCTCTGGAGTATTATTTATATTGTACAGGTGAAGTATAAATTAATGCAAAATAAATCTAATGCACTGAAGATGGTTCTTCCTGCTTCCTTGTGGAGGGGACTACACATCCCATGATTCCTTCTGGCACAAACTATCACAAATGGATACAATGTATTAAGCTACGTGTGACTTGCCAAAACGAATTAGGAATTTTATGCTCATTTTAGTATGGATTTCTAGGGGTGTTAACTCTGAAAACCAACTCCTTGCAATCTCAAGAGATTTAGCAACAATTTGGGGTGAGTATAATTATGTTTATTTTGGTATTTTTCCTGCAAAAAAAGTTTTTATACACTACTGATTCTCCTCTATCAGATGCATTCATACTCCAGGAAACGTATAAATATGCATTTAATCCAGAACTTAACGTGTTGATTATATTAACTAAGTTTAGCACTTTTTTCCGCTCAGCTAACTCTCTTCAGTTACTGTGTTAACATTGGAACTTATATTCAAATTACTGAATAAGCTACATGAAACAACATATAAAATGCAGAGTCCTCCAAATTTCTGCTGTTTATATATGGTTTAGTAAATTTAGATAATGAATCGCTTCAATGCAATCCACAACAAAGAATTATGAACTGAGAAAAGCCAACAACGTGAAGTAGCTGTGGCCATGTGTTTAATGATTAAAGTTAATGATTTCTATGGGTTTTATTTTTGTATTCACATAGATAAATAAATATATCAAACATGTAAATCTGCTAAAAAAGGGAGATCTTTAAAAGGTTTGCCTATATCGACAGACTGAAAAGCTATTGGCTTCAAACTCCACCCACTGACTTCCTCTTTGTATACATGAACTGTGTTAGGCAATTAGTTTATTTCATATTGTACAGTTCCACTGAGAGAGCATTCCACTAAGAAATAGGAATAGAAAAAGGACGTTTATATTTGCCCACTTTTAAAAAGAAAGCTAAATAATATATTGATTTACATGCTAAAAAATAAACACAAAACAACCTTTTAATCTTTTTATCATTTACAAAAAAACGTATTCATTTTATACACTCATTCGTACAAAGCTGTTATGTGTCCCTTTAAAATGAGCAAGTAAAACTATTACGATATATGTGCTAAAACACATTTAGCTTTTACACAATCATGTAATTATTCATCTTTACAGAGTATCCCTTTGGTGTATATGCAAAAAACTTCATGGTCCATTAGTAATAGATGTTAATTTTTAACAGTTTGTATCATAAGTTCTATAAACTACCACTAATTTATAGACGGCAGTAACTGAATTTATCAGTTTATCTATAAATGATCAATTGTCTAAGATATATATAACATTTTCAGAGAGAGTAGTAGATGGTTGAGGCAATTGGCACGACACTGGGGTGAGGTGGATCGGGTTCAACCCCTAACCATCCTGCTTAATGTTACAGGAGCAACCCTGGATGGTCTGGGTTCTAGTAATCTCAGCACTTATAGCAGGCTCAGGACCTCAGAAAGACAAGAGGCAAAAAGCGGGCTTGGCAAAATAATAAATGTATTTATATCTATCTTTCTCTAAAATGACAGATACACCTTTCTTATGTATCAACCTGCAGAGCAAACTTTAATAACTGACTGACTCAACATGGCAGTTACAGATTACATCACTACATATTAAATTAGTTAACTGTTCATGAACCAAACATGCAACATACAGATTCTAACATCATCAAGTTAAACACACAGAGAAGCAACATAACATACAGTAATTAACATACATTGGGTATTGAACATAACAGAACATATTAAATAACTATAAACCATACTGTAAAACCACTGAGCCCCATCCCCCAACCAAATACATAAAGGTGATCAGGGGATCACGACAGCTATCTATGCCTGCAACTATGCAGTGGGATCTCAGTAGTAAAGAATAAAGTTTGGTTGGTAGTTTTAGAAATTGAAATATATATGCCTTCACTGGTTAAGCAAAAGAAACCTTATTTTCTCCATAGTCTCTTTTCCTGACACATAAAACTAACCACAGAAGCACTGTTCTTGCCAGTCTGGATGATATCTCAGCAATTTGTAACCAGTCCAACAAATAGGATTATTTGTGCTCTGAGAAGGGATAGAGATCAGCTTGGATGGTTAGTGTATAGAAAACACATGTAGGACATCACAGCGGCTGATATTTAGAGAATATCCACAAATTAAGTCCAGTTGGCTAGCATTATGTTGGAAAGACATTGATATATACAACATGGTGGACTCCTGCCTAATAGTTCTATGTTATTGTGGTTTTAATATTGTTGTAAATCATCTTGATCCAAGTTTAGTGCTGCAGCTTATTTGCTAAATTTAATTGAGTTCAAGTAGAAATGGTGGGGCATTCTGCAATCAGTAATTTTTTGCTACGGAAATGTGTGTGAGCAAACAGTACATGTATATAGATATATCAAATTATCATTTTGTCACAAGCTTAGGTGTTGTATGAGCACATTACCAGAGGTGTAGTGTTTCATGGTAATTACTGTAGCTGTTTCTCTAAGGGTGGAGTTGAAACCAAACCAGCAAATGAGTGAGATTTCATTTCTAAAGCACGTAACAGTTTTATCCAATCCAATTCAGTGACAAATATATGAAACTGAATCAAAACATGATGAATGTGCCTAAAGTGTGAAGAGAATGAATGATGATCGTTTCTTCGTGAAGTGCTAGACATGGGCACTGCATATTTTTACACCCATATAAAAATGTAATATTATTATACTGTATATTATTATTGTATATGAACATTCATAACACAGATGAACAACATATAATTTGTTTTTTACGTTGACTAACAGCCAATATATCTTAAAAGATCACTATCAATTTCCATATATCTATTAATGTTAAATAATATATTCGGAGCTACATCAAAATATAAAATATCTTCTATGTGACACATGCTGAGCATAGTATCCGTCTATAAATCCTTAACCATAAAATGCAACAGCTATGCTGTGAACATATGCAAAGAAGTTGAGTATTCATAGCTCCAGTCAGTAGTGTCCTTTATAAACATGTATTTTAGTGTTGTGTGTCAGTTTGTTCCTTTAAGAAATTTGACAGGACTTCTCTTGCCTTTGGCAATCTCGTTGAAGTCTCATTCTACATCTGTTTTGATTGTCAACCTAATTCTGAAACCAGTCAAAAACCTAGTCAAATCACTCATGAATTTCTTGGCAGGTTAAGGCTCATTCGGGTTACATTGAGCTGTCCTCTGCCATTATCCAAATATAATACAAACTGACTTACATACAAATCCCTCTGTGTTTGCCATGCTAGTATAATTTGTGTAGCTACAAAAACGGGTCTGCGGCATTTCTCTAGTTTTGTTTCCTGTCTCATCTAGATGCAGTGTCCAGACCATTACTTCACCATTTACCTCACGTCCCCTCCCCTCCTCCTGTGAAGGTTGTCTGAGATGAACATGGCCATACTTCTTATCCTGCTACAGCAGAATCAGCAAGGTGAAGTGAGGAATCTCTTCAGGGAGGGCAGAGCAAATTAAAGCTCACTGCAGGAGAGTTGTGCCCCTGGCACTGTTCTTATGCAACAGCTGCACATACAACAACTATCATCTGACATTCTGACATATACGTTGAGCAAAGCAGCAAGCGAGCCAATGCGTACACAATATCGCACAGGGCTCCAAGTCCCAGCCTTAAGCAAAACAGGTGTATGACATCCTGTTGCTAGTCTTTTGGGGTTATGGGTACGAGGAGAGACATCTGAGAGGAGAGCAGATGAAATGAACAAAGAAGGTTACGGCTTGGGTTGACAACCTCATTGATAATATTTTAGAGGAAACAGACCTGCATGTTGATTACAAATTGCTTCTAATATCTCTTTTGTAGACTGGAGGCCACAGCCACCGTGAAAATGGACTCATTCATTATAATAGGCAAGCAACTTCCTCTGAAGAGAAACCTTGAAATATTCCAATAAAAAAATAAAATAATAAAGGCCTACAGTACTTTATAATTTAGCTGTGATAAAAAGCAAGAAGTCTATTAATTATGAAGTGGAAATGAATACATTTAGATCATTTCACAATAATTTCATTGTGACTGCCTATTTCAGGTGCATTTCAATGAGAATTAATGACCTTCACGATCTGAAATAAAAAAAAAGGAAAACAACACAGATTTATCATAAGTTGAATAAAAAATAGAAAAACAAGTGAAAATACCTTAATAATATGAATAATGAGCAACTAAAATAAAAAATACAACAAATACACTCTTTTGAAGAACTAGAATTGATAATGGGCAGAAAATATTTTAGAAAGCAAAGCAAATTAAACATAGCTTTTAATTTATTCATTATTATATGCAATTATATTGTAGTTTGCGCTGCTATTTTTGTTTCTGCTTCAGGGAGGCAATATTGAATGTGAGAAAGTATATTGCTGTTGAAATGTGGCAATCCTAAGTGCTAGTGCTATCAATATCCATTGAATGGCACATTTGTCTACAATGTCAGTCAGCTTAAACAATGTAATGGCTGCTCCCAGTAGCGAATAACTCTATGTATTAATTAATAAAGTAAATTCTGCACTTATTTTATTATATTTTACTCTCCTCCAAAAAAGTGTTTTTCCTATTGTCAAGTCTAGTTCTAGAAACTAGTTTACTGTAACCGTGGGATTTTAGTGGTCCTTTAATTACAATAAATGCTTGCTATATACATTTTTTTTAAGAAAAGGTTTTACTAAAATGTGTGGTAGTCATCTAAATGTATAGATATTTATCAATTATGGAACAGGATGACAACTGAACATCTAATAACCTAACAACACTGCATTTTATTTTGTGAAATGTAATCTTATGCTGTGTGGTTGTAAATTTACAGTAAACCCTATGCAAACTAGAATTTTCAATAAACTAAAGGACTCACCACATGATTTCATGGAATGAAAAGCTAAATATTAACCTAGCAGCTGCTGGTGCCTGTCTGCCACTTGGCTAATACAGTTACATTCAATTCCACCATGATCAAAGACATCAAAGATATAATAACTGCATGAACCCAGTGCATATATTCAGTTTAGTGTGCAAACATATATATCTCCATAATACTGAAAGATTACTTCTACATCTCAGGCATAAAAGGAACAATGGTAATTTCTGCCTAAAATAGCAGTGTTTAAGGTCAATTAAAACATTTAGATTTGCAATTGCAAATACCAACATAGGGCCATATTCTATTAGTTGCACGCAAATGCCTCTAACTCACAAATTTGGCTGCAGGTTTTTTTTAAATAAATATTTAGATGTATTCTATTGACTCCAGCTCACACATTTCCAACCACAAGGCTGAACTCATAAACCCTGGCTTTTTAAGTCTGATTTCAGGGGGTGTGATCATATGATCTGGCAATATTTAAGCAAGCCAGTAATTTAATTCTTAGAAAAAGCCAACAAAAAAAGCAAAATGAGTCTGTCATCATGACGTCAGTAAAACATGGAGATTATACTTAAACTTCACTCAGAGACAACAAATTAATTTGTGTCAAGAAGAAATGGGCACCATATATTTATACACCCATGTCCACAAATTGTAAAAGGAATATACCTGAGTTAGTGTCTATGACCCTTGTTCAATTGAGCCTTTCAGGAAATCCGGGCTCCCAAGTGGAGGTCGCAAGTTATTTTGCTATTCAATTGGCAACTTCCTGCGTGCTCCAATCGAGTTACTGGCTCATAGCTGCGATTCATAGCAATTTTTTAAATCACAAGTTACTGCCCTTCTAGCCTTTGATCTTTCAAAATCGAAAGGCTAAAATCGCAAATCGCTATTCAATTGCTCAGATTCCCCCTCGCTAACCACACTGTCAAGCCCGCAAATGGCAAATATCTAACCACAAGTAATGGTACCAAGGAGGTCTTGCAAAGTGCTTAATGACAAATCGGAGCACTTTAAAAGCAAATAAAACAGCAATATTGTTCTTTTATGAAGAGTGAAAGTGATGTCAGGTCTTAGAATTAAAAGCACAACATTCTACAATACTTTATTTCATGTTCAATTTTCGTGTTATATTGATCACCCCAATCAATGTGAATTCCTATGGGCTTCAACCTCCGAGCCCATAGGACTTTGAAATCCAACCTCCAGTTTTCATTAAAGTCTTACAGGCTTGAACATGATCGCTGACGCAAGGCCTTAACTCGTGGTTCAAGCCTGTAGGACTTCAATAAAATATGGAGGTTTCAAAGTCATACTGGCTTGAACCACGAGTTACGGGCTTGCGTCCGCAATCATGTTCAAGCCAGCAAATGCTACTGTCGATAGCATGGTTTCCAATTATTGAGACCGGCGAATCGAATAGCATTGCATTAGTAGAGCAACAGGAGCAAGCAACTCAATCACAGGCATTTGGCTGTCTGCAATCGAGTTGTAAGCCCCACATTGAATAAGGCTCAATGTCTTTAAAGGCTTATAGTACCTGCTTCAGTGATAACCAGTATAGCAGTACTGCAATAGTGTAATTTTGGGAGACCAAATAAAGTGAAGTGGTTGAAGTGTAAACCATTGGAGTTGCTATATTTAAAAGAAAAAATATATATATTGCATATTCTGTTAATTAGCTCACACACCTTACTAACATGACTGGTTCCTAATTCAGGTTAACAACTGTATCTAGTTGGACTAAATGGTATTTTCTCTCCATGTAATGCTCATCCTTCGATTGTGATGCCCTCGTATGACTCGCCACACTGGTTCAGAATCACATTTATAAACCAAAATATAATATTTGTAGGTTATAATTACTTTTACATCTGTCCAAGATCTGTGCAAAAGTTAATGCTTTGTTTTCCCCACTGTTCTTGCCTGTATAGAAGCAGACATATACTGCTGTTTGTAACCGTATTCATCACTGAATGGTGGCTATGTACTTTGAGAGTTGCATAATTACATGGGCTGGGAATTTGAGGCCAAACTCAATTCTTTAGGTCTTCATGGCAGAGTTTACTAATGTGAGTTTTACACCATCACTTTGTGCTAAGCTGTGTTAGTGGCTTATCATACTAATACGATGAGGCTCAGTGATTAGTTGACATATTTACTAGGAGCCTCTTTGTTTAGTACAGTGTTATATCAATGTTATATGCTTTGATTTGACAAATATTTGTATGCAATATATTTGTTTGAGATCAGATTCAAATTTCTTTCATACATTTAAATATTATCTCAAATATGGTCATTTGTGCAAATAATCAAAAATACACACGTCAAACATTTACACAGCATAATCTAAACTTCTGTATGGTATTACACAAACAGCTGGATGAACTAAGATGGGAAGAGTGGAGAACCCTTTGACACATATGTTCCCAAAGTGGGCGGTACCGCCCACCAGTGGGCGCTGAAGCCTTCTAGTGGGGCGGCAGCGGGGCGGCTACTTTAGTCTATCTGCGCAGCAGAAAAGTCTCAACAAGTACCAATATTTTTATATGTGCTATATTTAATCACAATCGGTATAGCAATAGCAGTTTCCAAGATGAAGCACATATTGACCATTACTTTTCGCAAATATCAAATGGCTTGAACGGGAAAACTGTTATAATGGGGGGCATTAAAAAATGTTTGTCTTGTAAAGGGGACGGTGGTAACAACCATTTGGGAATCTATGCTTTGACATCTCATATCAAAATAAATCTGCTGAATAAGATAATATAGGATTTAGAGGAGTTGTCCAAGCTTCACATCTTCTAAACAAAATATTACTATACCTGGATACATTTGTTCTCAAATTTTTAATTTTATTGAAAAAAAAAAACACAGGATAATACAGCAGTTGCACAGTATGACATATTACAACAAAATCTTACAAAAAGGTGCAGTAAAGAAATGTAAGGATTACACAAATAGTATTAACTAAAATGCCAATTAGATTTTGTGTAGTTCAGCTCCTGGTCTTTCAGGTTTCTAATTTTTGAGGAATAAAGAAAGAAAAAGCAGGAGAAGGAAAATAAAGAATGGAATGTGGAGATTAGGAACAATGTAGAGGAGGTCAGGTAACAAAAAATAAAAATAATAATATGGGAGGGTGGGGTCACATGAAAACCATAGTTAGCCCTAGAATAGTTTCTAACTAAACTGCTTGAAGCAGAACATTATGATGGCAAAATGTTAAAAAGGTTAATCTGCCGTAACTGTGAGTGCACAATGAGCGCCAACAGTGCTCAGAGGAGCAAAAGTAAACAAGGGGAGAGGCTCGCAATGAGCGACAAAGGCACTTAGCGCGGGGCTTGCAGTGAGCGCCGAAGGAGCTCAGACGACCAAAAGTACATGAGGGGAGAGGCTCGCAATGAGCGCCAAAGGCGCTCAGCGCGAGGCTCGCAGTGAGCGCCGAAGGTACTCAGAGGACTTAAAGCCTTACATTGTGTGGCAAACAGCATTACCTGCCTTACAATTTTATTGCCATAATTTTTTGACGTCAAGTCGCTAGTTACGTTTATAATACCTAGTAACACCACATCTGTATAAACAAAAACTTAAGGTAAAGTTTCAGTTATTTCATGTCCCAAAAGCATTCTGGCAGCAAGCCATCATGGGCCCAAAGACAGCGCACACTACAGGATACTCAGGGGTTAAAAAGAGCATGGAGTTGGTGACATAAGTACAAAAGGGTTAACAAGAGCATGGAGGTGGTTACATCAGCACTAGATCAGCATTGCTGAAAGTTAATCGTTAAGAGGGTAGAGGGTCTAAGAAAGTCCAAGGCTACATATGCACATGGTTACAGGATTGGAAAACATCACTTTCAACCTATTCTGAAAATGAAGCCTTTTCAACCCATTACTAACCCAATGAGAGATGACATTGGAGAGTGCAGTATAAAGAAATGTGGCTGCAAATATAATTAGCCTCAAAATAGTGATGTCAATTTTAAATACAGTGCTCAGTAATACAGTGCATATAAATCAGTTAATGTTAATAGTACTCATATTGGGAAATTATACTAGGATCAAGCAGCAATTACTCCTAGTTATACGTGAAATGTAACTTGAAGTAAGGCCTCAAAACTTCCGTATGACGCGGAGGCTGCACAGGCTTCCTGGGTCAGAACGTAGCGTTGCGTGACCCAGCGGAGCCTGTCAGGCCTTTCAGCCAATCAGCTGCTTCGGGGGCGTGTCGTGTGTCCGCTTTTTTGCGCCGTTTCTCACAGCAGCGCGGTCTCCCGACTAAAATCCCACCGTCCCATCCTGTTAATTTGGTTGTTTGTAAAAAATGGAAGATGTAAATAGTTAAAAAAAAAAGAAAAAAAGAGAGTTTTGTATTCAAGGAATTTGTGGAGAAGTGGCAATTTTTGTATTTTGATATGTTTTATGGCTTGGCGGGAGGTGAGTTGCCCGGCCTACTGGCCTAAGTGGGTGTTGGCCCTACCTCACAGGGCGTGCTTTATATAAGCATTGGGGCTTTGGGCAGGGTCCAAAGCGTGAGGTCACTGTCCGTGGCTGGGCTCCTCCCCCGGAAAAAGTATTACCGTAGTGTAAATAAAGTTATGTGTTGTTATTTACAATTGTTTATAATAAAGCTGTGGCCCGTTGTTCTACCATTTGAGTCGTCGTGTCCTTTATTCATCATCTTAGCGTAAATGGATCATGCATGGGTCATGTACAGTACAATAACAATATAGAGAGTAGATTGAAAGGCTAGCGATAATACAAATAAGAGTCTGACACAGATAACCTTGTCTCTGACCTGAAATCAGGTCTAAAATAGCAGTCCAGTAGAACTAAAAGCTATGGAGGGCAAGCAAAATGCTATAGAAACCAGGGCTGCAAAACCTTTATAAAATGGTGAGCACAACAATAACAATAAAAGGAAGAGGCTGAGAGATAAACAGTGTAATTCAGATACATGCTTAATACAAATAGCAATGTGTCCAATATGTGATCAGGGCCAAAACAACAGTCCAGATTCAGATCCAAAAGCCAGGGAAGACAGTCCATTCAGTCAGTACCGGCACTTTTTACCCAATGCTCTGCTTGAAGGATCCAACGTCAGTGGAAGTACCAGCAAGGACAGTGTACCAAGGATCTTGTTTTAGATCTGGTACTCCCATAGTGAACGGCAGAGTAACAATCTGCCCTCTCTGATCCAAGATAATACTGAGGGCACTTGGTATGCTGAGATCCAGGAAAGCTGGAGCAGTTCTAGGACCCTCAAAGTACAAAACTGAGCAAAGCTGTGGCTGCAACTTCTCAGTGTGGGAGGACAGGGCCACATCACCCTGCAGAGGTATCCAGGGCCACTGCTGTAATAGTGGGGCAGCCATGTAACTGACTCTGATCACAGATAAAGTTAGGAGGTGAGACTGAATCCTGTTTAAAATCTGCTGCATCATTACCCAGTTGATCCATCGTCATGTTTGCTGATAACTCTGGATCAGATTCCATGTTCTCATGCTGCTCCTGTCTGGGGGGCAGCTTGGGCCGGTAGTAGGATGTTGCTTCTGTTTATCAGAGCCAACTAAAAAGACTTCCTTAATGACTTTTATAATGATAGAGCTGAGTGCTAAACGACTGTCAGGACGACAGCTTACATGATCAGTAGAACTGCAGCTTATCCCAGAATCAGGAAGTCCTTTTCCTGCCATGCTGGTAGAGATTAGCTTGGCCTCATTTTTGATGCAGGCTTCTGGACCAAAACTGCTTGTGTTATTGAATAATATTGGTATGGATCAGTTCTAGGCAGTGTCAGAAAACCTCCTGTCCCGATAATATTGCTGGATGGCTCAAATAAAAGATGATTTTAAGTGGGTTATGAGCAGCCCTCTTGGCACTCAGATAGAGGACATCTTTCCAGCATGGTAGTTGGCTCCACCCCCGATACATTTGTTTTTGAGGGTAGCAATAAGTGGCTGTTCTAGTATGAACAATACAAAAGTCACCAATTTTTCAACACAAGGTATTAAAGCATGGGCCATAGACCACCAGTGCTTCATGAGCTACAGGTGAAATATTCATAGTAGTTCTTAGTAAAAATGCTAAGATAAGGGATAGTTAATTGTCCTGTTTTGGTCCAAAACAGGACTTCTGGTCCCATTATTCTAGATCCTAACTGCATTATTAAATGTATCATATAACTTAACTAAAGTTTTCAATTTTCTAATAAGCTATCAGTTAAATGTTGATGTTTTCATAAGCCCATTTCACTATGTAAACTTCCTTCCTGTGGTCTTCTGAATACAATTACATTAGAATATTTGTATATATAGCCATAAAAATGTGGATGCCAGTATTTGTTCTAAAAAGCATGTAGAATTTTCAAAAAAAAATAATTGACTATCCCTGGTCTAGATGATTTTTTCCCATAGAAAATAGAGCACATTAAGGCACCAAGAAGCACATCTTATTCAATGCAATGTTTAGTAAATAGCCCATAAGTTTAGAAAGGAACATTAAATGTAGTTATTTTTCCAATGAGACAATATGAAGCTATATGTAAAGGTAAATGCTTCAATGGGATAGACGGATAGATAGATAGATAGATAGATAGATAGATAGATAGATAGATAGATAGATAGATTTTATTTAAGATATTTATCTTAATTTATTTTATGTAATCTTTTCTAGAAAACTTACATTCCATGCTGTCCTTCTAATTTTTGCCAGACTGAGCATAATAAAACAAGTAAATTGAATTTGCTTTAGAACAAGACTGGTTACAAAATGTTTGACCTTACTGTTTGCTTTCACAAATTAAGTTCTAATCTAAAATAATGATGCTACATTATATTATATTCACTCTTGGACCATTTAATAACAGGAAAATTCTCCAATCTGGCTCAATTTTCTGTGTTTACTTATAAGAGTCATTTGATTATTACAGTTAGTGAATTACCTCATCAGAAGAGGGCTCTTCCAAGTTGGCATTACAGAGAGCTTGGTGTGTGGCCCATGCACTGCACCTAGAGACATGGTGATAAACAAAAGGTTTCACAACACTGGAGCAAAGCTCATTCAAAATGCTAGAACAGAAACATAGACATCCTTTCTAAGTCGTTAGGCAAATAAATATTTATGGTATGTGGTATATGTAAAAATAATAATTTATGTATATTGCTCTTTTCTTCCAAAAATTATTTATTCACGTTAATATTATTATTTATATGAACATAAACACAGATACAAAATGAGCAAAACAATTCTGTGAGCACCAATTCAGAATTATACAGAAAAAGTAAAACAAAATGTTTTCTAAAAATACAAAAAAAAAGTTGTTTACACATTTTAAGGGCCTCATTCAATTGTGATTTGGCCAATTGAATAAGGCTCTATATAAGCACAGAGCATATTTTTTTACAGAAGCTTTCTTTTGGATAGAAGTTCACTAACTAAAAACTTCTGTAAAAAAATATGATGTGGGCTTATATAGAGCCCTATTCAATTGGCCAAATTGCAATTGAATGAGGCCCTTTGGATTCTAGATAGCATTAATTCTCTGACAATGATTTGTATTCATCCTTCGTGATGTGAGATCTCAACAGTTCCTATCTTATCTATGCAATCGCTTTTTCATATCCTAAATCCTTCCTTGGCTGCAAGAGATTCTCGTCATCATTATTGTAATGAGTAAAAACAAGCGCCATAACTGTGTCAAGGAACGGTAATACATATATATAAGTAGATTATCTTTTAATTATTTTTATTTTATGACATTAAATAGATGTTACAATTGTATTTATAGCTTTAATATATTAACATGGTGTATTTTGTGTTTTATATATATATATATATATATATATATTTATATTTATAATGCATTAGAGCATTTGTTCCTAGGCAACATGGTTTCCCGACATGTATATACCCCTTTGAGTACTGGTTTGTGTGTTACCCAAGATGTTGTCTAATAAACAGACATAATAGAAATTATCATCATTTTTAAAAAACACATATGTTGATATCGGATTGTTATTTGTAAAATAATGTTCAAATGTACCATATATACTCGAGTATAAGCCGAGTTTTTCAGCCCTTTTTTAAGGCTGAAAAAGCCCCCCTCGGCTTATAAGCGAGTCACCCTGTGTCTCATTCCCACCCGTGTCTCTCCACCCCCCTGTCTCTTCCTCCCTCTCCCTATCCTGTGTCTCTTTCCCCCCTCTCGCTCATGTCTCTTTCCCTCCTCCTACCTTACCATCCTCTTCATTCTCCCTCTGCAACCCCCGTCCTCATCCTCAGCCCCCCTCCTCAACCTCATCCTCAACCCCCCTCCTCATCCTCAACCCTCATTCTCAACCCCCCTCCTCATGCTCAACCCCCTCCTCATCCTCAACCCCCCTCCTCAACCTCAACCCCCCTCCTCAACCTCTCTCCTCAACCCCCCTCCTCACTTTAACTCTCTCTAATTACCTCCCCCTCTCCCCTCAGTTACTTTCTATCAGCAGCTGCTCCTCCGTGTGTGTCTTCTGGCTGCGTCGGGACCCGGCAAATGCTAACGACGTGACATGGGGAGTTGAGGAGGGGGGTTAAGGAGGGGGGTTCAGGATGAGGATGGGGTTGAGGAGGGAGGTTGAGGGTGAGGAGGGGGGTTGAGGAGGGAGGATGAGGAGGGGGGATGAGGAGGAGGTTGAGGAGGGGGGTTGAGGATGAGGAGGGGGTTTGAGGAGGGAGGTTGAGGAGGGGGTTTGAGGATGAGGAGGGGGATTGAGGAGGGAGGATGATGAGGGGGGTTGAGGAGAGAGGATGAGGAGGGCTGTTGAGGAGGGGGGTTGAGGAGGGAGGATGAGGAGGATGATGGGGGAGGGGGGAAGAGACACAGGGAAGGGAGAGGGGGAAGAGACACAGGGAACAGAGAGGGGGGAGAGACACAGGGGAGGGAGGTGGAAGAGACACAGGGGAGGAAGGGGGAGAGACAGAGGGGAGGGAGAGGAGGGGAAGAGACACAGGGGAAGGAGAGGGGGGACACAAGAAAGGGGCACAGAGGGCACACAAGAGGGGGACACAGAGGGCACAAGAGGGACACAGGGGGGAACACATTTCACACCCTCAGCTTATACTCGAGTCACTAAGTTTTCCCAGTATTTTGTGGTAAAATAGGTGCCTCGGCTTATACTCGGGTCTGCTTATACACGAGTATATATGGTAATCCTTTTTTAGGGATTTTTTTCTGCTATACTGTCACTTTAACTGCTGCTGCGGCACCTAGCAAAGGTTTTAAAAGACTTTGTGTGTGGGTATGGTACCCGTAACATTTCCTTCATTTTTTTTAAGCTATGGCAAAATTGTAATAGCATAGGGTTTGGGTGTAGAAGTAACTCTTTTCAGATTTGTTGTGCAGCAGCCACTCGTAGGAGTTCTCTCTCAATGTTTTCAGGATGGGGGATTAGCATTGCTAGGTAGGCTTTTCTTTGCTACTATGGCACTTGTAATTGTGATTAAAGTGATTGGCATAAGGCCCCAAGTCGCTACCCGTTATACATTGTACTAGCTTTCATTTTCTACAATAAACAATTTCTAAGATAGTCATCATTATTTGTGTGGCTCCCATTTATGCTGATGTATGGCACCATATGCTAATTTATGGCTCAGTAATACTAAAAAGTCTGGTGGAGGTGATCTAGCTGCATAATAACACTGGGGTACAATATATTTACCACCACAGAAACAAGCAGGCAGTCAGTAATACTAATAAGCACATGAACAAAGTTAATTAGTAATTGTAGGCTCCTCATTTGCATATTAACCCAAAACAAACAATGCTGAATATCTCAGAAATTACTTTAGAAGAATATGGCCAGTACACTATAGAGTTTTTTTTAAAATCTCTTTAAGAATAACTTATAAAAACAACTTGATTTTAGAGTGTCCCTTAGAGCAAAGATTTTTAGGTTGATAAAATGGACAGATGCAAACGGCATGTTGGTTCTTATCTGTGGTCAAACCTACTTTTATGCCTTTTTAACCCACTTTTTACCTTTCTATATATGTGTTGATTGAGGATTGAGTCGGCCTCGTACAAAACATGAGAATTAGAGATGTGAGATCTCGCTTGTCCTAAAACCTTATCTTAAGGTATATAGACATCTATATTTACCTATAACTAATCTTGTTACAACACTACTGCTAATCTGAAACAATAGCAGACTACAATATATACTATAAAGGAGTATATAAACATTGTAAGAATACAGATCTCCAGATTTCTCCAGAGAGTTCCTGCTCTAAATCATTGCTTTGTTTCTCATGAAGCTTATAGCTTTTCAAGGTAGTTTTACCATTGTTCCTGACTTGTAAACGGGAATGTTCAAAGCAACCTAACAGCCAGGAAAAAGAAAATTATAGATCTAGAGGGAAACAATATGGGCTCTGCGAAAAATTATCTCTTATTAATAGGCTATATTCATTGCACCAACATGTAGTCTGAACATGAGGCTAAATATATTTTCATATTTAGTAGCTTTACGCTTTAAAGAACAACTGAAGTGTATTTATATCATGCAATTTTGAGTAACTTCCCTTGATAATGGAAAAAAGTTAAGATTCAATAAACGCAGGCAATTTCTTAAAGATTGTATTCAATTTTGCTTTAACTTAGGCTGATTTGCTTTTGTTTCTGACATAATTTCTCAACTGGGAGGGAATTACAGCCTTATTAAATTGCAATTCGGCAAATTCTAATGGGCTCATAGCATATTTTTTTACAGAAGTTTTTAGTTAGTGAAGACCTTACTTTTGGATAGAAGTTCACTGACTAAAAACTTATGTAAAAAAATATGCTCTGTGCTTATAATGAGCCCATTAGAATTTGCCGAATTGCAATTTAATAAGGCTGTTAGTGTGTAGATTAGATTCCATTTAGTTCAAGTAAAAGACTGGCACTTTGCATTGCACTTAAAGGACTGTGGTCATACTATTAAAATGTACTATTTTGAACAACGACACATGAAAATATGTAACATAAATAAATATTTAGAATTAAATAGCCTCTAATTTATTATCGTTTACATGGTATTATGCTGCTGTGGAATCTACCATTTTGGCTTCAGCAGATCAACTTCTTAAGGTGATGGAGACAATGAATTCACTGCACAATAAGAATGTGGCAGTTACAACTGCGAGTGTTCTGACAAAGGGAAGCTCATTAGTATACAGGTCACACCCTTGTGATAAAGTAAGACAACAGTCGGCAAGAACACAAAAGTAAATGAGAATCACTAATATAGTTGTATCGCATGGGCCCGCAATGGGTGCCAAAAGTTGTGAGTTGCGCATGCGCATAGCGCATGGTGAAGCTTGCAACGGGCCCCGAAAGTTGCGAATTGCGCATGCGAAGGCACTTACAGAGAGGCTTGCAGAGGCGAGTGAAGGATGCGGGAAGAGGGAAGGCGGGCACACAGAACGGAAGTAGAGAGAGAGGGTGGAAAGAGACACATGAGAGGGGGAAAGAGACAAAGGGGAGGGAGAGGGGGGAAAGAGGCACAGGAGAGGGGGAAGAGACACAGGGGAGGAAGGGGAAACAGACAAAGGGGAGGGAGAGGGGGAAAAAGACACAGGGGAGGGGGAAAGAGACACAGGAGACAGGGAAGAGACAAAGGGGAGGGAGGGGAAACAGACAAAGGGGGGGAGGGGGAAAGAGACACAGGAGGGAGAGAGACACAGTGGAGGGAGTAGGGGGGAGAGAAACATCAAATTATCCTGTCATTTATGTAAAGATTGTATCTAGATTTTTTTGCTATTGTTATTTATTGAAACGAACAAATAGCAAACACTTCACCACAATAGATGTAGGTTTGTGTAGAAGCGGACTCAGCTATGGAGAAAGACTAAGCAAATTAAACTTATTTTCTCCAGAAAAAGGGAGCTTAAGAGGGGATATGATTACCTTATATAAATACATCTAGGGTCAGTATAAAGCTTTATCAAGTGAACTTTTTGTGCCAGTTGGTTTTCAACTGACAAGAGGACATCCCGTGAGATTAGTATAAAAAAAATTCCACCTTAAAGAAAGAAAAGGATTCTACACAATAAGGGTGGTTAAACTGTGGAATTCTCTACCAAAGCGGGTGGTGTATATATTTTTGAATAGAAAGGTCCTTTAGGGTTATCCTAGATATCTAGAGAAGGAGTATTGATCCAGGGAGGAATCCGATTTCCAGTATCTGGGGTCGGGAAGGAGTTTATTTTTTTTCCCTTTATGAGACAGTTGGCAATGTTTCAATGGAGATTTTTTCCATTTGCCTAAATCCACATATTACAGAGGATATCAGAGGAGATCTACAAAGATTGAACTTGATGTACCAAAAGTATTTTTTAGAACCTCAATTACTATGTAACTATGTAACTTTAGGCCAGTAAGGTCTGCTAAAATAAATATTTTGTCTAGAAATTGTTTTTGTTTTCATGGCTTAAATTGCTAGTGTTGTTAGTTTGTTTCATAATTCACAAACATGTGACATCTTTCCCAAACTACAATGATTCTTTAGGCTAATGCTGAATGAAATGTTGTTTTTGTTCTGGCATTAACACAATGGATGCCCCTTAAAGGCAAGGTCTAGATAAAGCTGTACATTTTATACCAGTCAAACAAGGTACAGAATATATTGCAGTGAAAACATAATACCTCTGGACGGCTAGAGGCAAGATTCATTTA
The DNA here is from genome assembly GCA_027410445.1 of Discoglossus pictus. Taxonomy (NCBI): domain Eukaryota; kingdom Metazoa; phylum Chordata; class Amphibia; order Anura; family Alytidae; genus Discoglossus; species Discoglossus pictus. The sequence continues at coordinate 96,388,078 of CM050171.1, read as the reverse complement.
AACAGTTCTCACTGTCATCGATGTCACAAATTTGAAGCTTGTCTTGTTTACCGGATGAAGGTTTCACACTGTGTCAATGTTCTGCCAGCATTCGGCATTAAAATGAGCAGTTAGTACAAGTCAGCCATAAACATGGCAGATCTGTTAGAGTGGCAGAAGCCACAGCGAGCTCCCTGGTGAAGCTTTTAAGCACTTGGCATGCTGCTAGCTCAAACTGGAGAGGGGGCTGTGTGCATCATTTGGGCTTGAGTGCAATGCACTTGAAATAATTACTTTAATCAGCAAAAGTTAATTACTTTAAATCATAAATTAATGGTGGAGCATTTGGCAGAGTGTGATGTGTGTGGCGAAGCTGTCAAGCAAATATCACAGGTGAACCTGCGACCCCGGCTCAATATCAATGGGTGAAAGGCAGAGCTCACCTACTGTGCGCGCCACCTCCGATACATAGAGGAGCGCGCTGTAACAAAAGAACAGGCACCTTAAACTGTCATCTATAAAAAAAAGTCTGTACACAAGCAGATTGCTGCTAAGCAGGTGCTGCGGAGGAGCTGGCCCTTGACAATAATAAGATTTTAAAATGGCATCTGCCTTTATTTTACAGCACATTTGGAAAGATGGTTAAAAGTAATGAACCCAGCTGATATGTTTTATGACTTAGTAGTTAGCAGTGTTTACTGTGGATGAACCAAAGATATGTGACAAGATAGACCGAGATAAGAATCCTTAATAATTCCATCAGGAAAATATATTTTAAGAGCATTAGGCCTAATGAAAGCACTGGACACATTCACATTGACTAGAGTGTGTATTTTTTGTTCTAAAAAATGGTGCCTTTTTTAAGTGTTGTTCTTCTAAAGAGTACATCACATATATAGTTGTGAGCATGCGGGTTGTTGCTAACGCTGCAAGCTCGCATAGCGAGCCTGCGGCCCTCACAAAATTTACGGACCTACGAGAAACAAATACAAGACGCAGAACTTAGAAAAAAAAACATTACGACCTTGCATAAATACGACCTTACCGCCCGAAACCCGCGCACATGAAAACATTAAAAACACAATAAATACACACAACAAATACATAAAAAGCTTACCTACAGCAAGGGGGGGGGGGGGCACCTCGAAAACTGAAGTTACACCTCGATTTCACTCAAAATACAAGAGTTTAGACACTGAAAAATCCCCTAAGCGCCGAAAAAAAAGAAAACGAGGCTTCAGGACTCTAAAGACGCAAAACACCACCAAACACCTACGGATTTTCCGAAAAAGACGGACACGATCCAAGATCAAGGACGCCAAATCAGCCACAGACGCGTAACACACATTAGGCGCCATTTTACAATACTAACTTACACAATGTGGAAGTACACAGCTACCCTAACGGATTTGGCTCGCGCACGCACACTATTTACACTGCACACATTACTGACACTTGCACAGCAGCTCCACAGCACTGAAAACACACATTGTATGCTGCAGCAGCATCAAAACAGATTGTCAGCTCTTCAACACAATGCTTCCTGCATATATTACTTAAAAATAGGTAAAGTATATTGATGTATTATTTTATTCATTATTTCATTAGCATTAGCAAAAAAAAACAATGCTCATAGCACACAAACAACCAACAACCTCGCAATGAGCGCCGAAGCATCTTGGAACACCAACAATATGTACCGCCCTTACTGCCGTCATTTTTTGACGGGCAAGTCGCTAGTTTAAATATAAGACTTGAGTGGTAACTATGTTTGAGCTAAATATATTATATATCATGCTGAATATGTGTACTGGGCCACTGTTACGGTCCACCAGTGTAGACATTCCAGTACCAGTTGCCAGTGTAAATGTGTTTACATTTTTTTTAAGATCTTACACAGGAAATCATTTTTCTACCATCTTCAATATGCTGCTTCTCTGATCAGTTTCAATGTTCTTTTGTAAGTCTCGATAAATATTTTTTTCCTCTTTACTTGTAATGCGCCAACATACTCGGCAGCGCTGTACAGGGGTTAAGTACAAGGTAAAAATAATATTAACACATTGTAGGTGAGTGGAGGGCCCGGTCCTGGAGACCAAAACCTAGTGTGCATAGTGCTTTCCCTAAAGATTAAAACGTACAATATAAAGAACAGAATGTCATAAGATCTCTGGCCTAGGCTGATTGGATATCTTATTAACAATGGTGCCATTTGTCTTTCTCTGATTTAAACTTTCATATTATAGACTGTTGTTTGTGCTTAATGATAAGAGAGACCTTGGATTAGTCAAGAATAATGTTATAACACTGCCAACAACAGTAAGGATATTTAAAGGTAGTGGCATACTCAGGATAAGGGAATAATTTACTGTGTTCATTTTCTCATAAGGATCACATGTTTTAATTACATTAATGTCAAAGTTTTTTTTATACTATTATATACTGTACTGTACAATTGGAAAATGGAGTGCAAGGAGGAAGGGAGTGCAAACAGATGATGAATAAATATATTAAGTATATTAAAAATGATTTTGTCATTACATATTTATGTAATCTACAGCATTTAATAACTACGGCTGCAAATTGCATATTAGAGCAACTCAGGTCTGCATGTGATCTACTGATATTATTATATTCAGGTCTATGATGAGGTGACCAACGTAGTATTATGTATTCACCCCCTAGCCACAGCTTTACACATAGCAAACAGAGTCGGGCATGCTTATTTTAGAGGTCAAGCATGCACAGTTTCTTTCCGTTGGTGCAGGGGCATATGCATGTAACAAAAAAGATTATGATAAATTCAGATGTGTTTAGATTACTCCATGGGTGTAGGAACTGAGGGGGGAGAGGGGAACAACCCCCCCAGATTTTGCAATGTGTGTGTTTATGTGTAGAGAAGCAGTTGTTTGGTGTTTTTATACTATATGCGGTATTCCTCTGAAATTTTCTTTGGCTCCTACACCCATGGATTACACCTATTTACCATCAAATATGCGATAGTGATTGTCGAAGGTGCAATGGCTGGCACAACATCATTATTAATATATTAGAATATTGCCCGTCAAAAAATTACGGGAATGAAATTGTAAGTGAGCTAATGTTGTTTGGTGTATGGTAATGAACTAAATAATACATTAATAAAGGAATATACTTTACCTATTTAGAAGTTATAAATGCAGGAGGCATTATGCTGAAGAGCTGACAATCTGTTTTCCTGTTGCTGCAGCATACAATGTGTGTTTTGAGTGCTGTGGAGCTGCTGTGTAAGTGTCAGTAATGTGTGTAGTGTAAATAGTGTGCGTGCACGAGGAAAGCCGTTAGTGTAGCTGTGTACTTCCGCATTGTGTAAGTTAGTGTTGTAAAATGGCGCCTAATGTGTGGTACGCGGCTGTTGGTGATTTAGCGTCCTTGTTCTTGGACCTCGTCCGGCTTTTTCGGAAAATACGTATGTGTTTGGTGGTGTTTTGTGTGTTTAAAGTCCTGTAGCCTTGTTTTTGTTTTTTTCGGCGGCCATTGATTTTCGGGTGTCTAAACTCTGGAATTTGGACTTAAATGGAGACGTAACTTCACTTGCAGAGGTCCTGGGTGCCCCCTCTTGCTGTGAGTAAGCTTTTTATGTGTTTGTTGTGTGTATTTATTGTGTTTTTAATGTTTTGAGGTTCGAGCGGGTCGGCCGTTAAAGTCGTATTTTTGCGAGGTCGTAATATTTTTTTTTCTAAGTCCCGCGTCTCGTACTTGTGTGTCGTAAGTCAGTAAATGTTGCGAGGTCCGCAGTTGCTGGCAAGGAGCGCCTTCGCGAGGGCCGCAGCGTTAGCAACAACTATTGACAACCCGCAGTTATGACAACTATATATGTGATAATAACAACAAACCTGGCAAAATGATTATATCTGTAACACATACTAATCACTTTAATTTATAATGTCAGTCTGTCAACCATATAATGTAATCATTAAGAAGTAAAATTAATAACAATTATATTTACCCAGTCACATTATTTATATACTAGCGACTTGCCCTTCATAAACTTTTAAGCCATGGCAATGCTGTTTGGCACACAATGTTAAGCTTTTTATACTCTAGGGACCTTTGGCGCTCATTGCGAGCTTCTTGTCTCGTGTCCTTTGGCTCCTCTCTCTATTTTTTTAAATACTAATTAATTAATTATTTGTATAATAAATTAATATATTTTACCTTTTTGTAGTGAATATATGTAACAATCAATAGCCTGAAGAGGTAACAATCTATTTTTATTGTCCTGCAGCACCTAATATAAAGTTGGACTGTTGCTAGCCTGAGATAGTTTTATGAATGTGCCAACTGTGCATTAGAAATTGGCTGCGTGTGCGAGGGCAAACCGTTGGTTTATTTGTGTAAAGAGCTACTGTAGATGCGTAATGTTGTTATTTGCAAGTTAGGGTTGTAAAATTGCGTTGTTTGTCTATGTGCCACGCGGTTCGCGAGCATTTGCCGTCCTTTGTAATAGTGTATCTTGTACCTTGTACGTTCCTTGGTGAAAGTGGTACGCGGTTGGCGTTGTTTTGTGCGATCCAGGCTCGTGTAGCCTTGTTTTCATTTTTTTTCTCGCGTGGGCGATTTTGGAGTGCCGACACTTGTCAAAATTGACTTAAATTCGCTTTCCAACTCACTCCCCGACGTCCTGGCTGTTCCCCTGTGCTGTGTGAGATTTTTTTGTTGTATTTTTTTGTGTTTTTCTTTTTTTTTGCTTTGCTCGGTTCGACCGTTAACTTCGTATTTTTCCTATCTCGTTTATTTTTTCTAAGTCCCGCGTCTCGTAATTTTCTTTTTTCTAAGTCCCGCATTCGGCAACTGCTTGCAGCCTAATGATCACGCGTTTCCTAAGTGTTTCAATGTGCGATCGGCTAGCCTCGCTTTGCGAGGCTCGCAGGAGTGCCTTTGCCGCTCCTTTATGGCTCTGCATGTTTTATTGCCTCAACTGCTCGCCTCGCAAGGCTCGCCTAAGTGCTGCGATTTTTTGTGGCTTACAGCTTGCCTTGCTATGCGAGTCTCGCAGGCAATGAGCACCTTCAGTGCTCATTGCCTAAGTCGTACGCACCACGCAAAGCGTGGCGACGTCTCGTAGTTTGACAATTATAATATGTGATATATATATATATATATACAGTACATATATATAATATGTACAAATATATATGTAGTTGTTTTGTTCTAGAGTCGTTCAGTCGTGTACAACTCTCTGTGACCCTATACACTGTAGCACATCAGGCCCATCTTATGCCGGGTTGTGCTTGTCCATAAGGTTTTATTAGCAAAGATACTGGAGTGTGTTGCCAGCTCTTTCTCCAGTGGATCTCAATGTATCTGACCTCTCTGCTATGACCTGCCCATATTGGATGACCCTATATGGTATAGCTACATTGAAGTACACAAGCCCTTCCACCACAACAAGGTAGCGGTCAGAAAGGGATATTTATATATACATATAAATAAATATAGATATAAATAAATATTTAAAAAACAATTCTCAATTTGTATTAAAATTTTATATTTCCAATTTTTTTTTAATTAATTTATACTAATGTAAACTTCAGTAGTGCTGATGTAATTTCCCTGTTATATTTAGCCACTTATAATGGTATACTGAATTTTGGTAATATAATTTTATTTATATATAAAATATACTGCTATCGTGGGGTTGAAATACATGATGGTAAATATGAGCATCACGGGTAGTAAAAAATAAAATTGTTAATAAATTCTGAAAACTTTGATTCTCACTGTATGAAGCATGTAGCACTCCAATAACACACTTTAATACTTTCATTAAACACACCGATCATAACAACTCGCGATGGCCCACGTACAGCTATCTGATGGGCAGAAAATGCCTGAAATTGACATGAGATGGTGGATTGCAGGTTACCGCGGCTATCATTTCGTAATCATTTAGTAAATTACACCCACACTTTAATTACTATCACTACATGCTAACGTCATATATACATGACATCTGGATAAGGAAATATTTTCCTATATTAACACTGAAAATTAATTGTTATAATTTAATAACACCTTCTGGATCGCTGCCTTGTCATGGTGAAGGGGCTTGTCTACCTTAATGAAACTATGAGCTATAACATGTAAGGTTATCCAAGATGGGCAGGTCATACCAGAGAGGTCAGATAAATCACGGTCCATTGTAGAAGGAACTGGATACCCTCTCCAATATCTTCGTCAAGAAAAACACATGGATAAGCACAACCTGAAACAGACGTGGTTCGGGCCATATGGTCACAGAGAGTCAGACACGACTAATGGACAGAGAAATAACATTTTTATAACAATCAGTTATTCTCAATAATATTGCAACAGGAAGTATATTCCATAAATTGCTTTGTTGGTACCCAAAGGTACAATATGATAATTCAATCCTGGTTAGTATCATTAAATAAAATGTATAATATTTTTTAGATTTAATCATTTCTGTACTGTATTTGCTGCAATGTGCTGGTGATTCTGCATTAGCTTCAAGTATAAATAGCTCTTGGGTGTACTTTCCAAACTCCTGGCAAGGGAATAAAGAGATTCTTGTTCAGTATGGGATTATACCCAGATTAACTGTATCAGAATAGCCACTGTATCAGGATAGCCAATAATGTAACTTCCCAGGAAAAGTGTTCAAAATTAGATTTTTTTAGTGCCATAAATAAATTTAGGCTCTGCTGGAGTGATTAAGAACAAATATATTGTGTAACTGTCCCCAGTGTCTCTAACCTCACTTGCTTGCATTTAAGAGTCCATCTGCTTTAAATCCACTCATTTTAAACTTTAATTCTCCACTGCTTAAACGCATATCCAAATTTCCTGGATTATTTCATATTTGCCTTATTTAGGCAAAAAGCATCCTTCATACATGCAGCGCATTTCATAAAACATTTTATTGGTATTAATATCTAAAAATCCCTCTAATGATTATGTTGACACCCCCAGTGGTGCCTACACAGGCACCTGATCCCCCCAAATCAGCATACAGCATTAGGGGACCAATTGTAACCCATTATTCACGCGCTGTGTCTTCCTCAGCCAATAGGAGAGCAGTAATGTCAGCCCCAAAGTCATTGCTGGTATATGACCCTCCCTGCTGCTTCCTGTCTGTGCTGTGTTGCTGCCATAGCAACTTCTAACATGGACCACACTACATTTCTCAAGCTGCTTTGCAGCACAAGCAGGAAACCCAGACTTTTATACAAATGTTTCATCTGCCTCTGCATGCTCCTGATTGGCCAAAATAAATTATGACTTTTATGCTAATTTAGCATGCGTTCAGAGGGGGTGTTGTTAATCCTCATTTTAAATTGTCAGAAATTACAAGACATTTTTCTAACATCAAGGTAAGTGTTTCGATGCTTATTTGGGGATTTTTTCATGCAAAATAATGTTTTAGTACACTATTAATTCTTCCTCTATCAGATATACTCATAATCCAAGAAATTTAGATATGCCTTTAAGCGGGTTTAGCAAGCTTAATTTTTTTGCATCTCACATACTTTTCAAAAATGACTATTATTTTTTCCTGAGTATCAATGGTATATATTGGCATTTTATTACTATTTTATCGATTGTATTGTAAACAAGGTCATATATAGATTTTATGATGCCAAAGCAACAATCAAATGCACCTCCAAATTCAAATTACCTCTTCCTCTTGCTATTTCCCAATTCTATGATTACATCATAAATATATATAAAAACATATGTGTATCTTATGCCAGGGAATATAATAGGAATGTAATAGCATATAGACCATTTATGCATTTTTGCACAATGTTACACAAGCCTACTGCCCCTGAAAATGTGATGCCCTAGACCTATGCCTTGTTGAACTTAACAACAATTATTTACTGATTCTAAACTCAATAATGGAGGTCAGACACTTGATTTCACAAAAAAACAGATGAATTACGGAAGAGAAAAGTCTATAATGCACCTAATGTGGAGTTATACCATGTAGGGGGGTTGCTGTTTCTCCTCTTCAGAGAAGAATTGCCTGGTGAGTTATCCAATAGAATTAATCTATTAAGGTATTAAGGTTAGTTTGTTCTATGATTTAGCACCTGTATTTTGTTTTTTGTTTCAAGACGTGGACCCTTTGCTCACTATTCCTTAGGGAGTTATCAGCTACACCTCACGAACGAGGCCCAATGAAGGCCGAAAAGAAAGTCTGGCGTTTGCTGTTTCGCCTGATCAGGTGAGAATTGCCTGGTATTTCGGGGCTGTATCGCGCTAGTGAGTGGGACCAGACTGATATACTACAGTATATTTGTCCCTGTGAAGGGCACAAGTGGCTAACAGAGGTTGCTGTCAGAGTGGGCTATCATGTCCATAGAACTAACCTATTAAGGTTAGTTTGTTCTCTGATTGAGCATCTCTAACTTTTGTTATGATTTTTGTTAATAAAAATATCTATTTGTTTTTTATCCAAAGAAGATCAATTTGTTATTTATCCTGCTAAGTTCTTGATATATATAATAACAAATACTTAAGGAAGAGTTCAAAAGTCTAGAAAGAGCAAGTATTGTTGCACTCATTGGGGGGAATTTACTAGGAGGAAGCGCATCAATCCTCAATCTACAGCTACACTTCGCACATTAACATTCCACGTGATGTACTAAATCTCATGTATTATAGTTGCGTGGTAAATTCAGAGTTGCACAATTGTAAGGAAAAAATATGTGATGCTATATGCAGATGTATTTAGATTCTGTGCCATCACAGGAGCCTTATTGGTTGGCAAAGACATAATGGATGGCATTACGTGATTAATGACATATAATTACAGCAAAATGTCATCAGCACCACATAATAATCACTATATATATATATATATATATATACGTATGAAGGGTGAGGTAGCTGTGAGTGTCGGGTAATCTAGATGAATCAGATTATTGCAGTAAATAGTGATATATTTCATATTGAACAAACATTCATAGAAATGACAAGCTTTTGAAAGTAACCCCCTCTTTTTCAGCCAATTCAGCAAATTCAAAGCTCATCATTTCTATGAAGATGCTTGTCCAATAAAAAAAGTTTCTCTATCTAATGCAATACTCACATTATTCATATATATATATATATATATATATATATATATATATACACAATTATGTAACTATTGTATGTTAATGGCTGAATATCTGAACATCAGAATTGAGGGTATTTAAAAGCAAGGTCTGTCTTTACTAAATTCAGATAACTTGGGCTTTCACAGTATGGTGCCTGTAAAACACCTATAAAACGCCTTAACACGCCCATTACACACCCCGTTCATGATAGCTTGTGATGAGCCCCATAAGGCTAGCTTTTAAACTGTGTGGCATTGTATCTATCAAAGGAGAAGCACGTATGGAGTCTGAACCAGGAATGTTTTTCAACCAGCAATGACCTTTCCAGACATTGAAGCTGTGTACTTAAATCAGTGTCAGGTTGTTTAAAGGACCAATGTGTTTATCTTTTTTAATATGTATTATTTTGAAGAATTTCACTTGAAAATGTGCAACATATTTTTAGAATGTAATTGCATACACTAATCTATTACCTTTTTATGCAAGTATGTTGCAGTGGACTGTTTAGTTGTCAGCATATGAACTTCCCGAGGTGGGATGAGACTTTGAACACAGAGCAATTTTATGAGTGCACAATGTGACATATGCAACTAGCGGTACCAAAGGGAAGCTCAATAGTTTATAAGGACACACTGACCTGAGTAATTAACATACAGTAGTAAGTAAGCAATATGGATTCACGCAGTAAAGAATTATTGCATATAAAGGTTGAAAATATAATGGTTGTGTTTTTTTATTGCATTATCATGTTTAGTTGAATAAAGTATTTCCTGGTCACTTTCATTTTTGATGTAGTTTGCCCTTTGACATACTTTGATCTCTACAGTTAGTTCTATTTTTTTTTTTAGTTTATCTTGAAGTCATTAGATATCAGTCCTGTTACTCTCCCATGTGTCTCTGTTCCTCTTGACTGTAGTTTGATTAAAGGCATATTTTAGTGTCCTGCATTATGAACGCGTCTGATAGAGGAGAATCAGTAGTGTATGCAAACATTTTTTGCATGAAAAAATACCAAAATAAACATTTACAAACTCACCCTGATGTTTGCTAAATCTTGAAAATCGCTGCTAAGATTAGCATACCATTCATAATTCATTTTGGCCAATCAAGAGAAAACAGAGGTTATCTGATACATCTGGGGTTCCTGTGTTGCAAAGCAGCATGGGATATATAATCTCTCTCTCTATCCTTGTGCTATGATTTAGCTGTGAGCTCATACCCCACCCAACCATGTGATTCCATCCAGCAGCAATGACTTCCTGTGGTCTACCAGAAAGGTCAAATTCTGTAGCTGGCTGCCTTTCCTCGGTGTACTTGGTTTTAATAGCTCCCTGTGGGTGTGCAAAGCTGGATTTTACTCTCCTGCATTTAACTTTGTAAGTACACTGAACTTTTCTATATAACACATATTTTTTCTGATAGTCACTGCGTGTTTATTACCAAATATTTAAAACCCAGGAAACTTATGCATACCTTTAAGCAGATTCCTTATTACTTCTGAATGTGGGTTTATCTCAATGGTTATACATCAATTTATATATATACATGTAACATAAAGTTTTGCACTATCATGCAGCTCTGTTGCCAATATCTAAATAAAGTAATAATAAACTTTAGCTGTATTAATCCCATGAAAAGCATGTTACTTCCTAGGTTATGATATCCTTCAATGGCCTATGATATCAGTCCATTTTGGTGCAGCCTTTCAGGGCTGCAGATAAAGAGACCACTTGCCATAACCCTCTGGGACAGATAATAATCCAGAAGCAGTCAGTGTCATTTGTAGTTTCAATGCAAGACATAGGCAGCTATTGGCCGTACAAAGGGAACAATTCTGTGATTAGAACGCTTTGGGACAAACAGCATTGAATTTCAACTCTTTCCAGCATCCAAGAGCTATCGATGCATTTCAATCAGATAGGGATCTTTTCAATGACTCCCCTTCTCAGCCCCAGTTGTTTTCCAGGCTGGCTAAGTTCAAAAGGGCCATATAAAAATCAACATGACCTTGAGATGCTGTTAATACCACAAAAAATACATGCACAGCACAGTCATTTTGCATACGTTCAGAACTAAAATTCTGGATGGAGACTTCAGACTCTCCAGTTCCATATTTGCAACATAGGATTGCAATGCAAGAGTACTTAATATGAAATATTGTGAGCATAATAAACCTGACATAACCTTGTACTTTTTGATCTTCTTAGAGTCATTTGTCTTTCTTGGCTAGAAGTGCATGCTGTATATGCATTGCAGATATGTACTTCTCATGAAAAATTATTTAACTCTTTTAATGCCAAAACCACTTTTAAGACTTTTTTTTCTTAGTGAAATCAACAATAATAGGTAATCTCACAGTGCAGTCACTGTAAAAAGTGAACTAGATTTACGTTCTTTGATAAGTGTTCTGTTTAGTATGGCAGGTAAATATAAAATAAAGAGACCAGGAAAATAAGTTAAAAGACATAGAATCAGAAATTTTGTGGTTATTATGAACTAACCGACCCATCTAGTCTGGCCATTCTATCTAACTAAAAGACCCTGCTTAGTGAAACCTCAACATGGAGGACGCAAAAAAAAATTTATGCACTGCCATGTACCAATTAACAGACTTCAAATATTTGTATACAAATATATATATATATATTTATATATATATATATATATATATATATATTAATTGTGTATATAACATATAATAGTTGTCAAACTACGAAACGGAGGTGGAGGCTCTACGGCTCCTAGCAAGCGGTTACAAACAGCCACAGAAGCGGGACTTCGGAAAAAACAGTCTAACACGCAATGACAAAATACGGACTAACACAAAAAAATACGAGCCGCGGGACTTAGAAAAAAAAACATTACGAACTTGCAAAAATACAACCTTAATGGCTGACCCGCACACAGCAGAAAACAAAAAAAAGACTAATTACACACAAAAATAAAATAAAAAGCTTACCCACAGCAAGGGGGGAAACCTAGGATGTATGGAAGGTAGGTTACACCTCAATTTAAGTACTATTTAGCGAGTTTAAACACTTGAAAATCCCCTAAGCAAGAGAAAAAATGGCCGCTGAAAAAAACGAAAAGGAGGCTACAGAACCCCTAAAGACGCAAAACACCACCAAGCACATACAACTTTTCCAAAAAGCCATACGAGGTACAAGATAGACTATTAGCAAGGACGCTAAATCATCCACACCTGTGTACCACATACACATTCGCCGCCATTTTACAGCACTAGCAAACACAATGCTGAAGTACACAGCTACACTAACGGCTTCCCCTCGCGCAAGCAGCCTATTTACACTACACACTGCACACATTGCTGACACTTACACAGCAGCTCCACAACACTGAAAATACACATTGTATGCTACAGCAACATCAAAACAGATTGCCAGCTCTTCAACACAATGCTTCCTGCATATATTACTTCACAATAGGTAAAGTATATTCATTTATTATTTTATTAATTCATTAATTATCATGAAAACCAACATATACACAAAAAAACGACACCAGAGGACATTCTCGCAATAAGCGCAAAAAGGAAATCAGCGCAGACTTTACAATGACAGCAAAAGCCCCTCTGATAGCAAAAAATACACCAACCAAAGGATCTCAGACCACCAAAACACTTACTGTCTGTGGCAAACAACATTACCTGCCTTACAATTTTATTGCCCCTTAATTTTTGACGGGCAAGTCGCTAGTACATACCGTATATACTCGAGTATAAGCCGACCCGAGTATAAGCCGAGGCACCTATTTTACCACAAAATACTGGGTAAAATGAGTGACTCGAGTATAAGCCGAGGGTGGGAAATGTGCTGCCCCCTGTGTCCCTCTTGTGCCCTCTGTGTCCCCCTCTTGTGTCCCTCTCTCTCCCGTGTCTCTTCTCCCCTCTCCCTTCCCTGTGTCTCTTCCCCCCTCTCCCTTCCCTGTGTCTCTTCGCCCCCTCTCCCTTCCCTGTGTCTCTTCCCCCCTCTCCCTTCCCTGTGTCTCTTCCCCCCCCTCCTCATTCTCAACCTCCCTCCTCAACCCTACTCCTCATCCTCAACCTCCCTCCTCATCCTCCCTCCTCATCCTCAACCTCCCTCCTCAACCCCCTCATCCTCAACCCCCCTCCTCAACCCCCCCATCCTCAACCCCCTCCTCAACCCCTACCCCCCTCCTCATCCTCAACCCCCTCCTCAACCTCCCTCCTCATCCTCAACCTCCCTCCTCATCCTCAACCCCCTCCTCATCCTCCCTCCTCATCCTCAACCTCCCTCCTCAACCTCCCGGTATATGCTAATGACGTGACATCACATGCGCGCCACGTCAAGATGCCGGAAGGAGCGAAGGCCGGAGCAGAAGCTTCAGATGCAGGTAAGTGAGGAGAAAGGGAGAGGGGTGGTATTTAGAGCGGTAGAATGAGGGGGGGGGGGTTAGAATGAGGAGTGGGGGTTGAGGATGGGTGGAGGGAAAGAGACATGGGGGGTAGAGAGACACGGGGGGGTAGAGAGACACAGGGGGGGTTAGAGAGACACGGGGGGGTTAGAGAGACACGGAGGGAGAGTGACTCGAGTATAAGCCGAGGGGGCCCTTTTTAGCCTTAAAAAAAGGGCTGAAAAACTCGTCTTATACTTGAGTATATACAGTATATATAAAAACATATACCGTAAATAAATATACACATATATATATATATACTAGAGAATTGCCCGTCAAAAAATGACGGCAATAAAATTGTAAGTGAGCTAATGCTGTTTGGTGTATGGTATCAAATAAATAATACATTAATATACTTTACCTATTTTGAAGTAATATATGCAGGAAGCATTCTGTTGAAGAGCTGACAATCTGTTTTCATGCTGCTGCAGCATTAGTGCTGTGGAGCTGCTGTGTAAGCGTGATGAATGTGTGGAGTGTAATAGTGTGCGTGTGCGAGGCAAATCCGTTAGCGTAGCTGTGTACTTCCGCATTCTATAAGTTATTGTTCTAAGATGGCGGCTAATGTGTGGTATGCGGCTGTGGACGATTTAGCGTCCTTCGTTTTGGATGTCGTAGGACTTTTTCGAAGTATTCGTAGCTGTTTGGTGGTGTTTTGTGTGTTTATCGCGGTGTTTTGCGAGTTTAAGGTGCTTTAGCCTCGTTTTCGTTTTGTTCGGGGGCCATTTTTTCTCTTGCTTAGGTGATTTTCGGTGTGTAAACTCCGAAACTTGTACAAATCGAGGTGTAACATTACTTGCAGAGGTCCTGGGTGCAGCAGCTTGCTGTGGGTAAGCTTTTTATGTGTTTGTTGTGTGTATTTATTGTGTTTGTAATGTTTTTGGGGTCGCACGGGTTGCATCCTTGTTTTCGAATCTCGTACATCTTTTTCAGGAAATCCGTAGGTGTTTGGTGGTGTTTTGCGTCTTTAGACTGCTGTAATTTCGTTTTTGTTTTTTTCGGCGGCCATTTTTTCTCTCGCTTAGAGGATTTTTGAGTGTCTAAACTCTTTTATTTTAAGTTAAATTGAGGTGTAACTTCAGTTTTCGAAGGTCCTGAGTGCCCCCTCTTCCTGTAGGTAAGCTTTTTATATATTTGTTGTCTGTATTTATTGTGTTTTTCATGTTTTGATGTGAGTGTGTTTCGGACGATTTTTGCGAGGTCGTAATGGGTCGTAACGTGTCTCGTATTTTCCTTTCGTAAGTACGTAAATGTTGCGAGGTCTGCAGTTGCTGGCAAGGAGCGCCTTTGGTGCTCCATGCCAGCAACTGAGGCCCTCGCTTCGCTTTGCGAGGGCCGCAAGCTCGCTGCGCGAGCCCGCAAGCATTAGCAACAGCTCGCATGCTCACAACTATATATGTGATACATGTCATGGGTGTGTGTGTCTGTTTGTACTTTCCCCACCTTAGTTTTTATTTTTCCCTAGGGGAAGTTGGGCCCCCCTGTCTCCCTTGAGCTTCCCTGCCCCCCTTTGCCCCCTTTATCCACCTTACCCCCTCACTTGCACCCCTGTGCCCCCCTTACACCCCACATGCACCCTCTGCAACTCTTACCCCCCACATGCGCCTCTCTGCCGCCTTGCCCCCCACTGGCCCCCTTGCCCTGCACTTGCACCCCTTGCCGCCCACTTGCATTCTTCTGGCCCCCTCTGTCCCTCTCTTGCCTTTTTCTGTCCCCTCCTGTTCTTCCCTTGCCTCTTTTTGCCCCCTTCTATCTCCCTTGCCCCCTTCTGTCTCTCTTGCCCCCCCCTGCACCCAACAGACTCTCCATCCTAGCTGTGACGTCATTCAAGATTCCCTATGCTACAGAGAGGACTCGCTGGCAGGGGCGTGATTGCCAATGAACCACCAATGAATGGCAGGTAGGATGGGGCGTCTGTTGGGTGCAGAGGGGGACAAGGGAGGCAGAAGGCGCCAGAGGAAGGCGGGGGGGGGGGGAAGGGTAAAATTAAGAAATACATTTAAATCAAAATAAATAGATTATAGACTGCAACAGGGCCCCTATTGAGCTGGGCCACAGTGCATTGCACCGTTTGCACAGGGGGTAGCTCTGCCCTTGATATAAAACCAACACTACTACACAGTGAAAAATTTGCCATGTTTACAAAAAATATATCAGTATAGGTTTACCAATAAACAATAAAAGTGAGGAAAGTAAAAGAAAGGCAATAAATTAGGGTAGTAAATATGCTGCATATAATGAGCTGAAATACCATAATTTAAGCACACTTCTACAATAGTATATATTAAATGACATCACTACAAAACATTCAAATATTTCCCAACATGGCGGGAGTCATATGTTCTACCCACAATATATTGTAGTTCACAAGCTGGACTTTCAAAAGTAATGAAGAAGAAATATTTTTTTTTCAGCCAACCATGGTCTTGTTGAGATAGCTGACTATATAAATTAGTGTATGTTTGCTTAATATATTTCATGTAAGGAAACCAGCAAGAACAAGAAATCAGATCCAAAAAGTTCTATAAAGTTTGGATCCATAGTCGTGTCAATCAAAGATCCCAATATTTCTTTGTCAATCGAAGATGATGAGTTGAGTGAGATGAAGACACAGGTGTAAGTCCCAAGGCATATTGGCTTCAAAATAAAGTCAAATCGTTTCTAGTTTCAGGTACTCTTTAAAAATGCATATAAATATAAAGAGGAGGAATTGGACTAATATTACAACACGACCGTTTCAGGCGAAACTTATTAGCTGAGTACAGATTGCAATGAAACCTTTGATAAAAAGCACTTAATATAGTTTTCAGCCTACTTTAATCTTTCTTCTTTAGTGTCTAGTCTAGAGACATAATACAAGCATTTTCATATTAATATTCTGCTCTAGGTGTGTATTAGAGCAATTCAATGCAAAGATAGGATGGACTTTACAGACACAATCATATTTCTTCAGCAGTGAGGCTGTTTCAAATTAAAGAGAATTCGGCATGGGCTGGCAGTGCTATTTTAATCATTGCAATGTGTCCAGGATGGGAGATAAACTCAAAAAGGGGAATATTAAAAGTAGTTGTGGAATTCAGTCATTTCACGAATGAACACATAATAGCCAAAGGCAAAACCGGAAGGTAACTTCAGTTCCAATCAGTATTTCCATTTTATTGAAACCAGATTGGAATTCCTGGAAAGAAGCCTACATATCACATCTTTAATACTAATTTTCATATACTCCAGTAAAACTGTCAGGGTGAATCAGTTGTTGAAGAAAGCTCCCTGTATAATGTACAGATGTGCCTCCCTGTGGCTCATTATGAAGACTTGGAACAGAGGCTTTTTTTGTTAGTCCACGTGGACAATTATCCACCTGTGCAACAAGCCCATGATACTGAATGGGTGATTGTAGAAGGCAGGGTTTTTCAGGACGGGAATATATCTGAAATATGCTACGGTGTTGAAGTTGCTTAAAGCTACATAACATTAGCCGTTTTATGTCATGAAACTAAACAAATTTTCAGAGAAAACTTTCATTTTAGAGGCCTCTGCTAGTGCATAGAAGCTGCCATAAAATGAATACTTCCTTTTCAAGTAGGATTAGAGGGAAGGGCAAGGAGGGTGTGCAAGTATACTTCCCGGCTACCTTTTACTGAACATATACAGAAAGGAAGATATAGAATGAGAGCTCTAAATCAACCAATGAATCAACAAATACCAATCCCTCCATCTCCTTCCATTCCAGAATAGATTATAAAAACTTTGATTCATTCAGGCTCAAGCTGTGTCTGAGAAAATAATGATTTTATCAAAAATGCTTTTTCGTCACATTTCTAACATGGCTGGTAGTGTTTTTAGTTTGTTACATATGCGTAAACATCATATTTTCCCTCAATATAGAGTGATTCTTTAATGGACCACTGTAGTTTTTGCTAACCATTTAACAAACTATCAACATTAACATCCACATAGTAATTAGAATTATATAAATTTTCAGAAAATTGTACTTTTATCAGATTTTGCTTTTGTTTACTAGTATCCAAATTGACTCTTCAGTTCCTCTTACTGTATCAGAAAGGTTGTACGACACATAGCATGTAATAGGTACAAACATTATTTCGGAAGAGCATCGTAGCCATGTATCAGCCTTGTGGGAGTTTCTACAGGAGCCATGTAGTTAAGTCCATATTCCTCCGTAATATATCTATTAACTATAACTAATGGTAGTGCTAGGTAAGTGTTAGGCTTTCCGCATCCATCAGTGTTCCTGATAACGGTAGACAAGGTCTCAGGGACCACCACAGGTTCTGGAGCCAGATGTTAAGAACCACTGCAGATTGTTGCACTACAAACTGCAAATCCTGCATAGACTGTTTTGTAACTGCCCCCCCACCCCATACACACACTAACAGACATTGTTAATGGCATGCCAGATCCTTGACCCTGGCAAGATCCAATGGGCTTCAGAATATATAAACACACTGAAACAGCGTTTCTTGGGAAAAATACGGGCCACGGCTTTATTAAAGCAACCATAAACCAATAACCAGTTAACATAATTAACATTGTTAAATCACAGCTTAAATAACATCCCGGAGGAGGACCCTGGCCCGGTCAGTAACCTCACGCCGTGGGCCCGCGCCCAGAGCCTCCCAGTGCTTTCCTAAGCACGCCCATGAGGAAGGGCAATGCCCACTTAAGCCCGTGGGCCGGGTGCCTCACCTCCCGCCAACCAAAGACATTCCTATTTGCATCCTAACTTAGAATTCACAGAATCCTAACCCTTCAACTTTTTTCCACCCCCTTTTTTTTTTTTTAAACATAGCTTAAGCTTCCTGAACTTTGCTCAACCAGCCTCGCCCTCTAGACGTACCCTACTTCGTTATCTGCTACTTTCCTATCTGACCACCATTTAAGGGGAGGGAGGGAGGGAATCAGCTCAATGGCTGGCGCGGAGTGAGGAGGAAGCCAGCGAAACGGGCTTTTAAGTCCATCCTCCCAGCCAATCAGCATTGCCCAGGCTCCGCCGGGTCACGCAGCGCTGCGTCAGACCCGGCTTGCCTGGGCTGCCTCCGTGCCGGCCAATACATCAGCAGAATCCACTAAAATGTTTTTATACTCTTGGCTTAAACAACTGCTCATGATGTGAGTTTGTTACATACTTCACATGTATTTTAAGAAGTTTCTACTACCCACCAATTGCAACTTTTTTCTTTCTCTTGTACTTTGCTCATGTACAATCTTGAAGATGTGATTCTTTAACACAGGTAGGTTGAAAATTTTAAATAAATCCACTGGACATTTTGATTATAGGGCAAGAGCTTATATGTAGGTATGGTTGGTGCATATGTCAAATGTCACATAATAAGCTTATATGTAGGTATGGTTGGTGCATATGTCAAATGTCACATAATGTATAGGGAGGTAGGTGGGCCCTCTTTTTCAGGATGAAATCATGTGATAACCTTGGAGTGACCAGGCTGACAGTATGTCAGGGAGAGAGGTTAGGATTTATTGATATAGATGTGTGCCACATAAATAAATAAATATATAAATATATATATATGTATATATGTATATATATACATATATATATATATATATATATATATATATAAATATATATATATATATATATATATATATATATGTAGGTATATATAGCTTGCATATAAAAAATTTGAATAATTGTCTATAAAAGCGACACAAAACTTTATTCAGAAGGCCAAAGATTGACCACAGTGAAAATCCACGTATTGAAAACATATGTATACAGTGGATACAGTATGTTAATCTAGAAATGTATCTATTTCTCCACCCTGGACTTGTAAACATATTTGTAGATACATTTTAAATTTACACATTTTCAAAAAGTTATTGTTTTATTTATTGGCAGGCTCAGATTTTATTCAAAGTTTTAAAAATATTAACGCTGTCCATTAGTCATTACATTTTAATTAAAAAGAATACAATTTCTCATTTCACCAGCCACTTAAAAGTTGAAGATTAAAAAAACTGGTTTGTATTAATATTTACTTTAAATAATCTAGAAATCACTTTAATAAACCACAGCCCCCCCTCCCCCCCCCCCCCCACCACCACCACCACCACCACCACACACACACACACACACACACTCTCTCTCTTTTTCTCTTTCTATCTCTCTCTCTCTTCTTGAGTGGGGATATCCTAAAGTACTACAAAGAATATTAAAACAATCACATCCATATTATTATGTGTCTAATAAATCACATAGGAGTTATATTTGGATCTATTCATCTATTTATCTATTTTACATGTGTTGAAGTTAGAGCTCTATATTTAAAGTAATTCTTGAACATATAGCACATTATTATCTTGTGTATTTATTTATTGTTGCATACTTATTTGATATCTGGTCTACAATGATTTAGAATATCCACCTATTCTTTATGTACTGACTGGTATTGTTTCTAGTACAAAACCTTCTTTTAATTTAGTATATTGTATTTATGTTTCTCCAATATCGTATCATAAAATATCTTCAGATAAATATGTTTTTTAATTTTCCCAATCATTATACCACCCTCCTCTTTTTTATGTGTTTTAACAATATTTAAATGATATTCTGTTAGTAATGGTTGTATTTGGACTCATGTTTGCAACGTCTGAGAAAGTTCAAAGGGAGCTCCAATACCTCACCAGAGCTGTTTATTTAGGAGAACAGAGCACAATATCATCCATCTGAATTTCTGCCAACTTACTGTACCAAGCCAAAATCATTTGTGAAAGAATCTAGGGAAAGAGGAATGCATACCGGGCATTTAAATCTTCCTCCTGTAGTATTACAATGATTGATGTTTACATTTTTTAGAACCAGGTGGCATTGTGCAGTTAAGCAGTACTGTTAAAGGAAATTATTAATTATAATTGTTCCATCCAAGCTGTAGTAAAAATATTAATGCCACCTGAGTGACATAAAAAATATGTAAGAAAAATGGTTTCAGGAAATGAAAAATATTTAAAGAAATAATCAAAATAAACTACGCTTCAAAAAGAATGCCTAAAATTGTAAAAGAATGATTGTTGTAATAAACATCTAAAGTTTACTTTATAATAGCCAAGTCAGTTTTTGAAGGTAAACTTTTTTTCAATATTTCTTTTTAACTTTCAACATAATGACTGAATTCCTAATATAAAAATGCTAAATTTTTAAAAAGGTCTGTTTGAAAATATTCAAAGCTGAACTTCGGCAGAAGACCACAGGGAAGTCTATAATGTTTAGTTGGACGGCTGGCAAACCACTGTTTTGGCCTGTGCCAGCCTTGCATTCTGACAGAACAAGTGTTGCATGAGATGTGAAGGATGACGCCGGTCTGCTGAAAAACCCTGGAGCAGGTGTTCCTCATCCTCATTTGCAATGGAGCATGGCCCTTGGCTCAGTGAGCTGGAGCAAACGTGCTGGCAGGACCCATCATGTACCTGCGTGCTGAGATGCACTAATGATAATGGATGCAGGCCTATTAACCATCCCATTTGTAATGGCACACAACACTGATTGCTTAGGGAATGAGTCACCGGCTTTCCAAGAGGGAGCAGGGAATTATGGGAACCCATGATCCTTTGTGCATTCCGTATGCTCTACTGGGTGTACAACTATGTTAGTCTTTATTTAATAATACAAATGAATACATGATCTGCTACATGATTATACATTAAGAAAAGCCACTTTGGGCAGTTCAGTAATAACACTGTTGTCTTGCAGCATTGAGCTGTAGTTCAGCTCAATTTGTTCATTCTTTGCTGATATGAACCTTGTTGGCACAGGAAAGAATCCCAAGGAGAAGCCAATCCCCATGGTAGCAAAGAGGCAGAAGTCAGAGATCCAACATGCTTGTGTAAGTGCCCGAGTATATAGAAAATTACTAAAAACGCAAGAACAGCCGTGAACCTGGTGAACTGATCCAATGGGCTCTGTCTTCTGAAGATATGAGTCTTACGTTTATTTTAGACGTTTGTGTTGTAGATAATGAGGAACAAAAAATATCTTTCCAACTTTGGCTAAATTCAATTACACTGAAGTGTTAGTTGAAATTTTAGGTAGTTATTTATTTTAAAAAATGTAAAAGTTGAGTTTAAAAAAATTAAGTTTAACTCCCTTTCCTGTTTTATTATACATAGGTTTTTTTGTCTATGTTTGTATTCAACTTATTCCTTTTACCTTGATTTATTATTATAGTGCAGGATATTCTTTAATATACAGGGATGTTTAACTGTTCTACTCTTAAAGAAATATTTTGTTGGATAAACTAGAAATTGCTGTTATTTATTGCATATTTGTCCATTGATAAATAACCCACTTATTACATTTTATTACATTTATATTTCTACCTTGTAATATAGCTGGATTTGAAGTTTTAGATATCCAAAAAAGTTCTGATGATCTTTAAACTCAGCTCACTGTAATGTCCCCTAAATATTAGACAAAGCATGTTTCATCTCTAAAAAAAAAATGTGGGAATCATATTCATATGGCAAAAACAGCTGTTTTGTATATTGAACCCCATACCATTAGGAAACCTAACACAGAGCTGCTTTACATTTTTGACTTTGAAAGAATACAGAAGCTGCCATTTCCTGTACTTATCCGATAACACTTTTTCAAGTTTAGTTATACCACGCGTGTCGAGGTCTTGGAAGTCAATGTTATTTTGTATTTCTTTTAATTTTGTTGGGTACATAACAGATCATTTAGAAATCAATGACATTGGTAAACTAGTAAATATATATCCAAGTTATAAGGATAGGATATTTAAATAATATTTTAATATTTTAAAAAATAGTGGGACGCCTTTAGTAGAGCTTTGTTTGTACAATTGCAAACTTTTTCTTAAAGTATACTTGGCAAAGAGATTTTGAAAAATAAGGAATAAATCCTGAATTGTACTCAATGCATTCACTGTGTAGTTTGTTCACATGTAACTGTTCAGGTCAAATGATTTAATAGCAATGTATCATCAGACCTCAAAAAAATAAATATATGCTTTCAAGGAAAGGAACATGATGTGCTGTGCTCTGTAATGAAGTTTTAACTATAGCCATTTGTATGTGACTGGCTTCAAAGTGGGTTACATAAATTTGTGAAACTAATGAGTCAGCTTAAAAATTGGATTTTTGTCATTTGAACAGGACTGTGTATCCAGTTAAAAGTATGTAGTTGTAGCAGCTGTAATTTTTGTTATCATAGGGTTCTCTGCAACTCAAATGGGTAATTGCTATATGTTATGTTACGTTACATAATGGAAAATACTATAAAGAAGGAGTTCTTTGGAGTTCATATGATTTTAAAAAGGACCACAGTGTTGACTGAGGGGAGCACCGTATTGGTCCGAATATAAGCCGCACCCGCATATAAGCCGTACCCGTAAAGTTCAAGGGGAAAAAATAGAAAAAAGATAGTACTCAAATATGCCGCACCCATAAAATTGGAGAGAAAAAGACTCTCAAAGTGATCAGCCATTGCAAGAAACAGGCTTTCTAATAAGCATTGTAGTTTTTTTGCAGGTTACAGGCTTTACAGGATGTTAGAATCACTAAAACCGTAAATCGCTATTCAATACCGCAGTCTAAAGCATGAAAATCGGCACCCTTAACTCGCAATCGTGCAAATCGGCATCAATTTTGCATTTGCGAATAGAAGTCGCACGCATTACAAGCAAAGTTCACAAATTGGCAATGATTTTTTGACGGTCACGAATATAAGCCGCACCTGTAACTCGCAAGCTCAAAAATCGGAAAAAAGGTGCGGCTTATATTCGGACCAATACGGTAACTAGAAGTGGAATTGGAATTGATTGATCATGGTATGCCAGTCATGTCAACTGATGGTTGTGCTTCTTTTCACTTTCATATTTCGTCTCTAAAATACCCTTCACAGCCACAGAGAGCCTTAATGAATCCGCTTTTTTGTGTGTCAAAGTGTGTTGCATCTCTATCCAGCACTGTGCCTATAGGGTGGTGAAAATGATGAGTATGAGATGCTTAATCTGAGAAATACGGCAACATTAGCTTGTTCTATCAGGCTATAAACAGTTACCGTATAGATACAAAATATCATAGAATATTTGTGTTTATGCAACCCAAGGATATACCAGTAATTTAAGTTGACAAGTCCAAAAGGTTATATGCATATACAACCCATAGTTTCAGAGATTTCCAATTTAAAAACTGACATCTCCACAATCTTAGCTTGTTCTATTGAAGT
Organism: Discoglossus pictus; assembly: GCA_027410445.1. Classification (NCBI taxonomy): domain Eukaryota; kingdom Metazoa; phylum Chordata; class Amphibia; order Anura; family Alytidae; genus Discoglossus; species Discoglossus pictus. The sequence goes on along the minus strand of CM050171.1, from coordinate 96,364,321 downwards.
AAAGAACACTTCACTGAGATATGTTAGAGACATCTTTTCTTTTGAAGCAGGTGAAATCTCCTAGAACATTACCATTTAGCTTTTTCATCAGTTGCTTATTGGGATAACATTTTAGGTCCAGACACTTTTAACATGCTATGTTACACACTACATTTCATCTAGTTTTGCACTCGTATAAAAAAAGAATGCAACTTAACTTCATATAGGTTCACCATTAATAGCGTTAGGATTTCCCCATCTTTTTTGTTCCTGAGGACCAGCAGATAAGGTTTTGGGAACTGTCACCAACAAATATCATATTGGAGCTCTTCCTGATTGAATGGATGACAAGTTACACAAGTTGCACCTCAGCACTGCCTACTGATATAAAGCACCCGTGTGATTAAATAGTCAAGGGGTCAAGAGCCCTAATAAGTTAGCTGTTTGCTTTCTTAAATTTATTGTTATCCCTCAATAACTACTGCTTTAGACAGAATTTGTTTAATATATACATGTGTAATGTATTACGACAGCAATAAAGTGATAGACTTAACAGCACAATTCAATAACAAATAACACCTTGTCTATACCATAGTGATGCAAAACTGGATTGTGATAGTATTTTTATCATGTCTATTAATAGACCAAAAGCAACTACAGAAATATATGTAAAAGATAAAATATTTGCTCAGCTTTTATAATGATATGTTGATCCTTAAGGAATGTAATATGTTCTAATTCTGGATATAATTGCCTTTAGCACCTGCAAGAAATGAGAGAAAAAAAGAAGTTGAGAAGTCTCCAGTGTCCTGTGAAAAGAACCAAAATTCAAGTAATTTATTCACCAGAGGGATAGTTTTTTCCATGTAATTCAGATTTTGGCCTCTGACTCTATACCCTCCAGATTTGCATAATCGTGTATTTTTTCTCTTCTTTTTCTGAAATGACACTCATTCCTTCATGCAATACATGTCTTAGTCCATGTATTGACTACTTAGGATTATTGTTAACAAGGATTCTTAAAATGGACACTGATTCATGTCAACTGCAATTCAATATTTTCACCATCATGTGAAATAAATAATTAAAATAATTAAAACGCCCTGAAAAGTACAGATATATATTACCCTAATACCCACACGCTATTGTAAGAATATGAGATAAGACGTTCACGGAGGAAAGAAGTACCAACCTACAAGCCAATACGTGTTGGGAATTCTATAACATACCTCATGGACTGAGGTTAGAAAAGGTGAGAGCTTTACTTACTGATCTCTGTGAACAAGTGTTTGGGATTACAATAACTTGGTTATTTGTACAAGGAATTGGTGCACTATCTCTCCCCATCCCTCTTTTTAGTAAAAAAATTTCTGTAGTGTAGTGGACCCCCCACAGTCCTCCCAGGGCTTCCTCTGCACATTAGTGCCCTTCCAGCATCCTTGGGGCACTAGCATCCTCCTTACAGTGTTCTCAATTGGGGTGGGCTCCGACATTCATTGGTGGTTCAGTGCTGATGGCAATTAGACAATAGCAGGTAATTCCAAATGACATCACAAAATTATGACATCATTTGGGATGCCCTGCCACAGAGAGGAGATGCCAGTAGGGTCCATAATGAGGAAAGGGTGATGTTGGTGTGCCAAAGGGCCCTGGGAGGTCCTGGTATACCGAGGGGGCCCTGGGAGGAGAAGGATTAGTCCACTACACTCCAGGAGAAAAAACAATTAATACAAAAATAAACATAGACATGATATATATATATATATATATATTTATTTATTCACCGGGGTCCTCCATTCACTTGCTCCACCACTGGTTCTAGTTATGCCTATTGAAAATGTTCTTAGCTTCCACAACATTAAACTTATAAATATATTAGAGGTTTACTTTCCAATAAATACTGTAAAGGCATCTTCCCTTGGTCAGAAAACATAAGCAGGATCTGAGTGAATGCCACTTAAATATTTGACTTAATTACATATTTGGTTCTTGTTGATCCAATATTAACCTCAGATGACTAGTAAAAAGCTATATGGCAAAGAGTGTTGAGTTAAAAGGGCAGCAATGTTTAAATAACTGGTGAAACTTCATTGGTAAGTGCATGCCTGTGAGTTCTTAATATAATGAAGTGTACTACAGAGCACATTTTATTATCTGAAGACATGAATATGAAATGAATATACAAATTTTCACATTGCTGTATGTATTTATGTATAAGCAAGTGTCTGCCAGCTGAGCACTGTACTCCTGCCATAAAGACAGTGGCCAAATGCAGTTATCTGAAGCTGGCAGAGATTTTTTCATTTATTTTAGTGCCCTTTTTCAATCTCTGATCATTACACCTATTTATCGTTAAAAATATTCACAAAAACATGGACATGATTGTTATCTGCATTTGCATTCTATCAAAAAATAGTAAGAAGTTCTATTTTTAGTTACAAACTCCAGAAAAGCACACAGTGAAATGTTCATTCTTAAAACTAAATAGGATTCCTAGCCTCTAGAAAGCATTTAAAAATAGTATTTTTATTTTGATCATTAGATAGACTTTAAAGAAACCTCTATACATAGTAGAAACTACAAAATAGCAGTTTATCTCCATTGCTCTGGTCAAAGTACTAAGTATATTATTATGTTCTTGCACATACATTCCCATCCTTTTTTGCACACTGGCCAAGATTTTTGATAGATCATTTGCCCATAGTTTGCTAAGCGTATTGGTTCATTAATTATGTCCGGGTTTTCCAAATTTTTTCAATCATAGAACAGTTACATCAAAAAATATTGTTGGTGAAATTAGTCCTTTAAATGTGGATACTAATATGACTCTAAACTACAAAGTCATTAACAATTGATGAGGATATGCATCATTTATTTAATAAAATATTTGTGTAACATTAATATAACTTGTGACTGTCTTTGTCGAATATTCTTTTTTTAGTGTTATGTCAATATTTCCTGCACTTTCAAAAAGCCACAGAAATTGTTGAAGGCATATCTAATTTTCCTGGATTACAAATGCATCTGATAATCAGTGGTGTATGCAAACATTTTTTTGCATGAAAAAATACCAAAATAAACATTTACAACCTCACTCTGATATACGCTAAATCTTTTCAGTTTGTAAAATGCAGCTTTTGTTAGTTGACACACCTGAAAATCCCTGCTAAGCTTAGCATAAAATTCATAATTTGTTCTGTCCAATCAGGAAAAAGCAGAGGTTAGCTCATACATTTGTATCAAACTCTGGCATTCCTGTGTTGCAAAGCAGCCTGAGATATGTAGTCTCTGTCTCTCTATATCCTTGTACTCTGATTCAGCTTTGAACTCAGACCCCACCAACCCGGTGATTCCATCCTGCAGCAAGTATTTTCTTTGAAAGGTCAAACTCTGTACCTGGCTGCTTTCCTGTGTGTAATTGGTTATGTAAGCTCCCTGTGGGTGTGCAAAGCTGGATTTTACTCCCCTGCATATAACTTTGTAAGTACACTAGACTTATCTATATAACACATATTTATCTGATAATCACTACCTGTTTCTTACCAAACATTTGAAATCCAGGAAACTTATATATACACCTTTAAACACAAGAATACACAGCATATACAGTATAATGCCAAATATTAGCAAACTAGGGGTAGTTCTCCTGGCATTAAGGGTTCTGGTGGATGGTGAGGGAAAATACTAAACAAGAGTGAGTAGGCCACCCATTCATACTGTTAACGTTCAAGTAGTGAAGTGGATAAAAAAAAATGGTTACTTAATAGTTGGGTTTAAAAAAGCCGAACCAGAAGTAGGGATGAGAAGTAAAAATAACTGATTGGTGGTCTCAAGCTGGAAACAAGGGTCCCGATTAAATTGCAAGCCTGCAACTCGATCATATGTCTGCGAGTGTGTTGTGGGCTCTCGTTTGTCTCCAATTATGATGCTTTTCAATTGCTCAAGCCAGCAAGTTACTGGCCAAAAGCCGACTCCGTAAACCATACACTGGTTCGTAGCAGTTCAGGGAGGGAACATGATCAATTAAGCAAACCCGTAACCTCCTATTTAGAATCAGCCAATAGAAAATGAGACTGTCATTATTACGGCAGTAAAACATGAAGGTTACAAGTCAATCAATTATGTTTGGGGGTCCGATATGCGATCAGACTTGCAAAACCGCAAAATAAAGAATTATGAAAATGAATGCCAATACTGTTCTAGTCCATATGGGTGGCCTGATATTTATTATCTCATTGATACCAGAGATCGATTTAATCCTGAAACTAAACATAAAAATAAAATCTCATTTCCTGCCGATTTGCGAGTTTGAGACTTGTGCAATTAATTCTAATGTCTACCATCGCTTTTCCCATTATTTACAGTGCAGTATTGTTTTGTTATTTGCATCTACAGTGCTACCAATAGGTGTTTAACCCCCTTGCGGGTCATCTCTAGCACTCATAGGATTTTCTCCTTCTTTTGCCATTTACGGGTGTGAAAACATTTGCGGGCTAGGGGATATTGAGCAATGGAATAGCGATTTGCGATTTTAGCCATCGTAACTGTTGTGAAAGTGAAAGATCAAAGGCTTTGGAACGCTGAAAGGTACGGGTCAAACCATCGCATTTTTTTCAAGGCGTAATTTGGAACCCATTTGGAGCAAAAAATAGACGCCAAATGAACGTATGTTGGAAAAAAGGGTCTAGTTTGAAAAAAGCACTAACCAATATAACACCATTAATTTTTATTATTCGGAGTGCTTCATTGTTTAATTTTTGTTTTTGTAGTATTGTATACTATACTTGGTACAGGAACCCCAACCTAGAACAACTTCTAGTAACAGTTATTAAAGGCATATGTAAGTTTCATGGGTTATTACATTTCTGCACTCCTTCCATAAAACCCATCCTTTATATATGCAGCACATTTCATAAAACATTTTATTTTATTAATATCTAAAAATCCCTTTAATGATTATGTTGAAACTTTAAATGGGTGTCTACAAATGCCCCTGATCTCCCCCCAATAGACGCCAAATGAACGTATGTTGGAAAAAAGGGTCTAGTTTGAAAAAAGCACTAACCAATATAACACCATTAATTTTTATTATTCGGAGTGCTTCATTGTTTAATTTTTGTTTTTGTAGTATTGTATACTATACTTGGTACAGGAACCCCAACCTAGAACAACTTCTAGTAACAGTTATTAAAGGCATATGTAAGTTTCATGGGTTATTACATTTCTGCACTCCTTCCATAAAACCCATCCTTTATATATGCAGCACATTTCATAAAACATTTTATTTTATTAATATCTAAAAATCCCTTTAATGATTATGTTGACACTTTAAATGGGTGTCTACAAATGCCCCTGATCTCCCCCCAATCAGCATGCAGCATTAGGTGATTGATTTTAACTCATTACACAACTTCTGTGCATACCTTAGCCAATGGGAGAGTACTGATGTCAGCCCTGAAGTCACTGCTGAGAAGTGCTTGCTGCTGCAGTGTCTGCTTTCTGTCTGTGCTGCCCATGCCCTTCACCACAGATCAGCACAGACTCACTACATATCCCAGGCTGCTTTGCAGCACAAACAGGTAGATTAATTCAAATATATCAGCTGCCTGAGCCTCCTCCTGATTGGCCAAAACAAATTATTAATTTTATGCTAATGTAGCCTGGGTTCCAATGGGGTGTTTAAATTAAATTTAAAACTGTCAGAAATTGCAAGACATTTTGCTAACATCAAGGTACGTTTTTAAATGTTTATTTTGGTATTTTTTCATGCAAACAAAAAGTTTTTATACATTACTAATTCTCCTCTACCAGATTCACTCATAATCCAGGAAATTTAGATATGCCTTTAAGTGAAGGGGAAGGCTTCATGGGAGATGATATTTACTTGTTGCTCAACCCTTTTCTGCTAACTAGGCACGGATAGTATTTTTCTGATTGGTTAAAAGTTCAACCATTTGAAATGCATGGATTGAAAACTGTACTTTCTGATTGGTTAGCCTTTAACGTATCATAGGGCTCTATTTTCCCCTATTCTGATAGGTTGAAATGCCAGCCAACCAGAATCAGGTTTCATTCTAGTGTTATCCTTTTCTGATTGTCTATACAAACAGCTAATCAGAAAAGATAATTAATACTTTAGATCACCATGAAAGTCTATAAGGACCCCCATGATAACTGGTCATTTTAGATGCCTTTGGCGTCCCTATTGATCCCCATGGTTAAAATTGAAATTACCATAGTGGGTCCATAAGGATCACCATGTTAATGGGTTAATATCTGATGTCATGGGGGTCCTTATGGATCCC